>BJFM01000255.1:14498-28697 GCA_016586285.1 Arothron firmamentum | reverse complement strand
GTTTTCTTCTTCCTAGGGGGGCCCGAACAGACAATAATTGAGAAGCACTGACATAAACCAACGTGTGCTAGCAGATGCTAGCTCCTCCACCTTTGCTGGGACACTAATTTGCTAGCGCATGTTAGGTTATGTGTTTACGAGGCCTTCTAGAGTGTTGCCCCCGGTGACCACCTGCGTAATAAAATGCATTACATCATTAAAATGTTGTGTTGCTGACACACCAAACACCACCTTGGTACCACAGGAGCAACCACGTCGGTCCCGTCGATCCCGGCCTCAACGTTCCTCCAAATCTGGTGGGATTCATGGAGTGTTTTGAACTTGCAGCGTGTTGCAGACATCTGCAGCGTGTCCCTGAACGCACCAGGGCGCCATCTTTCGGATCACAGCTGTAGCAGAGTTTCTCTGTCAAAGTAAAAGTCTTACTGATGTGTTTTATGGGATGGCAGCACTTGATTCTGGGAGAACCGTCATTACTGGTCGCTATTTCATACTTTTAGAACCGCTTTAATCCATGAAACATTTGTGTCTCTTCGCTTTAGTTAAGGAACCACAACCACCAGCTCTGCGGAAGAGAGCTCCAGTTATTTCAAGTCCTCATATCTCAGCTCTGTACATACGTGGCATATATTTATTTTTTGAAAACAAAGACTGTACGGTTAGAGATGCTACGGCTAAGACTGCTCCCGTGTCGCTGAGGGGAGTTAATGCTATTTATTCAGTTTATTTTCTTCACGCTGTGCACATTAATCCACAAAGATGCCAATATTCCGCTCATGTTGTGTTTCACTCTGCACTGGTTTTCCAGGAAGGCATACATCACACTCACATGGCGCTCCCCGAGAGAGACATAAAGTTTTCATAACACGGCTTTAAAACACTGCATACTCCAGCGAGCAGGAATTAGATCGCACCATCTTGGCGCTCTGTGGGAGTCAAAGTGAAAAGTCCCAGTAAAGACCGGGCTGAGCGAAACATGGAAAATAATAAGCAGCAGGGTCCTCGGCAGCAGATGGAAACCTTTTCACGTTCTGCCGCAGCTTAGTGCATGAGAGCGCCGCATCAATCTGCACTGAAAGAGTGCAGGAACAACAGCCGAGTGTGACCGCTGCCCTCCGGGAAAACCTGTGCACGCGCCGCTGCATCGGATCTGGGGGAAAACTTTATGCAAGTTGTGCTTCTGGTGGAAGCCAAAACGTGTGTCAACGTCAAACTGTTATTGATTTGTGCCTTTTTTGAAATCAGTGTAAGTTCTTCATACGCCGACAGTCTCGACTATTCCAGCACCCCCATCGCCACCCCATTTTCATCTTGGTTGCTAAGGTGATGACTTATGACCACTGCTTGGGATTATTTATCAGATGACTGGCCGACTTGCTGGGGTCCTGATGCCTTCTCCTCCCTCCTACCGTGTAATAAAGAGAAGACTTTTATAGAGGTCACAAATGAAATAGATAAATGCCAATTTTGTAAGAATGATTTATAATAAAAAAAAATTAAACTCATATTTGATGATAAAAGGGGTCTTCTGTTTTTGTTTGTTTGTTTGTTTGGTTTTTTTTGCTTATCTCTCTGAGTTGCTGGACAGGAGGAGTCCAGGCTGAACTTTGCGCTGGAAGATTTCAACTAAGTTGCGCATGTTTCTCTGTGCACGCCTAACTGAAGAGAAGCTCCTCCATCTGCACGGTAACAACGTCTCAGCGCAGTGTTGCCCTCAGAGCTGTAATCATGCATCAGGCGGCTGAGGAGGGCCTTGTTTTATTCTGCTCAGGGCATTGATTTTCCTTTTTTCTTTGCTGAAAGCTTTCGCGCTGCTTCATGCAGCATCAGTCTCTCCGTGTCTCCCCGAGGACAATAACCTCATAACAAATCGTAGCTGTGACCTCGGCTTTGCTCTGAATTATTAAAGAGGCCCGTATTAGACACCAGGGCTCCCATGCGTGTCTCTCACATCAGTCATGCATGGACATAAAAATACGTCATTCTGGCGGACGTGAACTCACCCCTTTGCTTAGTCTTTTGAAGTCAAAATGAGTTTTTACCCAGATTACCGTCTAAACTCAAGAATATTCAAATGTGCACGCATATATCTGTTTATTTATGATTTAGATCTGTCTTTAAAATTCACAATTTCATTCTCAACATGGATTCAAATATTTAAAGTAAATACATTTAGTGGAATAAAAACACAATATGGAAATAGTTATATGAAATAAAGACATTGCACATTGATACAGTTGAGTAAATATACTTAAGTACATTTCAACACTGCTTAACTGACTGTAGAGTGAAATGTGTGATCATGTAACTGTTGCAGATTAAGAGGACATGAACCGGATTACAAGCTCTTAAAATAGGAAATAATAGTTTAAAGGACTTTGGAAGGAATACGCTTTGAAAACACAACCCTTTAGGACTATAGCAGAGGCGTTCTACACACATTTAAGCACACGAGCAGCAGCAGCGGCAGCAGCAGGGTAAAACGACAATCAGCACAGTCACCTGATCAAAGTAATTGTGTCGAGTAATTCTGCAGAACATCAGGATAGACCCTGGATGGATGTAATGAATCGCATTACTTCAATTTATGGAAAATAAAAGGTCAAAGTCTCATCAGTTCACGCTGGAGCTCAGTGGATGTTTGGAGAAAAAGCAAACACTGAATCCACAAGCTCAGGCCACCGATGTCACTGATATCACTTCAAACCATTCCACAGATCATTCAAATTGCAATTTTATGTATGGATGCATACTAAAAGAGACCTGATGCAATCCTTGATCAGCAGTCTTTGGAGCCACTCAGGAGCTTCGGAAGTAGAAAACAGACAGAAGATCACAGCGCAGTAGTTCAGAAGAATAAGAGCGAGATTTAGCGAAGAGCAGAATCCTAAACATGAGCAGATCAATAAAGCAGAGCAAGACAGAGCTTAAAAACAGATTAAGACTTGTCATTTAAGCCACAGTGTGGGTGTGTTCTTAAAGTTTCGGGGCGTTCATAAAAGCCTTATATATTCAGGAATTCACACACTTCTAATATCAACAAATGAGAATGTGTTTCCTTCGAGCTGGTATGGAGACAGAATATGTCCTGCCATTACCAACACCTCCCTGTGCCCTCTGAAGGGTGAATCGCCATAGTTCCCGTTTCCTCAGCTGGTCTGTGGTGACCTGTTGACAGTGGCCCCCTCACCAGTCCCCCTGACCTTTCTCTGTCTGTGGTGCCTCAGCTCCTGATGGCCAACATGGAGTTGATCTCCCAGATGAGGTTCCGCAGTTGGTCCATGATCTGTTTCAGCTGCTGGTTCTTCTGCTTGAGCTTCTGCGGGGGAAGAGGACAAACAGAGAAGATGGTTGAGGCTTCCGTAAATCTGCTGTCAGCTCAGACAGCAGCTCTTCACTCACGCGAGTTTTGGCTACTGATCTCTGCTTTTCAGACCTCAAAGACCTCAAATGTTAAAACAACTGAATTTCGGATTTCTTGCAGGATCAACACAAATGCAGCGCTGACCTGAGTGTGTGTGTGTGTGTGTGTGTGTGTGTGCCAGTACTGTCCTGCAGAAAGCACCTCACATTCTCAGGCCTCAGTGCACTGCAGGGCCTTTAAACTTATTTACTTAACAAAACTGCACAGGATAATTGCTTCCAGATGTTCACATCGTTCTAATAGTTACGGTGCTTTAATAGTTACGGTGCTCGGCTCCTGCCAGGTCAACTCATTTATCTTCTCTGTTATTCCGGTAATCTTCGCAAACACTGACGTACGAGTGAGAGATTACTCTTTTGACTATAAACAAGCAGCCTAAGTGCTGTGATGCTTGTGGGCTGTTTGAAAGCAACAAGGGCGTCATGAAATCTGACCCGAGTCGAGCTGGGTTCAGAGATTCCTGCTCGTGTTTTCACTGTGAAGGCTCAGCTTCATAAATCATCCAATCATCATTTGTAAACAACAGAAAGGCAACATTCTCACACTAATCCAGTGCCCATTTATTTGATTGGATAGTTAGCTTTGTGCTCGTCTCGGCACTTTTTTCAGGGTTGTTGTGCTGACACGGTGGTGGGAACACAGGGCCAACAACGAGTGTGAGGATTTAGGCGCTAAAGTACACACCTCCTGAGCTGCGTCTGCATCAGCAGGAAACATCTACATTTCAAATTGTGGCTAAACAGCCGAGGAGACTTAGTCAGCTGCTTTCCTCCTAATGGCTCACCCAGAGACTCCTCCACAGTACCGGATCTGCACTGCAGTGAAATCTATTACGATTAAATCCATCTCACATCTCTGGAACACTCCTTCAGCCATGACTAATTACCACTCATTTCTGCTGCACAGATAACACCTTGAGCAATCGATTTCACCGGTTCTCTTAATATCAACTGTTTAGCTGATTGTCCTTGAAGCTATTCTGGAGCGGAACATTTGGGAGGTTTCCAGCCTCTCTTTTCATCGCATTTTCTCTCCCTGTCGTCCTTTGATCCTGTGTGTTTGCATATACGCATGGAGAATGCGTCATTAGTTTGATGGTCAGCTAACGCAGTCATTCCACAATAAAGGAAGCATTTCAGAATTTCCTTAAGAACAAAGGAGACAACACATTTCTTCATTATATAAAACGCTTTCAGAGATTCTTTAAGCTTTGGTTGCAGAGAAAACAAATGTCGTGCCAGCATCAGGATTCCTGAATCCAGTCTACATTTTTCACGGTAGAAATGAGACTGCAGGTAGAACGCAGCCTTGGTAGTGCAATAATTATGAAAAGCTTGCTGGCATATCTTGATATATGAATAACAGAGCTGCTATTATCACAGCACAGATTCTGCAACCTCAGGGAGACATAATTCTATCCATACCCTCTTAATTAGCATCGCTCTAATCCTTCACACCTATAATGTGATGTTGGAAGAAGGATATACCACTGAGGACACCACACACACACACACACAACCACACACACACACACACACAAGCTCAATTCTCAGGCTGCCACTCACAGCATTGCAACACGTTTCTCTCCAGGCAGCCTCCGCTGACGCTCCTCAGCCGCAGCAGGGTCGCCCCTCAACAGCTCATGAAAATAAATGAGAAAGCGTGAGCGAAGGCCTCCTGCAGACGGGCACACCGCTGCCCTCCTGCTTCACACAAGCCTGCAGAGGCTGTGGGGGAACACATTGACCCCAGCTGGGGGAACGGAAACAAGGAAACTTGCTTTCCCGAGAGCTGAAGCTGTGCAGGTAACAAGATCTTCGGCATGGAAAAGGCTTCATCATCCAGGCAGATAAAAGAAACTGGACTTGTTAAAGAGTTCTGGTGCTATTTTCACTGATGTTGCTTCATTGTTACACAAATGAGACTGAGAAAAACATAAAACATTGAATCAAAGTAAAATAATAAAATATATAATTTATAAATTGGAAAATAAAAAAGAATACAATAATACATGCACATTTACTACAACTATAGGCACAACTGCACTGGGAATAATACTATGGCACTCCATATCCCACCACAACCAGTTGATTTAGCCACTCAGTCCCACCATAACCAGTTGATTGAGCCACTCAGTCCCAGTATGACCAGTTGATTCAGCCACTGTCACAAGCGACTGGCTTTAGTTTGTTTATCACACAGCTTTTCCTGGCTGGGGCTGGAGGGATTCCAGTCTACGTGACTCCAGCTAATCCCGACTGTCTTTGTGATCGTTTATGCTTTAAACAATCTTCTCATTAACTTCTGCAGCAGCAAACTGAACTCTGAATTAAATTTGCATCAACTATTTGAAATTAAACGTAGTTTTTGTTGTTGTTGTCATGGTATTATACGAAGGAAATTTATTTTTTTTGGTTGCAAGACTTAAAATTCTTTAAAATGAGAAATCTCACAATAATCTGTGAAACACACAGAATGATATTTTTTCATTAAGACTAGACACACATACATCATTAGATAAATAGTATTCAGTCGCTCCATTGAGTGTCCTTGTGTAAAATTAATTTACTTTACATATTAAGCTGTTATCAGACAGGCCCTCAGCCAGGCCACACACTGCTGCATCATGTCATCATTAATACCAACTGGGATAAATTGAACACAACCAAAAACATAAAAGTAATCTTGTAATTGTAATACTATTTGAATAAACTGACACACTCATCTGCTTTTAAGACATTCAACCTATTTTCACCCTGGATTAACAACATGACCACAGCATATTAAGACCCTCAGCATCTCTTTTGGATGCTGAGCTGGTGGAGGGAGGAAGGGGGTGAGTTGGATTAAAACATACAATCGCACAAGGAATGGTAGATGTAGGAAGCAGACCAAGACGTGCCTTCAGTCAGGATTCCTCCAGCTAATCTGCTCTGTCGCTGGCAACTCAAATGGAAGCTTTGACTCTGATGGATCTAGTTAGGAATTACAAGTGTAAGTGTCTGTGAGTGAGGAGAGGAGATTAGTGATGAGAGTGGAGCAAGACTGGATGGAGAAGCGGTGATGAGGATTGAGAAAGAGATACTGCTCCTTTCATTTTAGGCTCCGGTTCCAACAATATTAATCTCTACAGCTAATTGTTCAATTCTAAACAACCCAAAGGTTGAATTTATGTATCAGTATGTTTGTGGTAGTGTTGTAAAACAATTATTAAACTTTGGGGAATAGAAAAAGATATAACGTTTTATTTTTTAAGCCAAGCTGAAACTAGGGGAACCCAGTGGTGGGCCGTCAGGTCCTGCAAGGCCTTCTCTGCTGGCCCAAACATAATCAGAAAGTTTTTTTGTTTGTTTGTTTGTTTGTTTGTAAATACTTTAATAAAACTATTCTTCATAGTCGGCCTGTTCATGTCCTATTATATCCACTTGGTGGTGCTGTTTCCAGTGTTATATATGGTAGAGTTTCTTTTTCCTCCAATCATATTTCAGCTAGCTATTTCAGCGCTGTGATTGGATAAGCACACTCGCGAGAGCCGGCACTTAGCTGGATTGAAGTCTGAGCTAAACTTGGAGATCCAGCTACCAACAGCTACCGCTGTATTTTTTTTAACCCAAGATGGGTGAAGGAGGAGAAGATATCGATTTGGTTGCGGATATACTAGCCACGCCATTTTCAAGACGGACCTTTCATGAAAAGCTGGATCTTGTGAGAAGAGATCGGCCAACCCCGACGCCAGCTAGCTAGCCAGCTAGCTTTGTTTTCAAATAAGCAGTGGAACTGTGGAGGAGATCCGTGTTGGTGAGTGCAAGCATTTTATTTTTAATATGTATTTTGTCATTTTATTTCGTTAGTATTAAATCGGTTTTAAAGAAATAAGTGGACAAAATACTAAAAAAATCTAAACTTCTGAACATTGCATTTTATAATGAAAATAACGTTACATTGGCGAAGCTGTGACTGAAGTCACTTAAGTCACAATTTGGGATGTTCAATTGTTTTGCATTTGCATATTCTCAAAAACAAATGCAGATAATCTGTTTACTTTAATTTTCAACGAATAGTTTGAGTCGTTATCGTCTCATTGGTGCAGATGTAAACGGCGACACACAGTTTTGTCGACTAATCTCTTAAAATCGTTGATCATTGATGGTATTAGTATTATGAGGTGTATTAAGTATGACGTCACTGAAGGGCCTAGACGTGAAATGCACGGCCCGCCACTTGGGGAATCATATATGAAATTAAAATTTGATATATTTTTTTATTTATTTATTTTTTAAGATAACGGTGAAATTACAGTACAACACCGGAGCAGAATTGAATGTTTTTAATGTTTTTAATTTTTCTATAAAAAGTTGAATTGCAGCATCACATTTCATAGAGGTTAAAATGATGGTGTTTAAGCAAAGAATTTTGACGCTATTAAATTATTAATTATTTGAACAATAACTATGTTAGCTTAAAATGTTGAAAGGCCTCTGTAACTTTAACTTCTCACTGAGAACTTTCTTAAAGTTCAAGTAAGTTGTGGATTTTGTAAGCTGCTTACTGCTCTGTGCCTCTCTGGGGAATACTATGATGCTAAGTTGACCCTGGTTTAGCATCTTAAAGTGTACTCTCAGGGACCAGTCCCGGCTACTTTAATTTGCCTGACATCAGTAGTTTAAAAAAAACCTTAATTGACTTCATAAACTTTATGGCTTTTCTCAACGGGAAAGGTTTAAGTGCCACTGTAGTCTGTGTTGGACAGGAGTTTTCCCTGAGGAACAAAGGCTTTTAAAAGGATTTTGCTGGGGTAAATCCATCACTTCCACAGCTGGCAGAAATACAACAGTCATCCTGTCATCCTTGCATCCAACTGAGGTCGGCAGCACTAAAGTCTGCTGCGTCAGCTGGCTGTTGCAGTATGGTTCCAGTTGACTGAGCTATACAAATCTCCTGTCTTACTGTCCATTACACTTTTTTTTAATAAACAGGGTGCAAAAAAAACTCAGAATTCAGAAATAAATAAGGAATTTAAACATCACTGACAGTGTAAAGTCAAACTGGATCAAAACAAACGGAAGGGAACGGATCAGACGGAACCGGAACTATTGTGACGCGTCGGAATACCGCACGGTCAATAGAAAGCGACGCACAGCGTCCCGCAGCACATGAGCAGCCAACAAGCATGAGTGAGCCAGTGAAACAGTGAGACGAGAGAGCATCAGAAGTCGACCGCGATCGTTCAACTGCCGCGGTGGGCCTGTTCGGAACCAAAGGCATAAAAAAAGAGCAGAGAGGCAGCCGGTAAGACGACGGACTGTAGAACCGCAAACTGCCGGGTGATCGGCGTTGTCGCTCTGAGCGTTTGTGCCACTGGTGAGCTTTGTTGATCCGTGTAGGGTTTCACTGTTGTATTTGTCGGTTGCTTTGTAGTGTGTTGTCCAATGTAGATATTCACTTTTGCAGGATTGTTGATTTAAGAATGTTTATGATGGTTTTTGACACTTTATTCATTCAGTATGCTTGGTGCTGTGATGCAAAGTTGTAAAGCTCATACTATAATTCATCCATTCATTCAAGGTAAACACGTTAGTTAACATCACAAATTTGAATGTGCATTAAATAAATGCTAGTTAAAATGATTTATGATTTTGCATATTGTTAGAAAGTACTTACTAGTGAATGAAATTATGCCAATTTTACATATTTGTGTTTATTGAAACACATTGTGTTGGTTTGGTTTCTGCCATTGGGGTTATGTGTTTTAATGTATGTACTGTAAATAGCATTATTGTAACTGTCTGAATTATATTTTTCCTATTTTGTGGGTTGGTGTTGAAGGTTTCCCCCTTCTTCATGACCAAAATAGAGGATTAAATAAACGGGAAATAAAAGAAAGTCTGGTCTTTGAGTGGAACCAGTCCAAATCTCCTCTTGTCCCTTTCAAGCGGGGAAACCGCACAAATTAAGGTGAGGCTTGACAGTGAGTTTAACTTCCTCCTTACCATCTGATCACAGCAAATACAACCTCTTATGATCAACTTATTGATTTTTCCATTAGATGTTTACCTGGCAGAAATGGGGAAAATAATAAAGTGAGCAATGCTATATGACTCCATGATTCAGCAGCTTGCTCTCTTCAGCAATGACTTGAAGTCATCATTTCCTGTGAGACTACAGGTTTTACACAACATCGAGGAGGAATTATGACCTTTTATCTCCATTGTTTCTTAATCTAATTGAGGATTTTTTGGTCATTATGCACAACCCTCTTAAGTGCACTGCTACAGGGAATTTTCCGGGCCGCACACTCCCATGAGTGAACTGGCTTGAATGTTTTCAAATTGTGAATAATATTACTATAAAATAGAACTCCAAATACTGTTGGAATGGCTGTATAGCCCTTTTGACAGTGTAGCAACACTACTTAAGTCTTTACCATTTGCCACCATGTTTAAGTTGAATTTAAACTGATAAACCGACTTCCAGCCTTTAGCTAAAGGTTGAATTCTGCATTAGCCAACAGGCTTCCTGGTCAATGTGTTTCATCATATAATATGGATAAAATGAGTGCACGCTTAACTGTGTGCCTTTGAAATTAACCTGTGACAATGTGTCTGTACGTGAGTATATGTGCACATGTGCACATGCCACTTTGGCGCGGTTGAAGCCAACGTTTCGCTCAATCTTTTCTTTGTCGTAGAGCTGATACAATTTCTAGCCTCTCTTTCAGATTACAGATGGTGGCAGAAAGAGGAAAAATTTGATTTTAGCCATGTAACATCTACCACCAGTTTAAAGGTATGTCTCAACCATCACATGTTTTTATAGACATATAAGTTTATCAAATGTAAGATTTTTCCTTCTCATATCAAAGAAACTTACCGGTGAAACTTTGACAAAAGATTTCTTTCCAATTGCCTTTTAAACTCTTTTCTAGAAATGCACTTTCATTTCTTCCATTCCTCTCTTCACCTCCCCTACACGGTGACCTTAATGTATTGCAAACTGCGCCTCTATTAAATGTAAAATGAAAAACATTCCTCTTTACTTGAAACTTTAGACCTTTAGTTGAACTTGACTGTTTCAAGCATCCCCTAATTCTTTAGTATTTTAAACCATCCTCAAAGGCATCAGAGCTTATCAGCTTATCTTACTGTGTTTTAATAGGACATAAATGGCTTTCCCAAAACCTTGCCTAAAAATCTTTGTAGAAAGTGGAGCCAGAGCCGCTTTAATATGCTCTCCTTTCATATAAACAACAGTACTACAAACCACAGCGTTGCCAGGCAAACCCCTTTAATTGCTTTCCCTGCTCCTTTAAACACGACAACAAAAATGAATAAAAACATAACTTGGTTACAATTTACATTAAATGCAACAAAATACTGGGAGAACGTGTGTTGAGTTTTGGTTGTGTGAGTACCTGCAGCTACACTCCTCCTCTGACCCCAGCAAAACAATGAGAAAGCCCAGGGCATTCAGAGCCCCCAGCAGCCTGCACACACAGGTACACACACCTGCTGTGCACAGCTTACTAATGTTGGGAGCTTACTAAATGAAAGAGAAGTGGAGAAGGAAGGACTGCAGTGTGTGAGAAAGCTATGATGAGGGAAGCAGGAGTGAATCTCTGGAGTGGAAGTTCTGCTGACAAACCTGGAAGCGAGGGACAAGGAGAGGGAGCATCTGCCAGCAGAGCTCCATCTCTCTTCCCTTCTTATTACACTTAGAAGGTTGTGTCTGTTCGTCATCAGGCCTCTCAACACATCCTCCTTCCTCTTCAGATAAAACTAAGCACTTGTACTACAGAAATTAATTACAGGCATCAAGCTGGCAGCTCACAAACACTTACCGGTCTGGAATGAAGAGTTAAACAAGGAGGCAGAGAGCTTTTTTTGTTAAACATTTAAACAGCCACTTGCTTCTATTTTTTTCCCCTTTTCTCATTTGAATAAAGAAAACAGATGCAGTCATTAACAGGGAATTAGAAAAGTGAGGCATTGTGCGACAAAGGAAAGAGACAAGGGAGTGTAACAACACCAGTGTAAGAGATGGTGACTAAAAGCAAAGACAAAAAAAAACAAAACAAGGAGCTATGGAGAATTAATAAGAAGCTAGATATCTCCAAGGCCTCTCTAATGGGCTCTGACAGGAATTTATTCACACTTAGGCTGGTATTAAATCAAACACTGGTGGCAGACTGCACCAGCAGGGTGAGATAGTTTGGAAGGGGGGGGCAGGTGAAACACAGAAGACAACAGCAAGGTTGTGCCGTGTCCTGCAGGTCCAGGACAGTCTGGTGTGTGATGACTTGTGGAGAGCATCCATGAGGGCTGTAGTTTGTTGGTGGGTGGCTGCTACAGAATTTCATGTGCATCACTACAGACCATGAACTGATACCATTCTGGAGTACCAGAGGTCTGTACACACTATTAGGTAGCAATGAAATATGGCTAAAGCATCTTAAAAATTATGCAAACACAGCTGACTGACTGTACATATGCTGTGTATAATAAGCTGTTCCATGTGGTAAGTCATCTCATGTATGAGCGGGAGCATTACAAGCCCAATAAACTACAAAGATGCATTAGCATTTGTACAGACATATTAAAAATACAATTAAATTCAAACACATAGCTGCATAATACATCCTACCTAGTAAATAAACCAGCAGGGGTAATGAGTGTGGTATCTAATCCGAGCCGATACGGGCCTGATTGCATCACCATCCGTTAGCAATTATCCCAATCCTCAGATAACGAGAGCTGGGCTATCACTCATGGCCAGGACATCCCATAAAGCATCAAGACATTACCATGGAGATGCCATTTATCAGCCCCCCACTTGACTCACCCCAATCTTCCAACTGTACTTCTTTTAGCTATTTTAATGTTTGGAAACTGGGCTTGGAAGCTTCAAATAAAGGAAGTTCTCGGATAAGTAGAGCTTTCATTATTTTAGCTGTGTGGAATGTATTATATATTAAAAACCACAGGAGTAATTTTTTTCCCCCCAGAAAGTCTTACAACTGGACTGTGCTGTTTTGTAACAGACTGGCCTTGCTAAAGATTGTATAACAGCTACTTTCACTTTTATATTGATGGGTATTACTTTAACTTTAATAGAAGAGATGCTGTCTCAGCTGAAACCAATCCACCCAGCACGGGAAACGTGGCTTTGATAGCAAGCAGTGAACCAGCTATCAGGCTGCATAGAGTCTGCATAGAGTCCTCTGTGAATATCTCAATTTATAAAATCATCTACAGTGGACGCAAGGCTGGGGAAGCGTAAAAGAGGGAAAGGATGGCGTGAACATATAGGAAGAAGCCAACACTTCTTCATTACCTCTTCTGAGCATGAAACAGACATTTCAAGTGTCTTCTTTAGATCATTCTCTTCTGACAATCTTAAGAGTGTCAGGCTACTCCAAGGATATTTGAAAAATAGCAATAGCTTAAAAATAGCATCTTGAAAAACAACCATCCTCTGCTAGCCTAGCCTGCACATATCTGCAGCCCTGCTCCTTATTTACAGCAGCAAAAGCATCTTTTTAACAAAAAAAAAAAAAAACTGCTTTCATCACAGGAATATTAGGACAGCAATTATAAACCAGCAAGTGACTTTGAAGCTTAGCCTGTCTTATTTTTCCTCTTATCAATCTTTTCTTTCACTCTTTAGTCTGTTACAGAATCACCCTCTTCTGCTGGAGCTACATTTCATCAGTTGTGTTATTCTCTAATCAGTTTTAACGCTATCTAGTACTCCCTACTGACATACAAATTCACCAGCATTTATATCTGTAATAGCACTCTCTGGATTTATTTTAAATGGACATTTGGCCTGATGATTGTTGTTCTTTCCTTCTCTGTCTTTTACTAATGCAACAATGTTCTTTGTGTGTTTCTTTGATAGCTTTTTCTTTTGTTCTTTCATATCAGACATGAAGGTATTTTGTTGAAAATGGACCTGACATGTTTTGACAGTGTGCCTCTGTCTTCATCAGGTGTCAGGAGGTGGTAATTGTGACGTGTGTACCATCTAATGGTCACTGCGGCGATGTCAACCTGCCAAGACAGGTAGAGAAAGCGTGTCCATAAAGCCATGAACAGAGACGAGGGCGGTTTGGGGGGGTGGAGTCGACCTCAGTAACCATCAGCTGACACCTCTGATGGAGACGGAAGCACACTGTCAAAACAGGTATGTTTTAAAGAAAACACCTACGTGCCTGATATAAAAGAAGTCCCTGTCTTTGTCCTTCACCCTCTGTTTCACATCTGTCTCGCTCTGAGACCATCTTCATGTGTGGTCATCCATCTGTCTTATTTCTCTCTTTCACCCACTGTGACCTTCTCTGGCTGGTCTGACCATGACAGGTGTATCCAGGCTGCAAGCCCCGGCTTCACCTTTCCTCTGCATCTGCCTGAAACGATTTGATGTTGCTCATTTGGTTCATTAAATGTGCAAAATGTATTATATTTTATATATCATAGAACCATACTTAATACAACATATGTGATTTTAGATATTAGGTCACTGGTTATTTGCCAACCATTCTGGTGATTAACTAATAAAGTCATTTTTGTATTTAAAATTTAAAAATTTAGTAATTCTGTGTTTCTTTTATAATCTGTATTTATATTTCTTCCTCTTCATCCTCATCTTTATCAACCTTTTCTGACATTTAATACATTAAAAACTGATTATCTAATCTGATATGACAGATACTAATTGACATATTAACATTTTCACAGCTCGCAGGGTGAAAATGTGTGCATATATATATATATATA
>BJFM01000255.1:1904-14415 GCA_016586285.1 Arothron firmamentum | reverse complement strand
AATAAAGATCGCCATGGCGACCATCATTTTGACCAAAGTTTTTTCAACAGGGTGGTACTGCCCCCCAGGGGGCATTCAGGTAATGTGTTTTGGGGCGTTGTGAACGCGGTAGATGTAAAGGGAGCACTCAGGTATCGATGGGGCTGTAAGTGACTGTTCAATCCAGTTTGAAATAAAAACTAAACTGATGTGGTTGTGCAAACGATGAGGATACGTATGTGATTTTTCAGGGCTTTCATTCTGAAAAGGTCACGGTGATGAGATATGAGGTTTGTTGATCAGCCTGGAGCTCCCCATGAATTATACGATTATATTTGCCTGTAATGTGGGTCGCTCATGGTCGGCGTTTCCCACTATTGTTGGAGCAGCGTTCGGCTCCTTGCCTTCCCCTAATCATAGTTAGGCCGAGCAGGGATTCAGCCAAGCTCTGCACATGCAGATCAAACTCCACAGCCACCTTCATTTGGCTCGGGCTCCAAAACTTCAGCTCCATCACATTTTCTGGGTGTTGAGGTTTGGACAATGACTTGGCGGCTGCAAAGGCAGAGTTTCTTTTATGAGTCCATTCTTTAGTGGACGTTATGGGTCAGTGTCCTGATTCATTATCCAGCTTCTACAGAGTTTCAGTGGACGTGCAGAAATTCTTACATTAGCCTGAAGATTTTTTTTTGATGCACATGGCAGTTCATCTCCCCTCAATGGCTGCAAGCTGGCCAGGTCCTGATGCAGCAAGGCGGGACCAAATCATGTTTCCGTCACCATGCTTGCAGCTTGGATGATGTTTTCATTATATGTAGGGCCATTTTCAGGCCAGGTGAAGTACTGTGTGTTCTTTCCAAATAGTCCGGCTATGTTCTTTTGAAGCTACCGTATGTAAGCAACAGCCTTCTCTGTGAGGACCTGTTATAGGAAGCCTGCTTTTTCAACAGTTTACCTACAGAATAAACACAGACGCCAGCCGCCTCTAAAGAGGTCTTCGAATCTTTGGCTGTCTCTCAGGGTTGTTTCAGGGTTGCCCCCACTTTTAGGCAGAGTAGAGCCAGTCTACCGCAGAGCCACGGTCCCAGAATGTCTCTATTTGCAGATATTTTCCCCCAAATGTGGACTGATGAGTTTCTAAAGTCTTTGAAACCACTTTCAGCCTTATGTCAATCAAAGACTCTAGATCCCCTGAAAGCTGCTTTTGGCGAGGCTTGACTCACAAAAGGGGTTTCTTGCATCCACAGCTACCCCTAATCTGGTAGCTGGTTAATTTATTATTATTTGACATCTCTGATATGCACACATTTATCTGTACAAATTTAATGCAGAAAACTGTTTACAGACAGGGCAGTGCTGTAAAGGATGCATGATTGACAGCAATGTTTCAGTGTGAAGTGACATTTAAACGAAGCCATGGAGCTGTGGTCTGAGCTGAGCTTTTAAAAATAACCTATTCCCACCTCTATTGTTGACACTCCTGACCTTGGACCATTATCATTACGGCACACTGAGATGGCTCCGCATACACAATCAGCCCAGAACCAGCAAAATGCGCAGACAAAAAGAGAAACAGAGAGGCCGGAGCATTCGCTCAACAGCATCTGTGAAAATAAACACTATATTTTATCACCAAAGAACAAAAGCTTTGAATATAAACACGTCCAGACAAAGCACATCCACAACAGTGTGTGTAGAAATGTGTGTGTTTGCACATGTTTTAAACAGAAGGCTGCATTTAATTTTAAAACAAGTCAAACAAGAAAATGCCGTCTACAACAGGAAAACCAGCACTCAAAGACGAAGACGAAGAACCCATTTTCTCATTCAAGAACAGGAACGCAGGCAAGAGTGTGAACTGTTCTCTTCACTGGAGCACAGCGAATCTACCGTCTCCATTTCCCATCTCCCACAGCAGCGAGCTTCATGTCCTCTCCCCGCTTCTGCTTCTTCACCTGTCACCTGTCTGACTGGTCACCCTGATTACTGACGGTCCTCCACCTTTCTTGTCTCTCCTCCCTGTAACCTCACTGCTTCACCCTGACCCCTCTAATTCGCACACGTGTATTCTGTCTTGCTTGGACTCACCTTGACACCTCTCCTCTCCAGGTCATAGCTCCACCTCTGTAGGTTTTTCTCCACCTGTACCGTGCTTTCACTACAGATCACAGTGGGATTTCCAAAGAGATTTCTGTCTAACTTCTTCTCTCAGCCTCTGTTCATCACCACAGCAAACCTGAAGGGGCTCAGAGCTGATCTTGGTGTAGTTCCACCTCCACCACACCTATACCTGTACTGAGAGCAGGTAAACGTGCAATCCACACAGCAAGAGCAAACCAAGAAAGACAATCTGTGGATTTTATTTAATCCTAATGACTTTTTCTTTGGTTTTATGCTTTTTTTATATACATGTAGATATGATGACATGTTTTCAGGATCATGGAAGTGAATCATAGGTTCTCATGATTAAATTACCACCAGCTGGGATCTGAGCCTGTAAACCGGACAATGTTGGGGTGTTTAGATTCCAGAAAACATTACCTTGTTGACCTCTACTATTTCTCTCTTCTCCTCATTAGGACGGCTCTGAGCAGCTGACCGATCCTCGTGTTTTGAGGCGTCCTCCTCCACAAAGGGTATCAGTAGCTGGAAGTCAAGGAAAAACAATGTCATTATTTAAATACAGCGTTCTCAACAAAACAACTGTATTGGGTGAGAGAAGGTATACTTTTAATTATACATGTATATGTATGGCTAGCAACTCTACTGCTACCACATACCCTAAATCTAATTGACAAGTCTGTAAAAATGGGGATTTGGTCAGAGTCTCAATTACCTCTAGTGTATACAGACAGTGCAGAAAAAGACTGACTGACTGCAAAAACAATTCATTTTTTCCCAAAGCCTTTTATGCTTCACTTTGTCTCTTTGACATTTATACTGCGGTTGTGCAAGAGCCTTCAGACCAGGTCCAGTGTTGCTGATGACTGCTGCCTTTTACTGCCCCCTTGTGGTCACATCGGATATTACTATAGCTCAAGAATAGTAAGACTGTCCATATTCATTAAAATTAATTTGTGCATGTGGGCATGATTGTTTTTGGATTAAAAAAATGGCCATAATGTCACTAAATAACTGTAGGATAGGATGCAATGAAAATAGGTCATTGAAAAGTACAGTAGTTGAGAAAATGCACTGTAATGTTAAACACTACTGAGGAAACAAATATACGACTAACTACGGTCGTGAAGATGCCAGAACTTCACACTTTTAGTCTCTGGAGTGTGTTAAACCTGTCTTATGGTTGTATGACATCAGTTATATCAGAAAACATGCTGTGGGTGGGTGTTTATAGATTGGATATAGTGAAAAAGTTATTCTGTAGTATTTTACAGCAAGGAAAGTTCCTGCTGAAATACAAACAACCAAAAATTGTAAAAGCAGACAAGACCACGACGTGTGTGTGAGTGAGTGTGCGTGTGCGTGTGTGTGTTTGTGTGTGCGTGTGTGAGTCATAAGCCCTCCCTCTTCCACTGAAAGATGGATGTGGTTTCCAGCCTGACAAAGAAGAATGGCTGAATGAAGTTCTCCAGGTTGCCGTGAGCAGACTACAGGAAAATGGGCAGAAAGTAAAAACCAAAAGAGGGGAAAAAAAGGGGGGGGAATGTGAACGTGTGGGACATGAAATGAGGTAGCTGTTTACTGATGGAAATGATAGAAAGTGAAGACCAGCAAAGGAAAAGGAAGAAAGGGAAAGAAAAAGAGTGAAAGAAAGCCTAGATAGATAGATATATAGATGAAAAGAGGGAAGAAAAACAACAGCTGCAACACAGCAATAATACGTAACAGCTGGAAAGAGCGAAGCGCTGACATGTGCATTTGCTCCAGCTGTTCATTAAATGGCTCTGCCGCAAATTAGGCCATAATGAGGCTACTCTGCCCACGTCATTGATTCCATCTCTTGTTTGAGGCAGCCAATAGTGACTGGCTGTCAGACAACCACCTCAACACTCAAAGATGATAAATAGCATGCTCCGTGGGGACAAAATCAACAGCAATCGCTCACACAGTGAATGCAGCTACAGCCTGACCAGCAGGGCACTGGTTGGTCTTGGGGTGGTAACTATGTTGCAACTGGAGAGGCAGAAGGGTTGTTTAAAAAAGAAAACAGCACAGTTTTGACTGTTTCAGGGACTATTCAGGGAAGTACTTACCCTACTGAGGTTTTGTGAGTTTAAAAGCCTGGGGCTCATTTTTAAGTACTAATTTCAAATTCTGCAGCTGTTAGACTGGAGCTCAAGTATCAATACTAAGTAGAAGAATATAGAAATGAAAGAGGCTTAACTGTGTTTATTAATGATGTGTCTGCTAAAAAAGTGTGTAGTTGGCTGAGTCCTCACATTAACAGACATGCTATGATCCCAACCCTAAATATTCTACTGACACAGTTCTTTTACAAGGCAAAATTAGAATATTTCTCTACCTGACCTCCACAAAAGAGAGAAATGCTTCATTTATCAGTGATACAAACAAGTAGCAGAGAAAGAAGACTGAAGTTGAGCCTTGCAAAGATGCTTAAGGATGTGAATTTGGATTAATATCCCATTTGACTGTAATTACTGAACAGCGAGAATGAATTAACTGATTCATTTTAATTATTATCCATACTGTTGTGATATTAAGACTGTTTTATTAGAAATGCATTGTGGTGAGCAAAATCATAAAAATGTCATTTTTTTAAAACCTAAAGCTAACATGTTAATTCAGGGATGAATAAAATTTGCAGGCGTAGTAAACTCTGAGCAGACACTGGATAAATCGGTTAAAATGTAGCATACATATATGGCCCAAACTGTCACAAATGTTCCAATTTGTGGCTGGTCACCTCCCACACCCTCCTTTATCTACAGCAAGAGTCTGGCGAGAGAGATTAGCTCCAAGCCAATCTGCAGAGATTGGGAAGGGACTGCCGCAGCCATAAATCCAATCAAACAGCGGCTGATGGCCGAGCTGTAGCCCTGCATGGAGCCACCAACAACACATGCTCAGTGAGGCTACATTTATGTGTCTGAGCGATGAAACAAAATCTTTCCTCACTCAGTGGGGAGCAGCTTTTTTCCCACATGCATGTGTGTTTCAACACTTGAGTGGAGGCAGGCAGAGATGAAGTGCAGATTAGCTCAAGTGCTGCTGTTGCTGAAGGTGAAGGTGTGGCCATAACAGAGACAAAGACGCTCTAGAGACTCACCTGAATTGACCAATGAATCAGCTTCAAGTCAACAAAAGATGGACCTAGAGGGAGTAAGTGAGATAAAAGTCCCCCAGGGGTAACGACGCCTGTCTGTGTCAGCAGCTCTGTAGCTGTGTGTGTGAGGTGGGGAGTGGAAGTAAGCATGGCCTATTTTAATCCTGCACATCCATAGTTTTGCCACAGTTTAAAAGGCTGCAGAATCCAGCATCTGATCTAAAAAATTATTACTAAATCAGGGACAAGTTACATATGAGCTAAAAACAATCATTTGAATATGTTTGTGAATGGAATATACAGCTGAACTTCCATAGTCTGTCTAAAACAATAGATATAAAGTCTTCATTGTATGACTTTTTTGTAAATGACTGCCATTATAACATCAATTTTATTCTACTATCACGGTAATTTATTGAAAATGGGCATCACTAGATCATCATTCCCCTTCCTGTTGCATTTTAAAACAATGCAAAAAGATAAATGTTTATAAAGACTAATACATCAATATATGGGTATTTATGAAAAAGCACAGTCAGGCACATTAAAGCACAGATATGAAACTTGAGAGTGTCTTCAGCATCAACACCAGGAGTGGTGAGCAAATTAAGAAAATTCTTCCATTTATATGCAAGCTCCATGTTTCCTGCGGTACAAGCTTGTGTTTGCTGAGTTTGCATCGTTTAGTTTTGCATACTATCTTTTGAAAAGTATATGTATATTCAGTCCCTTCTGAGGGATATTTGCACTGTCAATTCAGCAAATTTATGGATTTTTATTTTCTACGCTGACTTAACGGGGTCAGTGTAATTGTTTCCCCCATTAATCATCTCCACATATTTATAATGCAATATAAATGTCCATGAGTGTCAGTCAGGACTGATGAGTCAGCTTTTCCCTGGATGCATTTTGAAAACGAACCAGAAATCTCATTAATCCTAATGAAGGCATTTCATGCAAAGGTTTGTCTGACAGAACTGTACAGCCTGAAAATGCATCTCAAGCGTTTCCATTTCAGCCCTTCAGACAACTGACACAGAATCTATAGGATAAAACAAGACATTTATTTTGATCAATCTCCCTTCAAATGTCTTTCATGCCTGCATATTTCTCTCACTGAACCTTGTGCAAAATGCAGGATTTCACACTCTAATCCTGTTGTATACATATACTAGACAACAAAGCAGGGAAGCACTAACTTAAATGTATGTTTATTGTGGCACTAGTATTTAATACAGTGCTGCCCTGCTTCCATTTTTTAAGATGGAGTAAGTAGGATGGCAAGGCTGGGTAATCATTACCTCCGCCAAGGGAGGAGGTCATGTGACAGCCGACGTTTTTCTTCCTGTTAGCAAAATAACTTGAAAAGTTCTAAACAGATCTTAATGAAATTTTCCAGAAATGTTCATAATGGGCTGTGATCATAAAGAAACCTACTATGTTTTGTAATAAGAGTACTAGAGGCACAGGCTGTTCACAAAGAAAACACAAAGACAGAGAATCTGTACTGTAAGTGTCAAAGCTGGTGAGTGTTTCTGTGTCCCACCTCTGGAGGTATCGGGTCCATTCCAGCGCAGTTTTCGTTGCATTTGTCGTAAACCAGGCGTAGTTTACGGAACAGCACAGACAGCATCCGAAGGTGCTCCTGCAGTTTAGCCAACCTGTCCTGGTGGGTGTTTGGATGGTACGTGACCCCATTAGGAAGCTAAGAAGCAACAAAGAAATTACACATGATTTAAAAATAAGACTTTTGTAGTGCTGGAAAAAGAAGAGTTACTGGTGAATATAATCTGTTGTACTTGGTTGTAATGCAAACTTTGTCCATGACATTCTGTTGTAATTCATTACAAATTAGGAAGTAAACATTGTGGTTGTTAAATTTTCCATCTATTGGTTTTTATATTTATTTGATATATACTGTATATTATATCATATATATTATATATTTGATGACTTTTTTCAAAAATATTGGCTAAATTTCAGGGACACTTGTGGGGTCAGGACCAATTAAGACAGAGCCCATCACAAGCTGGTGTGCGTCCACTACATGTTGGATCTGGGCATTTTTCGTGCTCGCAATGCTTTTGGTAGATTAACAAAGTGTATGGAGACGAGACAGAACCTGTGTCTGAAGTCACACACTTGTTCCCTGTTACCTACTCACTATATAGGGAGCAGAGTTGATGCCCTATTTACTGAACTCTCTGACAAGGTGAAAATCTGTTTTCAGGCACTAAGATGGCACGTTTTAAATGACGCCATAGCTGTAAATTTAAAACACTCCCTGGTCATTTGTTTGTTGATTTACTACTATGCTGTTAATAGTTTAATTGGTGATGGAAAACTAGTGGCACGCATAGGGTCCCGCAAAGGATGATCAGATAAATTGCTTAGTTCGGGAACAGTGGCGGAAACCATGGCTGAATTATTGTTCGTTCAGTTGTATGTACCTGGTAATCAGGCATGGAAACCATTCAAAAATCTAAAAGTAATAATGTGTAATTGAGTGTGACGGAACTGACAGAGTGAGACAGACCTGCATATTTCTGAGCAACTGGAAGATCTCCATCGTCCTGATGACAATGTCCTGGACTGTCTCCTGACCAATGCGACACAGAGAGGCTGTGTTAACATCTCGCGCTGCCTGAGCCTGCTGCTGTGGTTGTGGCGGTGGAGGCTGCCCACCAAAAGGTGGCACTAGGGGAGGTGTTGTCATGGAGACAGTTGGTGAAGATGCTGGTGGAGGAATTCCAAGTCCAGGTGATGAAACCTGTCAGGCCTTGTCAATTTAGCCAGTCTCACATGCCTATATTTAAAAAATAAAAAACATAAAACAATACTGTCAAAAAGTGAAGAAAGCAAATTATTTTTATAATTGTTTTCTTAAATAATCAGTCATAATCTTGGCAAGTAAAAATTTTGCATACGATTAACATCTGGAGCACACAAAAATTATACATTTTCCCGAAATGTTCATTATTATACTTTGATCATTAGCATCTTCATTACAAAGTAAGCTTGTAAGTTAAAATAGTTGTCAACTGAGAAGACAAAATACTTTTTTTTTCCAGAGAAAGGGGAATCATAGAGGTAACAGCCATCATCAAAAGTTGTATAACAGTTACAGAAGCGAATCAATTAATAAAGCATGATTTTTAATTACCTCAATTAAAGACTGACATTAAATAGGTTAACTGTTGAACAGCTGTCACGAATAGCTAAGTGAACATATGGACAGTTATATAGCGCAACACGAGACTCCAGCGTCCGTTCGGTTCTTTGATCTCCTGTTTGTTCTTTCCGGGATCTCTTGAACCGTAGCATCGCAGAGAGTGTTCTTTTTTTATCAAATCGCACAGTAGAAAGCGTGCAATATTACCTGTTCGAAAATAATTCCTCTGTTTTGTTGACATGTTAAGTTTCCTGGCTCAGCCCATCAAATCTCGCATGCTACAGTATCGCGAGAATTCACGTAGTCAATGCAGGAGCTACAGAACCGTAAATACCTAATAGACATGCCGCAGAAAATTGAAAATTCTATCTACATATTTATCAAGCTGTATTACTTAATCATCATTCATCAAACCTTCCATTGAGTTGTCTCTTTCTTCATTTGTTCCATTCCCGTAATTAATTTTAATTTTATTCATACTGGTAAGCAAGTTCGCTACGATTAGTTATGCTGTACAAATTATAGGTACAGCGCTTCGTGCTGGTCAACATTAGTCGTCTACCTGAAGCGTTCATGTATTGATGGAAAATATAACACTTAAAATTTTACTTTTAAATTGGGACTTTAAGAGTCAATATGCAAATGAAAATCCACTCGCTATAAGGTAAGATAGATACCATAATCGGCTGATCATAATACACATATTAAATCATAATACATGACAACTCCGAGTGTTAGGTTGTAAGCCTTTAGAAAAAAAGATTAAAGGTTATCCATAATATCTATAATGTAACATGCCCTGTTCCTACAAAACCTGACACACTGCCTTCATGATAGAGTGAGTGTGAAAAACAAGACAAATTCATTGTTTTTTAGGTTTTATGTTTCAGGAACATAGTTTTGTCTAATACCTTGAAGCATTCCCATCTGCAACATCAGTGAAAGGCCACGTGATTTAAAATCACACACAAAGCCCAACCTAAAATCAACAACACATATTAATAAAACATAGATTTAAACAAATTTGCTAAACTGAAAACCTCCCTTTCATTTTGCATTCATTTGTATCATGAAACATGCAAACTCAATGCTGAACCACTGATACTGTTGGAATTAGAACCCAACACAAAGATAATGTCAGGGGCGACAAAACATAGCAGACAAAACTAAAAGTAGGGCTTGTGTCAGTGTTGAGGAAACAAAAAAATAATAATAATACAAAGTCGCTCAATATACTGTATATAGACATACTGCTGCACCCCTCTTACCTAACAGCCAAATGTTCTGATGTAACCTCTTCATCCTAAGTTCTCTCCACTAGCTCCCAGTATGTTTCAGGTAGATTTCTTAAGATTGACAATGCTTATGATGGCGTAACATCTGATGTACACAGTGGTTTGCCTGAGAGACACATGAGGAAGAGCGAGTCACTGAAACTATTGGGTTGTTTTGTTTTTTTATTTGTTTTTTTTTTTTTTATTTAAAGCAGTTTGATGCAGATGTGTTATCAGACACATCGAGGGTGATGCTTGGCTCCTACCTCTCAGAATCCACAGATGCTCAACTAGATGAGACTGTGATGTTTGAATCTGGGTGACAACCTCCAGGGGATGAGCTGATCATCACATCTATAACTCTTCCTCCATCAGGCAGATTGCTGATTCTACCAGAACATAAGCAGCTGGTCCAATAATCCAGACATGCTGCAGAAAAATGTCAATGATGGAAGCATGTTTTATAGAAACATTTTTAATGCCATTTTTGATCACAAAACACAACGATTTTGATGAAGGCATCTGACAATTCAAGCTTAAAACCAGTTTTGATTTTCTGCAACAGAACATCAGAGGACTGGACGATGCAGGACTCAGAAGGCTGCTGAGGTTTATTGCAGGGTCAGATGTTATCTGTATTAACAATGTTGAGATCAGATTGACACCAGTGTTCTGTTTAAAGTCAAGCATAAGCTGATAAAAACTCACAGAGCACAAGGAGCGTGAGATCAATTAAATGCAAAAAAATAATTCCGTGGGTTTCTCACTTTGTCCAACTAGAGTTGTGACTTTCTGCTTCTGAAATGGTGAAAGGCAGGTGTTGGAAAAGTCTCATCAACTTTCTACGAATCTGTGTCAAACATTTATACAGGAAGTGCTGTGAATTTTCTTTCTCGACATTCATGTTTTACGTGTGAGTCCCTGCTGCCACCTAGTGGTTGAATCATCTTTCACCTATATAAATTAAATATTCTCTCTCAATTTCTTTTGCAGAAGCATCCGGTAAAGGAAGACAACTGGACGACATTCTATGAAGACAAGCATTTTGTTGCTGATAATGGCTGTCATTTGTTTGATATTTTCCACAAAAAATTCATTTTGAAGGAGGCGGACAGTTGACGAGCTCTCGGCCAATCAGGAGGCAGCAGGTGTGGTCACCTGGTAGAGAGTAGAGGTCAGAGTTCGCGAGCCGCGGCGGTGGCGGCTCTCGTGAGGAGGATGACGCTGAGCCTGAAGAAAACACCAGGAAAGTTGTTGAAACGGCTTCAAATCTGACCGAGGAGACCCCGGTGGAGCCTGGACCTGTGCGAGTTTAGCAGCAGCTTAGAGCCACGGCTCCATCACCAAGAAATAAAGAAATCGGTGAGCAAACATTTTGAGCATGCTAAGCGCTAACGCTAACAGGCACGAGGTAACGGCTGGCATTCTAGCTAACGGCGGCTAGCTCAGACGCCAACGAGGGACGCCAGGTGCCACGAGATATGTATATATAGATATGTATATATTTCTAAACACCTATGCAGGTTTTATCTGAGCATTTTAAGCATTTTCTGCCATGTTTTAATTTACCTGCTGTGAATGTTACGTTTTCTGCTAGCATATTTTGAGCAATCAAGCCCAATTATGATGGCTTATTTAAACATGCTTAGACATGACCAAGTTAAATATGTGTTTTCTTACTGGGTAGACTCACTTTACAGTAGTTTCTTGGAAATTTTGGATTGATAATGCTCTTTTTTTTATAATCTACAGAGATGCAATTGTTCAGCTTGAAGCTGTTGGCGTATCTGCTTCGTATGTTAGCCTGTTTGCTAAAGCTACGCTAGCTGCTGAGCGACACACAGGTGTGTTTCAAGAGTATTTTGTTTTCTAAATGTTCTAAAATAAAACAAGGTTTCAATTTGGTATATTTCATCAAAGGGTTAATTTTATTTAATGTTAAAAACCAACATTAAAAAAGATGGGATATTTGAAAATGCATAACTTGATATTTTAGACCACTTCAGTGTTTTTTTTGTGTTATTTCTTCATTTTCAGGAGAGATGATGACCCGCGTTACCGCCTGGATTGTTACCACTTGGATGTAGAGGAAGACACTGGCTGCTCTGGTGTGGTAGGCCTCGTCCATGCAGACACTTGGACCATTGATCTTCCACAGATCAAAGCTGCAGCCTTGTATGGCTGCTGCCTCTGTACAGTTGAAACCAGTTTACATAAAGCTACTGAAAAAGAGACGCAACCTTTTTATCCTCACTGTCTAACATGAAATCAGATGAAACCTTTGGTGTTTTTGGTCAATTAGGATTACCAAAATTATTTCTATTTGCTAAATGCCAGAATAATGGACAAGATTTTTTTTTATATATATTTTGTTCCTTTCTTGAGAGAAGAAATCAGAAGTTTCCACACATTTCGTTAGCATTTGGTGTCATTGTCTTTGAACTGCATGACTTGGGTCAAGCATTTTGGATGTGCTTCCACAAGCTTTGCACAATTGTTAGCAGGAATTTTGGCCTTTTCTTCTGACAGAACTGGTGTCACTGAGCCATTTTTAGGAAGCTCTCCAGGGGCCCATGGTGGTACAGGACCCTTTTGACTGCCAGCATCTTTGCAAAGACTTTTGCTTTTGTTCTTGGATAAATTTGCACATTTTGGACCGAAACATGTTGACCTCTGGGACACAGAACCCATCTCCTTCTTGAGCGGTATGATACCTGGACATTCCCTTGTTGTTGATACTTGCAGATAATTGTTGGAACAGATGAAGAAATGTGGTGAGTTAACTTATCAGAGGCTTCCAAAGACATGACATCATCATCTGGGCTTTCCCAAGTTTTTTTT
>BJFM01000253.1:140288-194267 GCA_016586285.1 Arothron firmamentum | reverse complement strand
GGGGGGGGGAATCAATCATTCATGTAATAAAAACAAAGTTATGGATAATGCAGGAGGTAAATAAAAGGTGTCCGTACTAAACCGACCTAATATGGGAGAGAAGGATATGAAACAAAAGGACGTGGAAAGCTGTTGGATCCAGATCCACCTAAACATGCTGCAACTGTCACAAAGGCCGTAAGCGGTTCAGTCTCGGGGGGTGAACGGTGCTTTGCTGACTCAGCACTTTTGTGACTGCCAGGACCGGCTCCAGCACCTCTCCGTGACCCTGGTTAGGAAACCGATGGATGGATGATTGATGGGTATACCTGCGACATAGTCTCCAAACCCCACCGTGGTCAGGGTGATAACTACAAAATAGGCGGACTCCAGCAGGGTCCACTTCTCCACGTTTTGGAACACCAGGATGGGCACTGCAACGAAGAGCAGGCAGCCCAGCAAGATGGACAGGAGGGCCGAGATCACCCGCACGATGGTCGGACTCACCCGCCATTTCTGTCAGGAGCGAGAGGCAGAAACAAAGGTAAATACCGTGGGGGCTTTTGGAGAATGTGTGAAAGCGAGTGTTCTCCGTGCGCTTTGACCAGGAAGAGAGTTTCTATTTTGGCAACCAGCCTCCTCAGCCCGGTGCCCAGGTGGTCTCCAACTCCAGCCAGCAGGATGCCAAACAAGGGGATTCCCACCAGCGCGTAGAAGATGCAGAACAGCTGCCCCCCTTCTGTCTTCGGGGAGGTGTTTCCGAAACCTGGACATATAAAAAAAAAGATGATGTTAAAAAAAGATTAAAAAAAAAAAAAAAAAGCGTGAGTTTTGACTCACCAATAGTTGTGATGATTGTTCCTGAGAAAAAAAAGGCGCTGGCCAGATCCCACTGGCTGATGAAGGTGATGTTGCTGCTGGGATCAACGCCTGCTCCGATGGCCTCCACAACCTCCTGAAAAGAGACCATGGAGACCAGTTCACTGATCATCAGACAATTGAGTCAAAATCAACAATTCATGAGGAACAACAATAAAAGGGGCTTTAAAATTGTTCCTCCCTCTCCCTCCACTGGTTTTAGGGAGCGGGGTTGTGTTGGAAACGCTGTGGTGCACAAAGCGCCTGCTTCCCGTCCCTGTGTCAGCGGTGGGTGGAACATCAGCTGCTCGGGTGCATCGAACCGCTGCCAGCACAGCTAATCGAATTCCCCAATCCAGTTATCTGATTTGTGTCTGTCTTTATGTGAAGACATTTGTTAAAGATGAACGCTTGAATTGATCGCGACATGGGTCGATCGCCGCAGAAGTAACCTTAAATCAAAGCGTTAGCTTGAGGTTTTGTCGAAGTATGACAAATTCTATTTTCAGATTTATGAATTCTTTTCTATCTAATAGCAGCAATGTCCATTCAAACATAGTTTTTTTTTTTTTTTTTTTCATTTAACTTATCAAAACGACATGAAGATTTTACTACTTCACACACCCCAAAGGGATTTTACAGACTCAGGTGTGGGTCTCAAGACATTTATTCACCTGCTCGAAGTTTCCTGGCCTTACAGGAAAAACCTCTTAAGTTGATTATTAATGTTGATCGTGCCATTTAATTGTATATTTATGGCATTAAATCCATAATTAAAAGCATCTCAATCAGCAGAACCTACTGGGTATCAGCCTGATAACTGACAGCTAACATAACATTGCTGTTTAAGTGCACCTGAGTTTGTAGATTGGGTTTTTTTTAACCCATCCTGCAGTCCACCACTAGTGATTGAGCTGTTTGAAGGTCTCATTTCTCATTTCTTCCATTTTTGCACACATTAGACAGGTTAACCCATCAGTTTCTGCATCGTTCTCATGTTGTTGTTTTATTTTTTAAGCTGTTTTGTCAGTCAATGTAAACCCAGTTTAGCCTTTAAACAAAACAATTCTTCTACCTCTATGAAATCCTGAAGATTGTCTGGGCCCACGCAGCTGAAGTTCAGCAGGAAATCTCGGCGCACCCCCTGCAGCTGCAGGTGCTTGTCCTGCTCCTGGGGAGTCTCCAGGGTGCGGAACACCACGGCTCCCAGCACCAAGTACAGGAGCACCCCGGTGAGGATGCTGAGCAGGGTGGAGCAGCGCATCGCTACACCTCCGCCCAGCTCAAACGCAGGCTCCTCTCTCCGTCTGACAGCCTCGCCGTTGGTGTGGCCTGGATCCCAGCTGCCACTGCAACATCAGCGAACCACAAAGACACGACCACAGCTCATGACTGCATCTGGAGTGGATCTCTGCTGGCCACACGAGGCGTTCCATGTACTCCTCTCTGCCCAGACAATAAACCCACCAGCCCTGTGGAAAGTGACCAACGCTCAGCCGTACCTGTGATCCTGCCGCTGTCTCTTCCAGATCCTCTTGGCCTCAGGTTGCAGGATGGATTCCCTGGAGCCGTAACCTCCAGGGGGGCCGTCCCCTTCACAGTCTGAGGGAGGAGGCACTGGAGCAAGGACACAAGGGATTCAACCGGTCACCAGCGAGGTGAAACTGCAACTGAGCTGCTGGTGCTGTGGGAAAACAGGGCGGACTGGGAAGATGTTGACACCCATAACTGAAGCCAAAATACCTCCAGTTCTGCCAGCAGTGAGCTCAAACCACATATCTTGTCCTTTCAGATCCTGTTCTAATATAGTGCACTTACCTCCAAATACTGCCGACAAAGTCATCTTTTTTAGCTCTGCAAATGCAAGTGGAGCCAAAGCTCTGCCTCTGATGCATTTTTATTTTATCTTATTTTATTTTATTTTTTTAACTTTACTAAAGAGTTAGATTTGAAGAAAACAATTTGAATAATTGGACCAGTTGTCCTGACTCTGCATCACTTGACTGTGAGCCTGAATTTGATGAAACGGCTCCTTTTTGTTTGTGCAGCTGCAGTTTGACAATCAGCAGATGAAATTAAAATATAAGTGCCTTTTATCAAATGTAAACACACCCTTCAAGAAATTAATACAGCAACAGAATGAGAGCAGGGGTGCCTTCGCCAGTGTTACATTTCTTCAGATGACTCAAATGAAAAGCAAAAACAAAACACATGAGAGTAACACACCCAGCACGCGTCTTCACCTACCTCAGGCTGCTGGCCACATTACCCAGCATTACACATAAGCAAGTAAGTGCTGTACAATCAGTGTCACCACTCCTCCTCCTGCTGCTGCTGCTGCTGCTGCTGGAAGGTGCAGCTTTACGACCACTCAGAGCCTGTTGGACGCCGAATCCCACAGTTCTGCCCATTTGTCTTCACCCCCAGACTGAGGGTTCACAGAGATGCAGAGGATGAGTCGCCTCATGCGGAGTGTTTCATGGGTTCAGACAGCTGCTGAGGGGAGGCGTGGCCAAGCAGCAGCGTGTGTGACTGTGTGAGGAGGGCGGATGGTGCTGAGCTCACAGAAGATGGAAAAACAAGAGGGGATTTATCCAGGGAGTGAGTTTCTGAGCCAGTCTGGGACCAGCAGGGAGTGGCTGCGGTGCTGTCTTTGCATGCTGTCAATACGTCTGAAGGATCAATGTGAGATTTATCGTGGAATAAATGACCCGAAGCTACAGACTGTGCAGTCAAGCTTGCCCTCACTAAATAACACGCGTACACATACTCACATGATCCAGAATACCTGTGTGTGTGTGTGTGTGTGTGTTTATGGAATCCTCAGATTCACACAATCGATACAGGCAGATGTTTACAGCAGCACAGTGGCTGTAACTATTGTCATTAGGCCAATGTGGTCCTGTGGTTAGCACTGTTGCACCACAGCAAGAAGGTTCCGTGTTCAACAGTGTGGCGTTTGGATGTTCTAAGTGTGTCCAGCTGAGTTCTCTCTCCAGCTTCCTCCCAGTCCAGAGACGTTCGCTGGGGGAGTTCCTCACTGGGATAATGCAAACCCATAAAGGAAACCATCTGTCAGCCACTGCTTGTGGTTATGGAACATACTCATCAATAAAACATAAAAAATATTCCAAAATCTTAAATTTATCTCTAAACAGGTCATGAAGAAACACGGTTCAGGGTTGGATGTCCCGACAAGCAAATCATACAGTCATAATAATAAGAGCCTGTGAAGAGTGCGATGGCGTCCGCGCCGAGGCCGTAGCGTGGGAAGAAGTGCCCGAGGTCCCATTAGCTAACCGATGTGTGGTTGTGTTAGTGAGTGTGACTGAAGGCTCCGAGTGTGTCAGTGGAGCTGCTGCAGAGCTGCAGATCAGAGACCTGCTGGCTGGAAGAACTCAGGCAACGAGACCGAAGGCAGCCTGAGCTAAAATTGCACATTTGGTCTAAACTGTTATCATGGTGGCCTCACACTCGGTGTGGGTGTGGCTTTACACTGCCTGCTTTTCTCCATACTACATTAAATAACTCTGCAAAGTTACACATTGTCTCAGTGAATATTGAATATTGTGTGCCTGCATGTCGGTAGTATCTCTCTCTCTTTCTCTCACTCAAATAAAACCAACACTTAAGGGGAAAAAATGATTAACATCTTAAATGATGTTGAAGTTCTGATATGTTCCCGCAAATACCTCTCACTCAATCTCTACTTTCAGTTGGATTGAAAGTGATTTACCCACACAATCAACCGCTAAACACATTTAGCGTCTTGGATTCCATCTGTGAGAGCGCCGCCGCCTCCCAGTCCTCCGCTGAAACTCGACTCACCTGCAGCAGACATCTGACCAGCCTGGCTCCATCGCAGCAGAGAGGGAGTCAGGGAGCTCCTCAGCCTCTCAGGGAGGACATGAGCTGCACAATCTCTGACTCAGATGGAATATATTCAACACCGCATCACTGTAAATCAAATTCTTTTGCTTTCTTCAATACAACTCTGGCATCTTCATTGATCACTGTCCATTTTCATGGACACCAAAAGCCCTCAAACTCTTCTGAAAGACATCAAGCAGTAGGAAAATGCTTACTTTTTTTAAGCTGATGATGTCGGTTCCTGGCTTTCTGTAGGTAGTTGGATTAAAAATGACGTTAATCAAAGTCCCGATGGTGGAAAGAACAAAGACAGATCCTGGAAAACAACCTGAGAAATGGACACACAGTAATTGATTGACCTACTGACAAATGTGCTTACAATTAAGTACAGGGAGGTGGAGGAAAACAAAGGAGAGGGAGGTATAGGGGGGCAGACTGAAAAGTGAGGGGGCTGGGCCACGCCGCTGTTACCAGCACTTTATTTTCAATTAAGCCCTCGCCTCTACTTTCTGCCATTTTTGATGATACAGACTTCTTGGACTGGAAATTGATTGGTTCGCTCACGTCAGCGACTTTTTTTACACAGAAGATGCACTTTTGATGTGGAGACAATAATGTGAAAATTAGATTGCATTAGAGCAACATCACAACAGCAACTTTTTGGTGAACCAAAGTAAGAAAATCTGCTAAGTTTTGAGTTGTAATTTATAGAATTTAATCAGCTGATATATTCTTCATCAGGTCGGCTGATACTAAATCTGTGAAAAAGTCAAGTTCTAGGAGCAGACAGCATCACCGGCCAACGGTGTCTAATTCTGTAGAAGAGCAGAAAGTAGGGCTGCACGTGCTCATTAGAAAGTCTGGAATATGTGAGCAGCTCCAGCAGCGACATCGATCTGCAGGAATCTACTTCACCCTTTAATTTAATGGCTCCCAATCCTGAAAAGCTTTTACATCATGAGGGGAAAGAATAACTCAACCCAGTGTAAAAGGAGGCAGTAAAAGCTGCGTGAAAGAACCTTTTCCTTTTTTAAGGTTCAGGAACACACAAGTGAGAAAGTGATTTTTTTTTTATTTTTATGAAAGAGTAAATGTCCAAAAGACATTTTTCTAGTAGATTATTTAAACCGTATAAACAGCCATTTATAGGTTTTTAGTGGTTAATACACAGTGGCAGCAGGAGCAAAACAAAGCAGGACGGGAACTCCACCAACTGTAAAAGTCAACATTTCCTTTTATTGGTGAAATGATCGAGAAGCTTTGACACTATTGACACAGAGAGGACTTTAACATTTTAAGTAACTACAATTATTAAGTGAGTTCATCAAACTGATGCTGCCTAATGATGACTCATCGTCTTACAGACGAAGTAAAAACAGTTGAAATGATGAAGACGCTGGTTGCACGTATTAATTATGGATATAGTGTTAACTGTTCAAAAGACGATGCCGAATGGTTGTCGTCTGGTTTGATTTATCTCTGTAGAAATGCTGTTTGTGCACAAGTTCTAGGAGCAGACAGCATCACCGGCCAAGGTGATGAAGGTTGTTTAACCAAAAACGCTACAGAGACGAGTAATAACTTAAACAGTTAGAGTCACTTACACCCAGTTTTAAAAATCAGGACCTTATATGGAATGGTTATATTAGCTCGATTACTGTGACTGCAGCAGGCACGGCCTGATGACATCATCAGAGATGGACTGTTATCATCCGTGCAGGTTTTCTTTATCCCTGATTTACTTAAACAGTACATTTATACAAAGCTGTAGCAGATGTGTCCTGTGGAGTCGAGCTCTCTGAGGAATGAAGGTAAATCTGAAGCAGAAACTTCCAGTCCAAACAGCCTTGCTGGTGAAGTATTTTAAATTCAATGACACAAAGACCTGGAATTCTGCAGGCGGATCAAAACAGCTTGATCATGCTCTCTCTGGATTTGCCGACTCCAACCCATTTCACTGAAATTAGAAAGGACAGGAGGCGTAGGGAGGCTTTAGCAGAAGCACCAACAGCTGGACTGCAATCTGCACGCTAAGGACGAGCACTCTTCTAAACCCACCTGGAACTTGCAGGAAGTCCTCAATGAAGCGGATGTAGTTCTGGGCCTGAGGTGGCAGCTCCTCGAAGCTCCGTGCAGCCTCGGTGCTGCAGCACCAGCCGGGCAGCGTCTCGTACTCCACCGACACTCGCGTCAGAACGTCCATATTCGCTGTGACAGAAGCACGTTAGTGTGAACAAACAAACATTGTCCTCTGGCTGCTGTAGAACAACCAGATATTAATTATAATGAATAAGAAAAAACATCCAAACAGAAAAAATGAACCAAAGGGAAGTCAAAGTTGACCTACATCCTCTGCTGCTCAGCTATATTTATCCTCCTCTTAGTTAAAACTGCTCCAAAACCTAATGTACATAAACGTCAAGCTTAAAAAATCTTAATAAAAAAGGGACAAACATACCTGGGAAACTAGGTAAAGGTTTTCCATCAACCTTATAGGCCACACCCACTTTAATCTCTGGCAGCGTGTCCAAAATGTCGAGCTTTGTCAGGGCGATCCTGGAAGAAACAGAGTTGTCGGTTCTTGTGTCTGAACTGGAGATCCGTTAGGAATATCAACCAAAAGGGCACCAATACCATTTTTCTTTTTACCTATATTGTCGCTAATGGGAAACTTTCAGTTTAGAAACAGATAAAATAAAGATTAAGGTTCAGCAAAGCTGCTTACGCTGAGAATCCATTAACCATGTGAGCGTATCTGACCAAAATCAGATCCAGCCACCCACAACGCCTCCGTCTGCCCGTTGTTACTCCAAACTCCCTTCCTCTGGACTGGAGCAGATCCCCTGTTTCCTAAAATACAACAAAACAGCATGACATAGCAGCTTTATAGCATAGCATGGCCAATTCTGTTGACATTTTTTAGTCAGAAACAGTTACGTACGGTTAAGCTGACAAAGGTCTTTACTCACATTATTCAGCTCTGTAGGGAAAGCGCCAACACCAACCCGGGTGGTGTATGCTTTGACAACACCGTATACTCGGCCAACGTGCGACGGAGGCACGCCGAGGCCCGTGCACACGCCCCCCACGGTGCAGTTGGAGGAAGTCACAAAAGGATACGTGCCTGCGAAGAAAGGGAAACTTTAAAGAAATGTTAAAATATCCCTGTTAATTACATGCAGCTGTGCTCACCAAAGTCAATGTCCAGCAAGGCAGCATTGGCTCCCTCCACCAGGATTTTCTTACTGGGACCAGTAAGCGCTTTATGCATGAAGTACACGCCGTCGGTCACCAGAGGGCGCAATCTCTCAGCATATCCCTGAAAAGCAATGACGCCAATACATTAAAGATTATCTTTTGATGAGTTATTTAAATTCTAAAAGCATGTTTACATGACATTAGGAAGAAAAAACGATTGTATTATTCTGACTGAGACCCCACTAAAATTAAATTACTTAAATTTTCCTAAGATTAGGAAAAATGCACAGGCTTAAAAGGACTCTAAAAAAGGTCAGTCAACAATCAAATGCAACATCTTATAAACAAACGCCTTATGACAACAGATATGGACTTCAGCTGTGGTTTCTCTTACTTTAAATTGCTCCAGATCACCATCAATATTAATGTTGAGATTCTGATACATCTTCTGAAAATGTTCAGCCAACATTCGGAACCTGGAGAAAGAGCAGAGTTGGTTCATAAGAGTGAGCTGCTCAACAACTGAATGTTTCTCCATGTTTATATGATGACATTTTTATGAGAAAGAATATTTAGTTTATATTATAAAACTAATTCACTTACTTTTCCTCAAAAACCTTGAAATCTCCAACAAGGTCGCAAACACGCAGACCGTTCCGAGCAGCTTTGGAGGAGTAGGCAGGCCCAATACCCTTTTTTGTGGTTCCCAGACTATAAATAATTAAAAACAAACAATCTTAAATACAATAAGGTCCTCACACTGGAGACGGTGCTCGGCCCCAACTAAAATAAAAACCCTTGGAGAGCGCAGACCTACGCCAAGCAATGATAAAGACTAATTCCTGGATCCACATAGCACCGTACTCTCTCTCTCTCTCTCTCTCTCTATATATATATATACATATTTATAAATGCAGGCAGTAGTAACACAAAGTTACATAACAGAGTAGGTTGCCTTATAATCAAAGCCATTTAAGAAGATCAAAAGTCCCTCTGGAATCCAGAACATCACCAAATGTAATCATACACTCCTTGGCCCATCTTCAACATTTCCTGAAAATTTCATTAAAATCCCGTCAAAATATTTTGAGTTATTTCACTAATAAAACAGACAGATTAACGCTGTCACCTCCTTGGCAAAGATAAAAATCTATACGATGACATCATTCACACAGCGAAAAGTTAGGGGTAACTGCGACGAAAGTGCATTTACTTTTTCCCTTCTTGTTGTTGGCGCTGCTGCTCCTGGATGCCATCAACAGCCTGATGAAAGTTGAAGACTACAGACGGAAACAAGAGCCTGTCAGCAGGACAACTCACAACAGAACAGATTAAACACAATGTACTCACCAATGTGGGCACGGTCAGAAATCTTCAATCTTTCCTCCCATCCCTGGATTCCTGCAATCAAGGTGACAAATCATCCCCAACATTTACAAATAATATTCCCTGTAAATCTGGAATCACTGTTACATATGTGTGTAGATGTATTTAATAATGTATATGTGCATACATATACACACACGCGTATACAGGGATGCACGTGTATAGAGACAACATTACCATCGCCTTTTTGAAGGTTCTTTTCAGCTTCCTCAAACAGACCTGGCAGGTGTATCACCACTCCATTACCTGAAAGGTAAAATGTTTATTTTGAACTCACAAGCCATTTTGTTAATGTGACACACATAGGCGTTTCCTCATTTTGCATTATTGTAATACTACAAAAAAAAAAGAAAAAAAGAATGGCAACACAAACGAGGAAGTGAAAGGGTGTTTTAGTGAGTACATGACACAGTTTTACTTTGCTTCCAGGACTTGTCAGGAAGATAATGGGGCTTCTCCTGGCAGGAGAATGATGCCTGCAATAAAAGCTGAAATAATAAAATTGGTGTGTCTTGTACCAATGAAGGAGGTGGCCTTCGGGTTGAGCACTCCACTGGGCAGCAGGTGGAAGTCGTACTCCACCGAGTCCACAACCACCGTGTGACCCGCGTTGTTGCCTCCCTGTACAAAACACACACATTTAGCTCAACCAGGCAGTTCTCTGCAACACTCGGGTCAAACAACAAAGCCTGTCCTTCTCCTGTGGCAGTTCATTTTCACGGCAAGCACAACATCTGCCCTGCCGTAAAGCTGTGTGTTGTTTTCCTGTTGATCCCAGCAGTAAATGCTTTTAATGTTGTGGAGATGGGACCAATATGAGTTACCAGAGTGCGTTTCATGCATGTGACACTTCCCTAGTTAAAGTTAAGCGGGGGTGCATTTCACGGCAGGAGGACGTAATACGGCAAACACAGGCAGCAGTGTAGAGTTAGAGGCCAAAGCCCGACATAATGTTACCCTCTGCGGGTAACGGAAGGTCGTTTCAGGACACATTTAATCAGCAAACAAATCCCACCAGATACAAATAAATACAATATATATTGATTTTAGCATGCTAGCACTTCTACATCCGGGAGGTCCGCCAGGTTTTTGACGTCAAAGTTACGTCACCAATGCTACTTGGGCAGCTGTACGAACACGCACACGCGCCCTCAAACACGCAATGGGCGAATTAAGAGTAAACGCCATTTGAAAAATGTAATGGTGAATCCGGCAGCATCATATAGTACCTGACACCTGCACACGATATCCGCGTCCATGGCGAGCAAGTCCACAACTTTTCCTTTGCCCTCGTCGCCCCACTGCGCTCCGAGCACAACGGTCACTTTGTTGTGCGGCTCCTTCGGAACACGGAGAGACGACACCTGCGAGCCACTCTCCCGTGGCCGCTTCACCACCGGCTCCCCGTTGAGAGAACCGGTCTCTCCTCCGTTCACGTTAGCCACGGTGCTGCCCGACGCCATGCCGCCGCCGCCGCCGCTGCTGCTGCTGCTGCTGCCGCTGCCCAAAAACCGGAATAGTTTTAGCGCCTTCCCCGCAACACCGGAAGTGCTGTTCTGGTGTTTTACCGCAAGATGGCGCTGTAGGGTTTCCTCTCCCAAGACCGACGAACGGCGTCTGTCCGAAGTTAAAGCTGCTGGTTGAGGAGCCAGATTCCAAACTGTGGCTCCGGTTAGAGAATCAGAATGCTTGGAGAGAGGTCTGAGTTCGTCTGATTAATGGGATTTGGGAGGGGCTATTGGTTTTAAGACGTAAATGAAGAATCCAGTGTCAAAATCCCACAAATCCTTGGCTGTTCGATCTTATTCCTGCATGGGACCAGGTGCGTCCTGACTTGTTCAGGCAGGCCTCCAGATCCCAACCTGTAGGGCTCTCTTACAGCACAGTTTAATTTCTATTTCTAGTTATTCAGCTAATTATAAAGGTCCAAGAAGCATGTGTGTGCTTTATTTAACTCACTTTTATTCTCTTTAGGGATAAAACTTAGTTAAATTATCTCTTTTTTTCATCTGGCCTTCCTGTTTTTAGGCTGCGGTGAACTCTCTGTATTCCTTCTGGTTAAATCTTTCTTTCTCTCTTTTTTGTAAGCTCTGACTTCCTGGAAAGTGCTGTTGACCAGGAAAAGGATTCTTCAAGAACACCACATGCGTTCTGTGGTCTTCCGTGATGTTGCTGAGCTCATGTACCAAACAAAAGATCTGGCCACACCTCAGGTCTTTACTGTTTCTCTGATAAGTTTGTTTTCATCCTTTAGGCTATTGATGGCTTCCTTCACTGATAGTGACAGTGACTTTGGACTTAATAACTGTTGACCTCACCAGATTCCAAATGTAAATTTAACTAATTCAGAATGAACTCTAAACCTTTTATTTGCCTCCTGTCACTGACATTATGAGGGACTAACCGGCACCGGGCCATGGAACAGTGCACCCACCTTTAAAAGGTGATTTCTACGCTGAGCGCATGACTTGGATGTAAAAACGCTCAAATTAAAGTTGAAAGTCAGCACTCAAAGCTCTTGAGTGTTTATTTTAAAAATCCACTGTGGCGGTTAACAGAAATAAAATAGAGAGTTCAAACAAAAAGGTGAAACGCCACGAAGAAACCAGTACTTAGCGTTTCTGGATGATGGCCGTAGTCCTGCGGTGCATAAGCCTCAACACACAGTGATCTGATGATGCTCGGCAACAATAAAAAAAGTTCAACCAACCTGAGTCATTTTGTTCAATCAAATTGTTCAATTATTACCAGTATAAATATAATTTATGTTTTCTTTATGGACACTCGGTGGCAGGATCTCAGTTAAACACGTCTCACATTCATTTACAGCAACACACTTTATTAAAACATCAAAATAAACACTGAGTTCCTCTTTACAAAGCATAATACAATGAAAATGATGTGTCAAGATGGATTTTATTGTGAACAAAGCAACATTCAGGGTCATTAATCACCGTGGTGACATCACCAGATAGAGAATGGGGACACACGCAGCAGTGGCCTACAGAACTGACAGGCAGAGCTTCCAGTTACTGGCTGTCAATTCATAGGTCATCACCTCGTGTCCCAGGACGGCCGTGATGGCCTCAACAAGGAGAAGAAGAACAGGAACGGCAGGGCTGAGGGTTCACGTTGTGCCCGGTGGATCTCTGCAGGTAACAGCACTTCCACTGGAACACACATACAGCTTCCACATGGAGTTGCTGTTACATCCAGCGTGCACCAGAAGGCTCAGAACCCACACTACCTTCAGGTCTGACGAGGTCACGTTCAAGGAGCTTTTGGAGATTTGTGCCATCTGGAAAGAAAGAGGAACAAAGGCAAATCAGTGACTTTAAGTCTAGGTTTGGATGCAGCTACATCGGTCCGAGACAGAGAATTCTTGTGACCCGACAATTTCCTCCTCCCTGTTTTATTGCCTGGAGTAAACGGCATCATTGCTCACACGCCAACAGCTTGGCCAAAGGGCCAAGGCTGGTGGAGATAACACCGATTTTATGGCCGCTGTCAACATGAGGCCACTTTGCAGTAGGAAACTCTGGGTGTGTCTGACCTCTGTACCTGCAGGTCCAGCATTTCCTGCTCACTGCTGCCTGTCACCATCCTCCCCAAACGCCTGGATTCACACTCATATGCTCGTTTTTAGTCTGTTTGGACCCTAAATTACAGCACAGTCTGTTGCTCATAATCAGCTACTGTATATTTCTGCACTGTATATATTTCGCTGGACTGCTTTTATTTTATTAAACGGAACATCAGACAATCATTAATTCATCATGAGAGGCATATTAGTAGTACCTGTAACAAAGTTTCTGAAAAACTAACAAAATTTCATTACAATTAGTAGAAAACAGGAGCTTTTTTGTTTCTACAACAGGCGTTTATAATGAGCATTTTTAATATTAAAGATATTGATAATGTGGTAGCAGTTTTCCAGCCACTCACCGCTCCGTGCACAGCTCGGACGCTTGCACAAGACGAGGCCAAAAGTTCGTGGAGCCACATGGTGTCACGGAGCCTGTCGAAGCGGGGCTCACGGCAGAGGCAAAGAGCGAGGCGAGGACGTCCTGGGCGAGGAAGACGCGGCTGAAGGCGCAGAGGCGAGGAGACTGACAGCTCAGGGAAACAGACGCGCTTGGGATGTGACAGCCGGGCAGTGGCAGCGAGGCAGGGCAGCCAGTTTAAGAGATCAGGATGGTTGGAGGGTTAATTATTACACTTGCAGTCAATATTTAACAGGCCTGACGCCCTGCCCCTCAGACCTATATCCTGATTCCACAGAGGGTAGGGCCAAGAACATAGCTATTGTGTCCTCCGCACAAAATATGTATTCAAGGAATCACCTCATGCAGTTCATGTGATCAAAAAGGCTTTAGAAGGCCGTTTGCACTTTATTTTAGCTTCCAATTATGAAAAACCAAATTAAATGTACACAAGGGCAAGAAGAGAGCCACTCCCTCTAATTCTGCCTTTTAGACACAAATGGAGCGTGACAGGAGCTAAAACCCCACAGAGTGAGGCGTGAGCGCACGTTTACTGACTGAAACACACCTTTGAGCACCTTCACAGGACTGTTGAGACTCAGGACTGCAGGCAACAGAGCCTGAACTGCTGCCAGAGAATAAAAGAGCAAACCAGACTCCGAAGTGAAGGTGTCAGTTTCAACATTTTATCGATAATGCAGCGAAAGGCGGGAAAGTAAATGTGAGAAGCTGGCTAACAAATCTCAGTGATTCTTTAACCTTTGGGCAACTATAAAATGACTCATGTGCCTCAAAGTGCAGGTGATAATGCCCTGGATAATAACATCTCACTCTCTCAAATGAGCTCCCACTCTGTTTTATTTTGCTTTTATATGCCAGGATTTGTCTTATCTGATCTGGCCTCTCACTATATGTGAGTGTGTGAGAGAGAGATAGAGAAAGAGAGAGAGAGAGAGAGAGGGAGGAAAAATGAAGTGCTACAAGTTTTTATTAAACTAGACATGTGAGATTTTTCTGCTCTCATTTTCAGAATCACTGCTTTATTGTCTGTAACCGTGTAAGCACTAGACAACGCACACACACTCACAAACACACACACACACACACACACACATTCTCTTTCACACACTCTGACACAGTAAATAAAAGCATCACAGGTGAGGAATATTTTGTCTTCTTGTTCTTCCTTCTCTCTTATTCATAAACTTGGACTATCTTATCAGAAGTCTGCTGGAGTGCAGAGTCCAGTGTCTCCGAGCGGCAGGTAGATGTGCGGAGTGTTAATCTAACAGGTAGATAAATGCAGTGTCCTTTGAGTCAGCGGCAGCTCGGGTCATAATTCCCACTGCAGCTTAGATCAGATAACGACATCTACCTGCTGAGCCTGAAATGATCTGCAGCGGGTCACGTGCGGAGCACTGATCTCAGCCGAGGTCATCTCAGGAAGGAAGAAACGGGCCTGATGTTCATGTAATGGAACTGGTTAATATTCATTTATTTTTTTCTCTTTAACAATCTGTTTGTTGCTTCACCCTTTCTGTAATTTTTTTCCCAGTGTCAGTCAGCTACCCTTTTCTCTGTGTGTGTTTCTGTTCCACATAAGTTCTTTTGCTGTGTGAAAACAAGGCAATAACGTGTTGACGCCTTTTAATAACAGGTTCATTTGTAACAGTTGGTAATACATTACAATAATTGAGTGTAAAAGGGACATCTTAATGTAAATCTGTGGCTCAAAAACACGATCATCACCAAAAGGACAAGTAAAAAACATCAGTACAGGGTTGCTGTGACCTTTGCTCCATTAGGAGCATTTAAAAAAAACCAGAAAAATGAGGCAGAGGAGGAGGAGGAGTATTTGCTACTGTGCTCTTTAGATTTATTTTCTAACTCTTTAGTAAAAAAAAAAAAAAAAAAAAAAAAAAAAAATTGATATAAAGAACCAATGTTAAAATTCCAAAAAGGGAAAACTCACTTTTTTGAGGTTTTATGTATGTGTTTGGGGGTATATCTCATATTTTTGTGGATATTTAGACTGCATGGGCTGTTTTTCACTGGCAATATGGATTTTTAATTGTTGATGGATCAATTTTTCATAATATGTTGTTACATCCACAATAATCACTGCAGCCCTTTAGCTGTCAGATATCTGGCCTGTTTGTATGACAACACAAGTGCAGGTTGTGACCCAGACGTGACTTTTGAGGCTGGTGATTCCAGGGGGACAACGCTGAGACACTCGGAGCACGTGTGGCTGTCATGGCGCCATGCCTCTCCTCATTCCTCAGTGGGCTGGCTGTTTACTCCTCCTCTGGCTCTCTTGTTTGTTCTCTCCAGGTGTGGCACCGTCACTGTTTCACCTTCAACCCGTCAAACACCAGCAGGTGTCCTGGGCTTCATCAACAGCTCAGGCCCGTCTCACGATGAATGTATTTGGAGCCGTTTACTGGGTCATCAAAACCACATAAACATACGTGTGTGTGTGTATAACTGGTGTCTGGCAGTTGTAGCTGCTGCCAAGTGTTTTCTGGGTTCCAGTAGTAGCTTAGCAAGATTTAAATAGGTCATGCACCACTTTCAAATTAAATGGCCAAGGTCAAAATGTGGCTAACATTAACAGTAGATTACAAAGTACATGTTAAATTTTTTCTTTCTTTCCCTTGCTTTTTTACACAGTGTCTGACAGCTGTAACCTGTGACCTCTCTGAAGGTAGTCATCTAAAATTTACTAAGGATTCATAGCATCTGTTAATCCTCCGTTTAATGAAACTGGATTGTCTGATTGTGCTCATAAGCATAATTGCCTGGATCCTCAGGTGACCAGTGACCTTTTTTGTCTCATTAGTGGGCTGACTCTTCAGGGAAGGAAAGATGGAGCTTCCTGCTCTAATAGCCAACAAGATGTAGACTGCCCCCTGCTGGCTACATAACACACTGCGACTACAGCAGGAGGGCCGAGTCTGAGTCCTTCAGTGAGTAGCTGAACCCTAAATCCTTCCTTCCCATTAAGTTATCAATTCAATTCAATTCCTTTGAGCCACTTTACTGTAAAAATGTATTAGTTTATTTATCAGAGTGATTTTCAATTGCACTTTTCTGCCTTTGAAACAAGTAAAACAATCCAAAAAACTAAATAAATTATCTTACATGGAATGAGGGCACTGAAATTAAAAAGATTAGGCCGATACTTTTATTCAAGATGATGAAGATTCCAGCTAAAAACTGTTTTAATGCTGTGAACATGTAAAATCTCATTGACCATTAGCCGACTACTCGCAAAGCCACTCTATTCTGATTTGAGGAAAACTCTGAACTACATTTCATCAAAATTCTAGTCTAGCAGCCATTAGTGAAGGACTGTAGAAGACTAAAGGTTTTAGAATCAACTGCTACTTTCAGGTTACAGTACTGTTCAGTGACTTTCACAGTTCGGTACAAGACCCGAAACAAACAGTCTTGACTAAGACTCCTCTCTGATGGGAGTGCATCCAGAGAAAAAGCTGTTCTGAAAACTCGTCAAGAGTCTTTTCTTCTTCTTTAGGAAGCTCACTGTAGTTCTCTCCTCCTGCTCTTCAGCTTCCTCCTCTTCCTCTTCCTCCTCTGTGAAGCTGGGCTTCCTGACCAGCTTCAGGTCCACAGCAGCATGCCTCATGTCTCCAATTTCTTTTAACACCTACAGTTGAAAAGGGTCACGTCAGTAGCTGTAAAACCGTCCAGGTTTCAGCAGCCAGAATAACAGCGTACCTTTTTAGTGGGAGTGCACGAGGGTGGCTTGAAGAAGGTGGTGTTGTCCGGGCTGACGGACAGTTGATCTGGAAGCGATGTCGAGTCTCTGGAAATGCTTTCCGACTGACTTACATCCTGAAAGGAAACAGGACAATTCAACGCTCACTGGTCAGCAACGCATTTATCATAAATTTAAGTGCAGCTTATAAGAACGTGCATTTAAATTATAAAAAAAAAAAGACTATTTAGCTACCTCGGCAGGCGTCTGATTATCCATATTCCGACATTTCTCATGGTCACACTGGCAGTTCTGACCGCATGCCATCTTTCCTTTGCGGCACCTGCAGCACTTGTTGACGCAGCGACCTTTACAGGCACACTGGAGAAGGGAGAGGTTAGTGTGACCGCAGCCCTCCAGAGATGGAACAGATGATGCACATGGTGACAGAGGCAGCCTGTGGGACTTCACAGGTGTAATGGCAGATCCATCTGAGCTGACGCTGAGGAAGCAGCACTGCAGCTGTCACATGGATCACAACAACACAACCCTGCTGCGTCCTCCTCACATTTACCAACAGGAGGCCTCAGAACGAGAGCTGTTGTCTCTTTATCTTGCCTGTGTATGATCACGGAGCGGATCAGCTCACCCCAGTTGCTTTTGTTTTCTTTGACACTCTGCGTCCTTTCTCGGGTTTTTCGGGACGCCACTCGTCCTCTTCTTCATCGTTGTCATCCTCACTGGGTGACATCAGCTCCTCAATGCTGATGGTGGTACTCTGTGGCGCCTTAGCTGTGGTGAAGCGCTTTCCTTTAGGCTTCCATCAGTTGAGAAGACAAAAAAAAAAATGCACGTTTTGAAAATAGAATGCTAGAAATAGGGCTTTGAACTAAACTGTAAACTCACCTTTGGAGGAAGGTACTCAAATGAATCATTGGGGCTATTTTCCGTGTTTAACGTGGGTGTGAGGACTTTCTTAGCACTTGCCAAATGAAGCAATGAAAATTTCTGTGTATGAAAGACAAAAGTACTTCACAACAAAATCAATCCTAAATGATTTGTAAGAACCGATCTTGAGAGCTGGATCCATTTGTGTTGAGCTACATTATCCAGGTACCTGTTTATACTGCTCATTCTGCTCCACCAGATTCTGGTTCTTTTCTGTCAATTCTCGAAGTTCATCTTCCTAAAATTATGTTAGCGTCACGATTATTGTGGGAATAACTTAAAATGAATTAATGCAATTGGAGAGAAGTTGAGCTTGATGACAAGGACCTGAATTTTGAGACGGTGGAGAAGTTCCTGTTCATTTGCTCTCTCTCCATCTTTCTGGGTTTCTTTCTCTGCAGACTCACTTATGGGTTTATTCTGCAGTTGGTTGAGGAGATACAGCACCTATACAGGAAACGAAAACATTAAAATAATAATTTTACAAGTATGCGGCAAAATTCCAGAAGACTATATAAAAAAAAAAAAAAAAAAAAAAAAAAAAGCTCTTGGCACCTTCTCTTGATGGCCCTGCTCCAGCTCCACCAACTGCTGCTGGTGCTCCATGTCCATGGTTGACATGATGTTTCTCTCATCAGCCAGCATCTTCCTCAGGTCTTGCACGTTCCCTTTCTCCTGATTGACTTCACTCTCCAGTTTGGCATAAGCTGTTTTAGCTGACACCAGCTAAACAGAGGTGGGAAAGTGAGATCTTTTGGAAATACCTGTGATAGCTCATTGCTAAAGTTAGCACAGATGCATATAAAAACACTTTTTTGCATGTTTCCTAACCTCAGCCATCAGGAGCTTAAGGGCGCACTTTGCCTCCACAATGCTTGTAATTCCATCAATGCGCTGTTTGAGACGACCCTCACTGTCAGCAACAAGGACTTTCTGTTGAAGGTCAGCGATCTGCGCGTTCCTGTAACAGACCGTTCAACCATCAGCTCTAAATCACTGAGCTGTTGAAACGTTTGTCTCCTCTCCAATATACAGTAATTTATGGAGGCAAAGCTGCTCCGTCTCTCACCTGAGGTCAATTTCTGTCTCCAGGTTCTCCACCTGCCTGTTCAGAGGTGTTTCCAGAGCTCCCTGGTTCTCCAATTCAGAGATGATCAGAGTCCGACGCTGCAGAGACACCGCCAATGACAATCCATTCTTTTAAAATAGTTTCCTTCTAACTGTGTGGAGCATTTTTTCACTCAGAGGTGGGCTGAAGAGCAGAGAATTTTCACCCTTACCCTGATTTTGGCAGCGGGACGATCCCCTGCCTCCATCTGCTGTTTGAGGTTGTTGATCTCCTGGGCCAACAGCTTTCTGTCCTCCAGAAGGTCACTGAGGTGGCGCCGGGCCTCTTCTGTACTCACCATGACCTCCACTTCATTCAGAAACCATGTCTACATTCATAGACATTAAGCAGCAACACACTTCTGCTTTAGCAATTTACTTTTTGGATTTAGCAGCGTTTTAAATACTAGATTAGGTCTATAATGTGCACACACCAGCACCAGAGGCAGCACATACACACCAACAAATCAAAACTTCCCACCTTAATTCTTGCAGCAGCTCCTTCCATCCCTCTGTTCTGAAAATCTTTGCGTTTCTCTGCCACCTCACTTCTCTTCTGTAAAGCGTCTTTCAGCCGTTTGTTTGCAGCTGCAGCCTTTGAGGGGAAATAACAAGCAGTTAAACATCTACACCCAACAGTACACTTATTTCCTAGATCGTATAACAAACCTGGAGATGATCTCAAGGACTTACCTCCTCAGTTTTACGACGAAGAACATTGGCCTGTTTCTCAAAATCCCTCTCAAGTTTCAACAGCTCGTACTGTCGTTTGCGATCCTGTTCAACAAATAAGAAACAGTATTCGTGGGTGTGAGAGACCAAAGAAGTTGAAATAAAACTCGTGAGGAAATACATTTGGAAGACGCTATGGGGTGCAAGTATGGGAAGACCCTGAGTGTTCATATACCTTCTCCTTCAGCTGCAGCACCTCTCTGTCCTTCTTGCTCTTCCAGATTCTGAATTTCTCAGAGTCCTCCCTCATCTGCCGCATCAGCTGTGTACGCTGAGTCTTCATTGCCTGTGAGACAAATGTTATTAGTGTCAATACAAGTTACTGTGCAACAAATGAAAATAATTACGACATGTACAAAAAAACAAACAAACAAAAAAAAAACTACAACAGCTGTTATTACGTAGAGGTTCACTGTTACTCAAAAGCTGCCTTTCATTTTAACATACTCGTATTCAACAGATCAAGATGAAGAGTTGGTGGTTACCTGTATTTCCTGCATGAGTTTGCCAACTTTTTGAACAGAGGACTCTTTGACCTTTAGCAGTTTGGACTGCTCAAGAAGTTTCTTCTTCATGTCTACAAGCTGGCCCTCAAGTTCCTGCAGCCTCTTCCTCCGCTGTTCGCTCAGCCTAAAAGCAAATCAAACACGGCGTGTCGTGTAACACCAGGAATAACCTTTATTAAAGCTATACTTCAGGCATACTTGGCTTGGTTGGTGTCTTTCTTTGCCGACTGAAGGGCCAAAACCAGCTCGTCTTTCTCCTTCTGGAGTGAATCCACTGCTGTCTGCAGAGTCTGAACATTTTTCTGTGGAACCAAAGGATCTTTTATTAAATTGTTCAATCATTATAATCATCCCCCTGGTAAACCTGGATTAATAAATATGGCTCAGGACAGAAACAGTCACACAAAAGAAACGATGCTGCCGTCTCTACCTGCTGCTCCGACTGCATCGGCTCCAACTGGTTGTTATTCTGACACATTTTCCTCACAAATGCTTCTTTCAAACCCAAAACTTTATTCAGCTCAATCAGCTCTTTAGAGAGCTGGGCCTGCCTCAGTGCATGGAGGGCTGTAAAAGCTTCAGGGGAATCCTTACTGGCAGTGGTGCCAACACCCTAAGATAGAGACACGACAAATATTTGTTTTCATTAATCGAGTAGTTTACACACACACACACACACACATATATAGTAATTTAACTCAAGAACTAAAAATAAAAAAACAACATACTGATGGAGACTCATTTGATGTGTTTTTACTGCCATTTCCAGACACCTCAGGTCCATCCTCTCCTGCAGAAAAAGCCTCGATGGTGGCAGCAATGCCTGCGCTTTCACTCTTAAAACACACAAATGGGGGGAAAAAGTCTTTTTGCTGTCTAAGTTCTCACACATAACACATATTTTACTTAGCAGGAGGTTACATACCTGCTCCATGGTGTAGGCCATATTTTAATTTTTATTCATTATGATTATTATCATTATTGATGATAACATGGTGCATCATTCTGAGGCTGATATGCAAGCATATGCTGACCTTGAGCTCCAGGATGACTTCTTGCAGGTTCCTCATCACTTCAACATTCTCTTTCAACTCCTGGTCCTCCAATGTCGTCAACACTCGTTCAAGATCCACTGTACATCTGAAAAATAGCCAACGCGTGTCACTCTGATCTCTGTCACAGCTTTAGTATTTTAACTTTATTAGCATAGTGTGTCTTAAAATTGGTATCAGTTTTTATGAAACATGGCATCTCTGAGCACTTACGCTGCATGCTGCTGCAGTTGCTCCAGTTTGCTCTGTAGTTTTTCATTTGTTTGTTCTGTCTGTAAAATACAGCATACAAAATGGGAGCAAAAATTTTTTTTTTTCTTACACAGGTTTCCGACCAGCTTTCGACAGTGACACTGACAAGATAAGCGAATGGTGTAAAGGTTTGACTCACCGTAATAATCTTTTCAAACATGACAGCAGTCTGTCCAGCCGCCTCACTCAGCTCCCTAATTAGCTTATTGTTCTCATCCTGCAGAGCACGGTTCTTTTCCAACAGGTTTGTGACATTCTCTGAAGACTCTGGGCTGAAAAAAATGGAATGGTGAACAGTTAAGGCCTTTTTTATATTGCCTGTTATCAATAACAAAAGGCAATAAATGTTCACAAGATGCTTATTTTAAGGTTTTATAATTTACCCAGAAAGCGCTGGAGCCACTCCTCCCCGAGCATGAAGAAGCATCACCTGTAGTTCCTGAACCTTAACATTTAACAAACACCTGTACATGTAACTGCCTGCCTCGCTGAAATGAATTTGGAGGCCTAGATTATAAAACAATAGTGATGTTTGTACCTGTTTTTTTAGGCGGTTCATTTCAGCTGCTCTAGGATCAATATTGACTACAGGTTTGTTTTTAATCTTGCGAGCTCTGTCTGCATAACGCAGCGTGTTGATGGTCTCCTCCATGTTTGAGTCTGCAGGACTGATGCAGGCAATCATCAAAGTGTGGCTGTTGCCCCCCAAAGAATCTGATGAAAGAAGCAGAAAGTCTTTCTGTTCTGATGAACTTGAAATGTTTTTTTTGTCAAGATAGACAGAAAGTTTTGATTCAACATATTGCTGATATCATTTCAATGAACGAGAACATGTATGTCTTCCCCTAATGACCGCTAAAAAACTTGAACAAGTCTGGATCAAAGCTTACCCTGTAGCAAGCGGGTGAGTTTAGAGTCTCTGTAAGGAACAAAAGTATTTTTCTTGCTTTCATCGCCCAAAGCACTAATGACGTTACCCAAAGACAAAAGGCCGCGATTGATGCTGATGCCTGGAGATGAAAACAAACAGCACTAAAAAAAAAGATCACACATGCTACTGTAATCCAGAAAGAACTGCATACCACTTAAAAAGATTCACAAATAGAGAAGCGAGAGCGTAAACTGAAGAAATGCAGAGAGGAAATAATTTGGTTTACCTTCCTTTAAACGATCCCCCTCTGCTTTGGTTTTCTTTTGCCTCTCTGAACCCGCCAGATCAACAAGATGCAGTTTTGAAACGATGGAGTCGGATCTGCATTCAACAGGGTAAATGTTGATCTGACAGGAATAATGAACAAATTCTGGAGAGCTGATGATCTGGCAATATACAGGGTGTTGGTAACTCAGTCTGTAGGGGACTGGGTTGAGAGGTGGAGGGTTCTCAGTTCAAGCCCTGGTTGCAGACCAAATTTGGAAAGGTGTGCAGGTGGCAGAACAGCTTCAGAGCACTGCCAAGGTACCCTTGAGCAAGGTACCAAACCCCTAAATACTCAGGTCTGTCTAGAGCACTCTACTCACTCTGTCACCTCTCCCTCAATGCATATGCATGTGTATTCAAAAGCTTAATGTAATTGTAATAATAAATAAGTGCATAACTGAATTTTCCCTTGCAGAATTAATAAAGAATAGGTTCTTCTTCAATGTCAATTTAATGGATAAGATCATTTACGTGTAAGATAAAAACTGACCTGTCTGTTCCTCGGCGCTGCTCCAGAGTGATGGTGAAGATAGCATGTGAGCGTGAAGATGCAGCATTCATTGCTGTGGAGCCCACAGTGCGTGCAGAATTTCCGAGCTCGAGGCAACCCACCATTTCACTGGCGGAGACCACCCGCCGTTCAGTTAATCCCACAATCTGAAAAAGAGCACATTTTTCCCATTTCATTTCAGCACAACCAGGGGCTAAAGCTTCTTGAGGCAGTGCTGGAAACATGATGAGTGTAAACACTCCTCCATCCACAACATCCTGCTGACAAGCAAAAACTGTTGTATGGGAAGACAAGCCACATAAAGCTTGTCAGTGAGGCACAGGAACAAAGCTGGAAGGTGAGAGTCTGACCACTTGAAGTAGGCTGCAGTAGGTTTGTAGCCACCTCAACATCCAGGCTACTCCAGGAGATTAGAGAGTGCAAGGGAGGGCCCACCGGCAGGCAACCAAGGACCTCTCCAAGGGTGCTGAAATGGCCAGTCAGTGGCCGTAGAAAGGACTCCACCAGGGCCTTCAAGTGGGTTGATGGTGTGTAGGTGGTGAATCTGGGATGCTGGGATTCACTGCTGAACCTTCTAGAGGTGTGGTGGGCTTATCAGTCAAACACCCAGGAAGTGGGGTGCCCACTTGATAGTACAAAGGATGCCATCACTGACTTGACATCCCCCAGACTCTTATTGTTGTCTCAATTATGTAGTAAGGATATTAGCATCCAGTCCTACACAACAGATCTTATCACAAGCTATCAGTTTCTACGTGTTTAGAAAATTGGAAAACTTTTCAATTTGTTCCTGAATAAATTAGGATGGCGCAATTTATCTAAAATTTTGAAACCAAAATTTAATGTGCAACCCCCCCCCAAAAAAACAAGACAAATAGCAAATATATAAAAACTGACCTTAATTCCTTCTTTAGGGTCTTCTCGAATGCTGAGAGAAGGTTTATCTTTAGATCCACAAAGCAAGTCCAGTATATCTTCATTATAGATCTACAATGAAAAGAATGACACATAAATAAGAAAACAGAATTTACAGATCTCTTTGCACCATTTTTATAAACATTACTCACGGTATAAATTATTGTGCTCACTCACCTCCAAGTAGGACACAGACAGGCAAAATTCACAGTCTGTTCTCTTTTCTTGTTCCTTAAAGATTCTTCTGATAACACGTGGAATAACACCAACTGAAGGATCATTTTCTTGAGCCGACGTATATGCTCCTCCCATGGAAAAGGTCTTCCCTGATCCCGTTTGGCCGTACGCAAGGACTGTAGCATTGTACCCTTAAAAAAAACAAAACAAAAACAAACATTAAAGATAATTTCAATGTAATTTAGTGCAATTTAATGCCAAACATTACACTTACCTTTAAAGAAACCATTCAATAACAAGGCTACCGCAGTACTGTAGACTTCCTCTTGTTCAGCAGTTGGATCAAATACATAGTCGTAGGTGAAAGCTTTCTCCGTCCCAACAATCACCTGCAAACAATCATGATATATGTATGTATGTAGATATATATCCCCCCCATATTAGTGGATAGGCTGGAGAAAAAAAACATTATAGATACATGAATAAAAGCATAACCAAAAAACATAACTATTGGCAAACAAAAGGTATTTTGTATACTGGTCAAATACAGACCTGTGGTTCTCCAGGTACAAAAGTGAGACAACACTGGCATCCTTCGTTAATCTCTTTAGGTACCAATGGCCGACACCGCAGGGCAACACGCACTGGAATCACTTTAACATCTTCATTTGACATTTTTAAAATGTCTGAGAGGAAATTAAAGATCAGTTATTATAAGAAAGTCAAGAAACAGATGAAGTAAAACAACATTTTAAAAGAACACCAAATCTGAATCAAGATCAAAACTGTACAGCGCTGACACTGACTGCCAACAACAAAGTACTGTGTAATATTACACCCTTAGCAATGCAGAAATGTACAAAAAAGAAACCCTTGTAAAGTAATGTTAATTCACAATGTCCATAAAACATGTTATAAGAAATAAATGGTTTTATCACATCACAGTCATGATATAATGCTGTGACATTTTGTTCTAATGCATTCGGTTTGGTTTTGGGCAGCAACATACTGCTTTTTATAAACTCATGAATATTGGACTGTTGTCACAAGATATTTCCCTTAGATAATACTAGTTCTGTGTAGTCAGGGAATACTACACTTGGAATATTGTGTTGCAAGGTTGATATGGGCTTTAGTTGTCTTTCTGGAGAATTGCCCCAAGTAGTTGAGATATATTTCACAATAGTTCTCATTGTAAGACTGTGTAGTTTGTCTGAAGATTCTTTTTGCAAAAAGCATTGGATCTGGGACAGCAAGTCGTTGCAAAATGTACTATGTTTAATGCATTTTTGCAATATAACTATAACAACAAAAAAATAAAACCTCTCAGGTCAAGGGGAGTCTAATTCGGAAATGTTCTGACACAATTAGTAACGTGACAACAAGAATTTCTGTTTTGTTTTTTTCAAACAACTGTCTAAAACTCAGTTGCATGGAGATAATTATTGTGAAGTAGTAAATATAAGCCCACTGGTATATGAAGCCACACATATAGAAAAACATCACTAGTTGGGTGAGTTTTCTAAAGTAGATCAGTAAATGCGTTTACACAGAGGGGCTTTGAGTGAAAATAAGCATTAATTTTCTGACATACTGCAGAAATTCAGAAAAAACTTTGCCTAAGTCCTGAATACCAGTGTCATGCACGCGTGTTGTTTAGCGTTAAATAGATGTTAACGTTAACGTCGGCAATGCCGTTTATCAAATCACTGTCCCACCTTCAGACCAAAACCTACGAATGCAATTAAACAACAACAACAACAACAACAACAACAACAACAACAACAACAGTCGACTTATTCCGAATTAACTTTGCTGCATGAGTCAGGCGATGCCATTTCTGTATTGTCATTACCTTTTAAGGTCCCTCCAGTAATGCTAGCGACGTTTAGAATTCATTCAACAGAAGCTTGTCAACGCCTGGCACGGCTACAGGACTAAAAAAATCTAATACCTGTTTGGGTAATTTAATTAAATTAAATTATCTAGTCGCAGGCCTAAGTACGCCAACGTAGAAGACGACTCGTAGTCCTGCCCGCCACTTTCAAAAACTGAGCTCCTCCCTTTCTTTCTTCTTCTACGTCCAATTTTACGGCAGCAATCGCACTTAGACGCCGAAATTACTGACCTCTAGTGGAAAAATAAAATCGTTATTCTGCACTGTACTTCCTTTTATTTCTGTCTTAATTGGTATCAAAATGTTGGTAATTTATGTAATTTTGTTTTTCCTACAAAAAAGAATCGTATATTTCTATGGCGGTAGATATAAATCATTGAGCTTCAGAAACATTTCCTTTTTTAAATTACCAGTAAAATGCACCGGTGAAGAAGAATTCAAAACTGAACTGAGCTGAGCACATTTTTCGTATTATATTCTTTGATAAACAGGATTAGAGTGGGAGGCACACATGATAAAAGAACTTTAGTGCTTTGATCTAATTGGCAGATTTGTCATTACCAGTGAAGAGGAGGCAACTGATTTTGAATAATACATGCAATCGCAACCAGCAAAAGAAATAATTAATGCCACAGGAATGCTAAAGAGTATCAGAAATTAAAAAAAAAACTAGAGAGAGAGAGAGAGAGAGAGAGAGAGAGAGAGAGAGAGAGAGAGAGAGAGAGAGAGAGAGAGAGAGAGAGAGAGAGAGAGAGAGAGAGAGAGAATCTCCCCTCCACTGGATTGCATTGTGATGACATCACTCTCGCCTAAAGGCTGCAGGAGAGGAATTTTGAAGAGGATAAGTGACACAGCCTTCAGTCTCTATTAACCCAATATTTTTTAGCAATATTTTTACCATCAGCTGTAGCCAAAACTAAGACTCTTGTATTTAGATCGATACTAGTATTAGTCTCAAGCTATTAGCACTTCAGCAGCATTTATTTTAAATGTGGTGCCACGTCAGTGTTGTGCGGCCAATTAGTCATTTCCCCCCCCCTGTGAAGATTCGATACACAAACCCTCAGATGCCTGGAAATGCTGGGTCAATAACAGTCAGGAACCAACAATAATTAGCTGTGCATTTAAAACCAGGCTGAGTCAACCTCAGAGCACTTTAGGTCTGCAGCTTCCTGCTCTGCAGCTCACATGATGATTGCATATCCATATGAATATGATGGAATCATGATGAAGCAGAGAAAAACGGGGTGAAATAGACTCCTCTGGCAGCTGCTACGACTAATGTGGATATTTACATCAATTTCATGCAGGCATAACAGGAAACCTCAACATTTAGGGATAGCGAACATCACAGTATTTCGTATTTTCTTATAAATTTGTTATTGACTCACACCGGTAACCATCAGAGAACACAGATCATAATAAAAGGTGCAGGTGTGCAAATGTTTTAGCAGTTCTTTTCTAGGCATTTAATTTAACATTTAGATAAAAAGATTCGCTCCATGTTGGCCACCAGTCCAGGTCATATTTAATCTTGGCACAAGGCACATTATTCACTGACATTTTGGACAATGTCCAAGCCCTCTGATTTTTTCTGACCATGAATGTGCATTTGTGGAATTATTCAGAATGAAATTAGAATAAGTACATTGCTGAAAGTTGTTTTTTTTTTTTGGTTTTTTTTAAATGTACAATTGTAATGTATAGGAAGACATGTTTTTTTTGTGTCATTTCATGTAGTTTTTAATAAGCACTAAAATTTGCATCTTAAAATTAATCACAGACGGATACTGATCACATTTAGTGTGCCTATATATAGATGGACATATCTAAATATGTCCAGGCTGGAGAAACGTTTTCAGGCGCACACTGGGTGCGCAAGCTTCCACAGTCCCGTAGGTTTACACGGAATTGCAAATCTGATACCCCAGATCTTACGCACAATGTGAAGCTTCTGTGCGCAACACATTTTTCAGAATCCACTTCCGGAGTGCCGACGACACCGATGCCCACAGACTGATCACAAGGCTTTCAGCCGAACAGTACTGAATGGTAGCAGCCGAGAGACGATTGCGGAGCGAGGGTTGCCAGATCCAGAGGACTATCTCACGGTTCAGGGACTAGAATGCTCTACCATTTGTATCCTTACAAACGGATGACAGCTCTGAACAAACCTATACTGAAAACTTTGAGCTCTACCTTTGACGCGGAGGTGTTTGAATAGGTTTTTTTAAGGAAAAAAAAACAACAACAACAAACAACCCAGTCCAATAACGGATATGATGCAGGTGCAACTTACGGGCTAACGGTTTTGAAATGACATGCTCGGAGCTGACGCGATTCATTGTGCCATGCCAACCCCGCATTGTCAGATGCCATTTTACTCTGCGTTATCCCAGCGCCTGGAATTCCAACAAACTGGGCCTGTTGTATAATTAGAAGTTCGTGAGGCTGTAGCAGACAGGCTGGTGCAATGAGGACCTTCGCCGCCCAATACATTGTGCGCAATTTCTGCTGAAGCTTATGGGTCCTGCGTACTCCAGCTCCCGGCTTCTAGTTGGAGAGGTGTGCTGCGGGGCTACGGCGCACGGGCTGTGGGCTTCACATCTGGACCGCTTGACCGCTGTCATCTGCGGCCTGGTCGGACTGAGCACTCCCTGAACTTGTGTGTTTACGGCAGACTGACTGAGATCGAATTGGGTGTTGTCGTGCTTGGGTAAAGGGGCGATCGTTTGTCTGGGACTTGACGCTGTCATTAATTCACCGGAACGCAAGCTGGACTGACCGACAACTTATGGAAAAACGCTAATACAGCTATGGATTTTGCGTAGCGAAGTCACGCAATTTTAAAGGCAACGCTAGGGTGACATAGCAGTATTTTCTCCATATCGGTTATTTCGTCGACCGACCATTAAAAAAAAAAAAAAGAAAAAAAAAAAGAGTGAAAGTGGAGTATTACTGTCCGTTGTACGTATCAACGCAGTGGGACTTTTACGTCTGGTCGGCGTTCCCCCCCACCCTTCCCGCGGTGACGGTAATGGGTCGGAAGCGGTGTGTCGGTGCAGATTGTTCCAAGATGGCGGCCGGGTGCTGCGGGGTGAAGAAGCAGAAACTGTCGGGATCTCCCGGGTCGGGGGGTCCCGGCAGTGTGGGGGCGGGAAGCGGGGTGACAGGAACCGGACATTGTGGCTCGGAGTTGGGGATTGGCTCCTCTGCGTCGATTGCAGCAGGAGCTAACGTGAACAGAGCCAACGGCCTGGGGGGACCCGGGGGTAACGTTAGCGGCAGCAGTAGTAGTAGTGGAAGCAGCGGCACCAACGCTCTGTCCCCAGCCCCGGCCGGTTACAATTCATCCGGTCTTTCCCCGAATCTCAACTCGGGACCCGGTTCGGGAAGTGGAGGCAGAAAAATGGTCGTCTCAGCGGAGATGTGCTGTTTCTGTTTTGACGTACTTTATTGCCATCTGTACGGATATCAACCTCCGAGAACACCCAGGTTTACAAATGATCCCTAGTGAGTATTATTTTCTTTTGTTTTTCTGCTTCTTGCCACAGCTCATTGATTAACTCCGACAACAGGCTGTCTTGTGTCAGAATTGATTTGCATGCCTTTGGATCTTGCTGGACCGTCGATGCTTCCAACTGTCACATAGAAAACAAGACTTGGTTAAAGCTTAATTTAAGATGAAATGCAGAACAAGTTAAAATTTGGGCCTTGTCGATGTGAACGAATCCACTGGCCTGTAGCTACAGTAACCTCACATAACAACAAAGTATGGTTCGTTGTGTTATGAGCCGTTTTGGCAGATTAACGTAAGATGTACGCTTTATTAAATTGCTTTTGTGTATCGAAAAAACAAAACAAAACAACAATAACAACAACAACCGGCTTTTCACGCCAAACAGCACAAGGTTCTCTGTATACTATTTGTTGCTACTGTCAGGTAGCTGCTAAGCTAACGGGTGGTAGGAACAAGATAACGTTGCTTGTACCTCGCCCCCAGCTTTGGGAATTGGAACAGTCAAACTAAGTTATTATTAAACAACTTGTAACTCGAGTATTTTAATATCTTTGAAGTTGTCCTGTGCGAAGTCTTAATTATGATCACGTACGGGACCTATTTTAGCAAATTTAGCTATAAGCTAAATTAGCTTAGCATTTGGACACTAATGAGCTTGCGGTAATTCATTTAAAAGTAAGTGCGTTAAATCTCCACTGCCACTGCCAGGCTCAGACAAGTCAGTCATCTAACTGTTGATATCGTTTCTGTACACTATTAAAAAGACAAATAACGACCACAGGCTTTTTATCTTATAGGCAACAAAGAAAACGTGGGTCTTGCTAAGACTTTAATTTCGAAGTGCTTAAATAATGTATCCTAAGGCCTTTCTGATCTGAATTCACTTCGAAATGGGGTTAAATTTGTATGTAGCACTGAAATCTGAAATCATTAGATAATGCTAAAACACGTAAATGTAGGTAAAAACCTCCATATTTCAACATTTCACGTAGTCATTGAGTTTGTTTTCTTTTTGTTCATTCAACCATTTTGACCTGTCTGGCATACAGTCAGACACATAAGATATGCTTACACAATTTTTGCTTGTGTCATTCATCTTAGTAGCATATATTTATGTATAATGGTGCTTTTCACACAAATGCTGAACCGTGGCCTGTTACTTCTCAATGTTTTGTGTGAATTGCAGATGCTTAATAAGAGTGGGGGTTCCACTTCTGAGACCCAGTCTGGCGTATTAACAGCCCTGGATCAAGCTTCTATGATCCAACATTGTGGTAGATGCTATGACATGTTGACTGCAAACCACAACTTGGAGACCAAAAGCAGCTGGCAGGAGCTTGTTGCTCTCTAGAGCATTACCAGCTGGGAACATTTAGGATCTTTAAGGGGCAATGCCACAGTCTGACATTACCAGCTGACTAAACAGTGCAAGCAACATAACAGGAAGAGCAAATTACAGTTATTCTATTCCTTTGTTTACAAAGAATGGTGTATGTTGTGCATTTTATATATGCGAATCAGATGCTACTATGCCTTATTTTCACCACACTTAGTTTGGCATGCAATTTAAATGTGGTTATATTGAGAAGGTGCAGAAAACTGGCTTCCCTTCGTTGTGTTACACAACCTGGAAGAAAATTGTAGGCTTAATATAACATTTTGGACTCAAAATAGTTAAAATTCTGCACTATATGACTATTAAAACCTTTTTTCAACATGATGAGATGTAGCTAATGATGACAAGAAACCTATGGGCGGATTCAGCCAATGAAAAACCTTCACGCTTAGGGTGTCCTTGACATGTCCTTCACTTGGGCGCTTGTCAGATTGAATTATTGAAATGCTTAAAACAATTGTGACATTTGACTTTGACAAAGTCCTCTGTTTACACAGTATGTGGTTTTTCTGTTTTCATAAAACAGTGACGCGATTTCTTTACTAATTCAGTTGTAAGAAACCAGGCTTTCTGAAATGCCCAATGTGAATAATGGTCTCAGTAGGGTGTCTGTATTTGCGGCTTTCTTTAATGAGAAATTAGGCAGCAGATGAGTTCCATGTATCACAAGTCGAAACTTAAACCACCAACCCTTGAGCTTCCCAAAGAAGGTGTTCAAAAGCTTATATTGTTCTGACAGATGCAAGATGAGATGCTGTTGCGGACAGTTTGGCTTCATTTTGTGCAGTTGGTGGAACCGGGAACAAAGATTAGTTCATTATTTCTGAAAATAGCGAAGAATGGTTCCGATGTCCTTAAGTTACTATCAGTGTTTCTCCTGATATAAAACCACATTTTTACGGGAAATTGAGGTATGATTGCTGGGAAGGGTGACTCAGTGTTAACCTGATGTGATTGCCTTAGTCACTGCCAGCACATCACAAATATAACTGTAGAAATGAATAACAGAAGGTTCTGCAGTCGTCATTGGTGTCTTTGTTCGAACTTTCCATGCTGAATTTCACTGGGTGCAGTAAAAATTGGACTGGCAAATGTTAGAGGTAAAAAAAAGTAGGCTGGGGGGGACTTCAGTTGTGTAGGAGGAAAAGTGTCAACTTTACTCACAGTACTTATTTAATTTTTTTTTTTTTTTTTTTTTAAAAAGACATTTAAAATGTTTTGTTTATATTCACTGAAACAGTAAATAAAGATAACAGAGGCAGGAAATAAAAATCTAAATTCAGCTTTATTATCTTTTGTTATTTTTGATGGGAAATACTCTGGACTGTTAAAGTCATGTGATTGCAATACATGTTCAGTGGTTTTATGCTGCACGCAAGTTAGCTTTCTTCATGAGGATTTCTTATGTCTTTTTTTTCAGTCCGCTTTTTGTCACATGGAAAATAGGCAGAGACAAGCGGTTGAGGGGTTGTATAGGTACATTTTCTGCCATGAATCTGCACTCAGGACTCAGGGAGTACACCCTTACCAGGTGAGTTATTGTTGAAAAAAGAATAATTCTATATTTTATAGTTGATTTTTTAGTTTTTCCTTTAATCAGCTTGCTGTAAACCTTTGTGTGCAAGTTTCTTTGATTGTAAATACAACTTCACGCACAAGACACAGCAACACCAATGTCTTCAGATCTTTGGGCCGTCTTTGTTAACCCCTAACAAAGACTCACACGTCAGAGTTTAAAAATAGGCCATTTGAGTGCAGTTCATTCAAGTTGTACATGTGATGGACTTAATTCCAATGAATCTCCACTGCTATGGGATATTTTTTGTGCTTGTGTGTTCAGTGCCCTTAAAGACAGCCGCTTCCCCCCTATGACAAGGGATGAGCTGCCTCGCCTCTTCTGCTCAGTGTCTCTTCTCACCAACTTTGAGGATGTCGGCGACTACCTTGACTGGGAGGTCAGGAGCATCTTGGTTTGGGTTGATATTACTTAGCATCATTGATGAAACTTTCAATTGGCATTTTCTAATTCTACTGCTGTTATTGCAGCCTGTCTTTTAGAGAATGGTTGCTTTGTAAGTTCTTTTATGGGGTCTTTCTGTTCCAGGTGGGTGTTCATGGTATTAGGATAGAATTTTTCAATGAAAAAGGATCAAAGCGCACCGCCACCTACCTGCCGGAGGTTGCAAAGGAGCAAGGTGAGATCTTGTTTTCCTCTCTTGATATATTGGCTCTTCTCCGAACAAGCGAGGCAGCACTTCAGAGCTTAAACTCTATTTAATTGTCAAGGTTGGGACCACATTCAAACCATAGATTCCTTACTTCGAAAGGGAGGTTACAAAGCTCCCATCACAAATGACTTCAGGAAGACCATTAAGTTAACCAGGTAAGCCCAAGCAGATAGCCCGTTTGATAAAGAGTGTTTGACTGATGCCAACTCTCATCTCCAGGTACCGTAGTGAGAAGATGACAATGGGTTATACAGAGTACATCGCCCATCGCCAGCACCATCACTACCAGAATGGCATTGGGCACCCTCTACCACCCTACAACCATTATTCCTGACAGCGAGCCGCATGACCAATCATTGGACCTCTCCGCGGACCTTTTCCCAGGAGAGCCCGCCCCCTCCTGGTCTAGCTATTTCTACTACTGTACCATTTTATGATGATAGTTTCCGTTGCCATGCTGGCCGTCTCATCAAGGCGTTGACATGGCAACGGGTGGCAATGAAGCATTATTTGATAATGGCAAGAAATTCACGTTTCTTTTTCTTTGCTAGTGGTTAAGTTTTTTTTTGCAGCATATGTATTATCTTTATAATCCCCTCCATTCATATTTCTGGAAAACAAATACTAGATTTTATTAATCCTGCACATTTTCAGCAAACCTAATCAGGTGTTTGAGTCTGTGGATGGGAGGAAGTCTTTTATGGCGGATTAGTCTCACACTCATATTGTTTAGGCTTTGCTACGCTTTTATATTAGCAAAAAAACCACTTGCTCGTCTCCTCCTTTTTATCTCCTCACATATCTCATGTAGCAAAGCTTCTGCAGTTCTCAAAGGCTGTGCCATCTCTCCTGACACCTCTCAAAAAGGATTGACTCTTGAGGTTGTCCTGCAGTGCTGTACGGTAAATTGCATACTTGGATCCCTGTAGTCCAAATTTTATACGGTAGGATTGTGATGCTCTTTGGCCGGCCTTTGCTGGTATCATTTATTGTGTGAGCTCACAATTGTGCTGGCATTTCCTGTGTGTGGATATAGGTTTAGGTCTCTAAAAATGAAATGAAGTCATTTATACGGCATATTTGATTGGAAAAACACCCCAAGGAATTTTTGGAACCCTGAATTTGTGGTATTTTTGCATTTATTTGGCCTAAGCTTACAGCCAATTTCCTAATTTAACACTTTTACTGCAATTATGGAGGAAGCCATTTTGTCAGAGGATAGTGCTAAACAGGTTTGTGCAGGTGATTGATTAATTGTCTTACTAATAAAATTGACCATGAGTGGGTCATGCTTTCCCCCATAGTGGAGAGGGAAAATTTTCTTTTAAGAGTCTTGTCTGAGGGTGTCTGGTGTTTCTGGCAGGGAGTCACTTGACAGGGACGTTCTACTTAAAGCCATAATCTCTCTTTATTCCACAATTTGTATGAGTCGTCTGTTGTCTGGCTTGTTTGCATTCAAGGCCTCCTAACAGGTAACAGAATACATCAGGGGGTCTTCAGTCTCTGAATGCAAATGTTACCAGCCGGGGTCAGACTGGGCTGGGTCACTGAAGGGCAAGCAAGCCCAGTGGTTTGTGTCATTTGTTTGTCTTCTGTATCGCCCTGGATAACATAAAAACATCGTCTTGCCTTTTCAGATTCTAGCTATCCATTGTCACTTGTCACCGTTTGTTTCATAAAAATGAAGTGATCTATTGAACATAACTGTGCATGTCATCATGCTCTGTAGAGCAGGTAGATTTCATTATTGCCGTTCTCCTGTCTTTCCCTGCTGTCCTGCAGCATCCCATTGCCCGTTGTGCATCTGTTACACAGGAACCGTTAGTTTTGGTGTTTTGACAGCTGTCTGGCTGTAGTTTAGAGTGATCATAGTTGAGTGAGTTACAGCAGAATGACTGCTCAGGGCAGAGCAGCTTGCAGTTAAGGTCTATGCTTAAAAAAAAAAGTAAAAAAAGAAAAAAAAACCAAACAGGGCTTGTGAGGACTGCGAAGACACCCATCCAAGTATTGTGAGTCACATCCACACACACACAAACTAGTCTTGTATTTACTTTTACTGATGTTTGATCAGTCGAGGATCATTGTGTCGATCTGCTGGCTTTGAATTACACAGTTCACTGTAATTTTTTGAGAGGTTCTTGTTACTTGACCAACATCTTTCTTTGTAACAGCCTTTACTAACTGACAGGTTTTTTCTTTATGCAAAATGTCAAGGGCTTTTGGCACTCCATCCACAGTAACCCGAAATATCCATATTTAAGTTGTGTTGCCTTAAATGAATGATTTAATATAAGATGGATCAGTAGATGATGGTCTGACCTTTCCTCTGCCCCGTGGGTTGACTCATTTCCATCGGACCACCGCAGCCAAGGGAAGGGCCTCGCCTGAATGCTAATGCTAACAGCTCTTTACAAAGCTGGCGGCTGTATGCCTGTTCGCTCACATCTTAACCAGCTGCTAGCCTTCAATGATACATTTCATTAATACAAGGCCCTTCAAGCGCATGCTCCCTCGAGCGCTGTGGTGCTGTTGCCCTAAATGTTGAAGCCGCGGGAGGTCATTATCACACCTCAAGTAAAATGTACACTTTTACAGAAAAAAACAAAACAAAAAAACACTAAATAATGTCAAAGAGGAAGTGTCAGGCCTTCACTTCCTGGTCCATTTAATACAGCACAACCTGAATTTATCTGCTGCAAAACCAAATTGACCATGTTCTTTTATGTATGTCTTTATATACATGCAACACATTGTGTTGCATGTATGTATGAGTATAAGACCTATGGTTTTATCCATGATATGCTTGATCTATGGCTTAGACACTCTTAACCATTATGAGATTTAAAAGATAAATATGGTGCTATCAGACCTCATATTGGGGTGGTCACAGCTCATGACTGGTCATGCGGACTCATTAATCATATCATACTTAAAAGATACTACATGTTAAGATTTTCTCTTTGCTATATGTCTGTGCAGTCAGTTGTGGCAGCACATTCTCCTCCAGATAGAGCAGACTGTCACTGGGAAAAACAGTAGCCCCAGAGTGTGATTTCGTGAAGTCCAGCATGGTATTTTTGGGGGTCAGTTCCCTATGGGAACAGCAGATTGATAGTCATGAAAGGCAAGTCCCAACAGCAAACCAATCATATGGGGCTATGGAATGTACTGTTAATGGTCATTATTCCAATACGACAGTGATGTATAAAGAGAAAATCCTACATGTTACTATCCTTGATATATGCAGATCTGTTCCAACAGGTGTTTTTTTTGTTTTGTTTTGTTTTCCTACCAGTGCAAATCGACACCCATGCAGGTTTGAAAGGACAAGAAGTCACATGTAGCCTCCTTCCCCTCGATTACTGACCTCATGGCCTAGTCTGTCAAGGTGTGACGGGTCATTCAGTCGGCGGTGGCGGTGGTATTGGTCATTGCCTTTCCTGGGAAATGTGGATGCTGCTTTTTCTGAGCACATTCATCACTTTTCCTTCAGCTGCTGAATTGCTTCACCTCAAAAAGGCAAAGTTTTAGTTATCAACTAGTGAAAAGGTCCTGTTGAAGGTTAGCACAGTTAATGTTCTACATAGAACAGAGATATAGCCCTTCTTGTGTACTGAAAAACTGTTAAATGCATCGATACCTCATGGGATATCACAGAAAGATATTTTGTAGTTCGTTGTAGCAGATAGCGTTTTGGTTCCATACCAGGGTTAGAGTTCAGCCTCAGCATTCCTTGCGTAGTCATTCTCATATTTCGTGGAATGCTCAAGCTCGTATTACCTTCGTATGTTTGACCGAACCAAAGATGCCAACGGCCATGCCCAAATGCTGCTCTCCGGGCCTGGCTTCCTGTCCTTCCAAAAGACAACCCTGCGATTGACAACATGTTTATGTCTTTTTTTCTTTTTTTTTTAAGTTTTATTTCATTTTTGTGCGATATTTCAAATGTCTGGACTTAATAAGCGACCCAGTTTTTCAATGAAGTTTCATTGAGCTCATCTCTGAAGCCCCTCACAGCTTCACAGAGGGTCAACACGGTTGCAAGTTGTTCCTTGTTTTGTTTGTAATTATTCTTGTTAGTAGAATTACTTGTATTATTGCTATAATTTACAAAAATGAAAATCCCATGGTGTGCCTCCTAGCTTTATGGGTTTATAAATGTTTGTTTTCCCTAAAGACCAGCAGTTATACTTTATATAAAAGATGAATCTTTCCTTATTTTTTATGCTGTTAAAGAAGAAAAAAAAAGCCTGTTTTCTTTACTCTGGACCCAGTAGCTGCACTGGTATACAATCGCACTGACAGATTAAAAAAAATAAAAAAATAAATGAATCAATAATAATGACAAATGAAATACAGAGTTCAATAAAGTTGTGTTTAAAACTTTTATTAAAAAACATTTAAAAAAAATGGCAAAAAAGACTTTTTGTACATTTAAAATTCTTTTCAAAGGAATATTTTGAATCTAGTTTCAAAATTATTTTAGGGGTTTTCTATGTTCGGAATTTTTGGGACACGGACTTATTCTCTGATGTGTCACTGTAGAAAACGACTTTTTTCTGTTGCAGTGGCCTGTCGGGCTGGGAGGGTTGCCTGGTGTAACTCCTCATACCAACTTTTGTTTTTTTTCCATTTTAATTGTTGATTTTTTTTTTTTTTTAATTTCTCTGCTTTAGTAAACTTGAAAACTTGTTGATGGAATATTATGAACTGGGAACTTCAAAATTCACCCCCTGTAGCGCTAGACCCTTCCTCTTTTCCTGTTGAATTGCTGTTAGTGTGACACAACTTGAAATGGGCATTTATCATGATGGTAGGACTCAAGGAGAAAAAGGAAACAAAAAAAGCTGCAAAAGAAGAGTGTGGGGAGGGTAAAAGGTATATATAGATGGGTTAACTAAGTATGTAAGTCATGGCTGTGAAGAAATGTAGTTTTAAACATTATTACTTTTTAAATCATTTATTCAATAAAAAATATAAAATCAACTGGAAAAATGAATGTGTCTCTATGACTTTTCATTTCATTTAAATCCCAACACCTTCGTCTTTAGATGCACCACAGTTGCCTGTGATGCTCTAAGATCATGTGACCTGAGTCCATTGAAGCTTCCTGATGCCTTCACTGACTGCAGGACATGCAGAGCACATGCTGTGCAAAATGAACAGTTTGTGACTGTTGAGCCAGCATTAAACTTGATTTTACAGGCCACTTCTATAAACATGAAAGATCTCTTATACAACGTGACAACTGAGGAGCAATATGATAATTTGATCAATTATGCTGTGTAAAAACAAACAAAAAACCCCTTTCTGCCTCCAGAAACTGAATGTCCCACCAGTAATGCTTAATCTATCCTGACAGCTACGCTTTCATACAAATTTCATATTACATCACATATTAAATGTTACTTATGTGTTGTGCCCGAATAGAATACAGTAAATACAAATACTGTTGCAGTACTTATATGCGGCTGAACACAAACCAGTTGGAACTGGCTCTATTTTTTTTTTTATAAATTCATCCTCTGCTCGCTGCTTTTTCCTGGTTTGTTGTGCTTACGTGGCTCCACCTGCAGCCTGCCTGGCTGTGATAAGGATTCTCCTCATGCTCGACCTGCCTCTCGACCTCTTCGTGCACCGCTCAGCACTCGCTCAGGAGAAATCTGTGGCAGGTGCGTCTGGAGACGCTTCCCGTCTGGTTATGTGATATTCAGGACTGAGCGCTCAGGGGTCGTGGGGACAGGTCGCCTTAAGGTCACTCTAGACTAAAAAGAACCCCCGAGCCTGAAAAAATAATCCTGATCAGCAAACAGTTAGCACAATGACGGTGAAAAATAATTTCCTTTCACTTCGCCTGACTTTATGTCCTTTTGTGTTTGAAAATGGGCAATCCTTATCAGCTCCATTGCCAACAGAGGGCCCATTTTCCTGTTGCCTTCTCTCTGAATGCGGGGCGTCACTGCAGCCGTGACTTTGCTGGTTGCGTCTGCTTCACCAGGCAGACAGCTGCACGCCAAACCGTTAAATCAGTCACCTTGGCGCTCCGCAGAGGGGTCGATTCAAAACGACTGAAGTTGCAGAGAACATAACTCTTCTGTATTTATAAGTCAGGCTGTGCTGGTGTCGTTTGGAATTTTCTATGGAACGACTGTGAGGAACCCAAAGGCAGCTGTGATACTCTCCAGCGCCCTCCATGACCCCGTTAAGCTGCAGATGGTGGATTAATGGATTGTGACGAATAAATGTATATTGTGCTTAGTGTTCATGCTGACAATCACTGTGCAGAAAAGTAATTGTTTGGAATTTTAAACTAAGAGTAAATCTACTCATGTATTCTTGTTCTTACTGACAAGAAAGAACACCGAGCATCTAACGTTTATCTGTGTTTCAATAAAAGTAGTTATATCGCAAAATATAAAAATGCATCCAGGAATCTTGAAACCAGCATAGTGCCATTCAAACAATGAGTACGTTGCTGAACTGAAAGCACTTTAATGTTTGACACAAGCACTTACACGCAAACCCAATTCTATACAAGTTTCCCTTCTTTACATTGCAGTGATGTATATGCTACAGTAATACATGACCCTCATACTTGAAATGGCGACTGACCAGGTATCAGCTAGCTGAGTACAGTAATACTTTCTCTACTTTGTGCAGTTAACTATAGATTTTTAAATATCCAGGCTGTGACTCAATGCAGTAATAGTTTCAGAGTGATAGTTGTGATGCGTGATCCCAGGCTTGATCCAGATTTCGTTCAAGCTTGGCTGCATCTTGGCAAACGTCATATTCATTCAGATGACATGCTCAAGTTCATACCTCAAGGAGTGAAGACAAGAACTGGCACACACACACATTTCCTCAGAAGAAGTAACGACAACATCAGAGTCGATCCAGAAATCCGCACTCTAAAGCTCACCTCCTAACACTTCCGCATATCCCCTAATAATCACTGGATCTGGAATGGTCTGAACAGACTGGAGACAAAAATAAAAACACAGGCCACTTAAAGCGTGAATACAATCCCAAGACTTGTGCAATTGTGTGGAAATAGAACGATGCCATGTACACTTGTGTATGTGGAGTGAAGGCGACAGTAAGAAGAATCCAGACATGCCAGCAACAAACAAGCATCGACTTCAACGCCAGCTCACATTCACAATCTGCTTCATGATGCACGTCGACATAAAAATGGCAGCTTGATGTACGGCTACAAACACACTTAGCATTACAACCACATTAAGTGTAACATCAGTAGTGACATCTATTTTCTCATGTTACAAAAGGCAGCTGAAGGAAATCTCACAAATTCACATACGGTTTTCTTAAAGATTGTATAAAAATATCTGCCCAACTCAACAATGCTAACTACTGCCCTTAAAATGCTGCATATATGTATTTATATTTTGTGCATGCAAATAAGTATGTGAGCTTACTACTAAACATTTAGACAACACATTTACTGGCCCAGAAAGGGTCGTGTTTTCCCAAAGTAAAATCTGAAATGATGACAGGAAGGAAAAATAGTCTGTGTGCATCTTTGTTGGTGTTCAGTCGACTTTCTTGCTGCGCAGCCGCAACATGTCCGACAGGTTTCTGCACACAGAGCCCGTGTGTTGCGACAGGAGTGTAAGGGCCTTCCCGTGAATGAAGGTGAACAGGGTCTGGTGGCCCGCCGCCCACACCCGGTACCAAGGTCCGTAGAAGGGGTCGGACACCGCCGGGCACAGCATGTTGTTCAGGTTGACCTCAGTCACCTGCAAGTGGAACACATGCGGATTGACTGACGAAGAGAAACACACCAAGCTGACTTAGTTCAGGTTCTCCCAAAACAGCTGATGGTCGACTTTGGGTTTTGTGTACAGGGACTGTGCTGTCACTTGTCCAACAACACTCAGCATCTTTTATCTGTTGGAGCAGCAGAGAGAGAGAGAGAGAGCACCTCGCACCACGACCGTTGCACCGCCCGCTGCTGCCAGCAAGAAATGATGTTGCAAAAATCACAGTTTTCAGTTCAACGTTCCACAAAGGAACCCTGCCAAGCAGCGCAACCACCAGCAGTCAAACATGTCGTTGTCAGCTGTTGTCACGGCAGCCAAGGGTGTCACCAGAAGTGCTGTTATCTGCCACTGACATCTTTGGGTCAGGTCTTGCTGAATTAAAGTATACAGATAGACGATTACGCATGGGTATCATATACATGTGGCTTTAAGTGGTTATATCTGCCCTTGTAATCATGTCTTATATGAAAAAGGTGGCAAGGTTAAGTAACAGAGAATTTACACATTTGTGCGTTACTTGTGAAAGATTACAATCAAAGCTGCAGAGTATCATTTCCTGAAATGTGCTTGTTGGCCTCAAACCAATCTGACATCATTCTGCCAGGAAATTAAAGTGGTGTGACGTCAGGGACAAGATATTTGAAGTACCGCGTAGTGGCCAGCAGAGGGCTCTATCTTACCAAGCCAAGGAGCTGCAGGAAGACGAAATGATAGAGGAACATGATGCCATTTGACAGCAGCGCCCACCACATGTCCCCCATAGGTTCAGGCTTATAGGCGCCTGAAAAAAAGACATATATGCATGTAAAAGTGTACATTTTAAAGATGAGACAAATACAACAATTGCTTTCATTGTGTAATATTCCCATTATGTAATATTTCCCACCGATAGGAAGTACCGTAAATGTACATGTCCCAATATTAAAATAGTAACTCTCTCTCTCTCTCTGACCTATAAAGCAAACTATGTTGGCAATAATTTACTTCTTTTCTTGTTTTTAAAAAAGTGAGGACGAAATTTACCTTCCTGATTGACCTCTGGGTGTGCCCATATTTACTGTACATTGGATCTGAATGACATCTCTGTTTATCAAACTTCAGCTCCCTGCATTTACAACTAAGCGGTTAGGAGGATGTGGTCTCAAACTAGCTTTTCCTGTTTCCTCGCAGGTACCAATAATTACAGGAAGCAATGCATGCCAAAATATTACACACATTCACAAGCAATGATGCTTACATCCAGGATCGAAGAAAGGCCTGGCTTCGACAAGTGTCAGAAATCAACAATTTTAATATCCATTCTATTAGGGTAATAAAACTTAGTATAATAAACATATTAATATTTAAAAATGGTTAACATAGCTTTATCTTCTAAATGACATACTGTATAACGTTCTGTCAAATGTCTTTTTAAAGTGTTTGAGAGCAGTCTCAAAATTAATGAGGCTCTGAGGGATCTGACACTAGTTTGTGTTGGAATAACAGCTAACAGGAGCAACAGGAGCAAAGATAGTAAAACAGGTATTGCAACCCAGCATGGCCATCATGTCTCAGCCATGTAAAGACAGAACACATACCTCCTTTCCTGAAAAGGTAAAGAGGCACGAGGTACAACATGGAGTGCTGGATGTAGTAGATCTCTTTTTCAAATGGGAGCTGCAAAGAGAAAAGCTTAGTTATGACATTAAACATGTGCCCAGGGGCTTGTCTTCAGCCAGATCAAGCAGTTCTGTTAGTGTCACTGCGCAGTGAGAATTACTAAAATGGACTACAAAAGGAAATTTCAGAAACGATTTCTCCAGGATTACTACTTCAGTCCATTTGGGCAAATAAATCCTTGTTTTTTGCTGTGAACATCTCATGTTTACCATGAAAAACCTCTGTTCAAGACTATGAGGACCAGTTCCATGTTCTACATTAAAGATCAAAAAACACTCACAGAGCATCTGAAGTGCAAAGATAACAGCCAGATTAACCAGGGCGACGCCCTGCAGCATCCAGGTGTTTTCAGAGATTAAGTCCTTAATTTATTTAGTTCAAGCCAATTTTAGGACTCTTCCTGAAAACAGGTCTTGAGTGTGGCAGATGTTTTACAGTAGTAGCAGTGGATGTTCATCTGCTCTAAATGCTTGCTGGGAGTCTTTGACACAGACAGTTAAGCCAAGTCTCAACATCCTCAGATTTCTATTATCAATCGACCTTGTACTTCCAGCCTCTTTGGCCGTGCAGATCATGTAATTGCTTACATTCATCCTAGTGCAGAAGAGCCTTGATGAAAGAAAAAACAGTACGAACAAGAAGCGAGGGAACAAATTCTCCTGTTGAGAGGTCATAAAGCTGAAATACATGGACTGTGCCTCATGCTACAAATCAGACTTAACCTCGGGGACAAATAAAAAGCCTTGAAAGAAAAGAGTTCTTTAAATAGGATTGTGAAAATGATGGAGCCTTCCCGGCACTGGTTACTTACAAGCCTGGTATTGACTACTGGGAACAATAAAGCCAGTAATGCACCATTCAACATGTGGACCTGCAGCCTGGAAGCACAGAAACAAAAAGATAAGCCAAAAACTCATCTGTAAAAGGACAGTTACAACCCACACTGTTGTGTTGACACTGATATGAACTGATAACAGCCAATCCAGCCAGAAAGGAAGAGCTGGAACAGGTGGAGGTTATGTGGCGTGAGTCCTCCCTGATGTTGTTAGAGACGGCTGCCCCTCATCTGTTGTCATGGCCGGCCAAATCAACCGGCCCGTTGATTGGGAGAAGCCAGGTCACCGACAGTTCAGGAGGCTCGCAGAGGCTCCACAAATAATCAATCCAGTCGGACGGCATCGCGCTCAGTTGCTGGACGGACTCTGGCTGGGAGGTTTCTTTAGTTAACACTCACTCTTTGCTATGCAGCACACATTCTCTCTGACAGGAGGGTGATGCTAATTCAGCCAATTTGTACACATCCAACGAGATTCTTTTGCCCAACGATTATTTGTACGGCTGTACCGAAAAGCCCGAGAGCTTACGTGCCAAAGTGTGGACCTACATCTATATCAGCCTGCTCGCTTTATCAGAGCCCGAAAGGCTGTTATGACAGCCAAGGTCAGTGGGAAAACAGCAGTGTGCTCGGAACGCCAGCACAAATGAGCCAAGCTGTCACTCTGGAGGCCTTCAGACCTTTCAGAAAGAATCCCAACCTGCTCTGTTACATTCACGCTTCATTTATTGATCCTCAAGGACCCTTGACCTCTTTATACTGAACATTTTCCTGGAAATGCTTCCTCACATTCTTCACGTTATGCAACATTTTCACTACCGCCAAACTCTTGCAAGGAAAATAATGATTTATTTCATAAAATCAGTGTACTTTCCATTGAGTTGGCATTTCTTTCAAACCTTTTCAAATGTTGTATTTGAGTGTTACTCAAACATGTCCAACAGTATGTGAACCAACTCCTTGTCCTAAGACAGACTTCCTTTCACTGGAGAACACAGGTTTGTTTTAGTGCTTCACCACTCCTGTTATCTTCTTTATGGTCATTTCAGGTAAGAAAGTGGGAAAAAAAACTGAGTCCACTCCCTGTTTCCGTCCACAGTGCACCAACAGAGCGAACCCTGGCACTATTTATTTCTGAGCCACACCGGCTTTTTTATTCCTCCTGGCAAAAAAACGAACTTTCCTCCTGAATAATTAAGAGGTCTCATCAGAGTGGTTGTTAATGGGAGAAGAATGCAAACCACTTCAAATGCAATATGGAGGAGAAAATCGATAGTCCAATTAGCATGGCCAATGCTTTTATTCAAATGTAAACTCCCTGTTTAGGCAAGAACAGCCATTTTTTTCAGAACCACCTCTGGGAAGCTGCAGTTCAGGAGTGGTGACTAAATAATGCAAGAAACAAAACTCCACCATCTTCAGAGCGAAAGCACACAATCCTTTGATGAAATAAAACAGTGGACACGGACTCACCTAAAAACCACCATCGCTGTTTTACATGGCGGACAGGCCAGCAGGAAGATCTGAAGAGGAAAAGGGACAGAGACGAGAAAACTCATTAAATGGACAATCAGCAGCTTTTCGGGGCTTTAGGAATAAAAAGTGTATTTATAGTTGATGCTTTAGTGTAGGACATTCTGCCATCCAAGCTTTTTCGTGTGTAAAACATGGAACCCATTAAAAAAGATAGACTGTCCTCCTCATCTCTGGCTGAATCTTAGTTCTGCATTCTCCAGATCCCTCGCCACCACTGGTAGAATGTCAGATTATCTGCAGCCCCATGGAAGCTGCTCAGCTGGGGCAGCTCCTCCAGCACATCATGGTGCTCTGCAGCCAGAAGGTCTATTGTGTTGCTCAGCACAGCGTGAAGAACGTAAAATAGACACAAGACACAAACCACCACAAATTTAAATCTGACATCAGTGCAGTTAGAACCCTCCTTTCTTGTCATTGTAGCCTTTGTATTACACCCTCCTAAAAATCATACAACAATAAAGGTTCCTGCTATGGTTACAGAATGAATATAACTAGAAAACTTTTATAGGCAGCCCACTTTTATAGGCAGCCCACTAACTACAGTTGGATACACTTTAATGTGGGTGAGACTTGTGTTAGATCTTTACACTGATATCAACCTTCTCCTGGGCTCTGCAGTCTAAAACACAGCTCATAAAATATAAACCTGTTGATGTCAGATTTTTTTTTCTCTTCAGGTTTAGTTTTGCCAGTGATGCAACTATAACATCATTATCCACATCCACCAGTTTCAAAAATGTCCGTAGGCAAGAGATTGCAAGTGAGTGTGCACACATTTAGCTGATTTCAATTTACATCATAGTTGTTGCATGTGGTGATGGCAACATTGTGGTCATTCCCTCATTTACTGTTTTGTTGTTTTTCTGGAAATGTGAACTTCTCTTGGAGATTAATAAAGTATTTATCTAATCGAATCTGGTCATTTTTAATGTTTTAAGAATATTTCCATTAATATGCCTTTCAATGATCACCCCTTGCAGGCCAGAAGAGGGGAAAAAAGACTAAAAGACATAAATGCTGAACAACATATATTCTACTAAACTTAAACTTTCAAGTCCGGTGGCTGTAAAATTAAAAGTTTTCCCACCCGGAAGTGCAAAGGAGGTTATGGAGCTGAAAAAAAGGTGAAAAACGAGTAAAGCTCCACCATTCACAAAACTGGCAATCCTAAGTATGTCTGTCTGCAAACATTTTGGATGCTTGCAGCTGTCGGGGTTAATGCGAGCACAGCCAGGTAGTTTGATCGAACCGAAAGGCCGCGCATCCTTACCTGAACCATAGTTATGACATGGCAGGGGTTCAGCAGATAAATCACAGTCTTGGTCGCAAATTTGAACCCAACCTCCACTCCAAAAGTCATGCAAAGGGCAACCAGCAACAGGTTCTTGCCTAAACTATCCTCCTTCGCTTTCGGGTGATCTTTTCCAATTGCACTGAGGTCTTTTGATGCACCGATCTTCTTCAGCGCCACCCCGACCTCCACCAGGGAGACCAGGACGATGATCAGGCTTTCAATGGTGCGCTGTTGAGGGGTGAGGAAGGCGGCACATTCGGGCCCCCCGTTGCCTTCAAACTTCGGGTCCACACCGCCGTAGACCCAGTCCAACAAGCTGTAGATGTTATACCTAGACACATTCATCTTCTCGTGTTTGAAAAGATACGAACAAGATGGAATAAAAGACGTGACTCCGACTTCTTGGCGAAACATGAACTGCAAGATTTCCCTTCCGTAACTGATGTCGCGGATGAGGAGTGGACATGTATTCACCGTCTGGGCGTGTTGCTTCTCGCTAAATTACAAAACCACCTCATCTACAGCCGGATGGGGAACTCGGGCTAGCAGCAGGGGGCTGGGGTATTCACGTCTATCTGAAGCAGCGGATGAAGAAGGTGGCGACCACAGCATCTATCTATCCTACCCGCACCGACAGTCAAGCAGCTGGTAAGAACATCAAATTGGTTTTAGTTTCATATATATATGTATAAAGCACTGTGGCTACTGCTCATATTTACACCAAGCTGAAAGGAGGCGTGCTCAGCGTTGCTTTAGCATGTGTTAGCGGCGGCGCACACCGTACAGTGAACGGTACTAGCTAGCTTAGCTTGCTAAACCCACCGTGTAGGACTGAAGCTTGAGTTTATTTCACCCTGAATTTAGCCTCTCAGGTCGGACGCTAGCTTCATTTTGACACAATCTTCAGGAATTACGAAAGTATCGTATAATACAAAACAGACAATCAACCAAAGACTCTTGTTTTACATCCAGCCGGTTTTTGCCACTAGTGTAAAATAGCATACACAAGTGTGAGCACTGGACATGAAGCAGTGATTATGTTGATGTATCAGTTCGTTTTCGGGGCATTTACATATCATTTGCATATTTATCATAAATGTAAGTGTTAAATGTTTTATATGTGACTATTGCAATTGAGAGTTTTTTCAGACAAATTAGTTCCAATGACTTTTGCCTGACAGTCTAGTGTACGGGGTCACACACCAAATTTCAAAACGTCACACATGACGTTGGCGACTGTTGCATTCATGAACGTCGGGAAATTTGCCTTATTCCTGTTCCTTCTAAGCCACATCGCTGAACATATCGTTAATCCTTGCCGTAGTGACATGCGACGATCATATAAGTAATATTTTCATCTCAGACCACACAGTAATGCTGAAAATCAGACTTTTATAGTTTTTTTCTTCATAGGGAAACATTTTTGCTGAAACAGTTATTCAGTTAGCTAAAGCACCAGGATTCTGTGGAGACATTATGAAGCAGGGATGTCCAGCCCTACCCTTTGACTGCCACAGTCCAGCAGGGATTTCATCTGATGGATTACCCTCGCAGGGCTGGGTTGGACACCCCTGTTATGAACAACCCGTGGAATGTTTATGACCCAGTATTGTTGCAACTATAAATAAATGTAATTCACACTTGATAGTCATCTCTGTCCCTGAACCAGTATGTGTTCTCTCCACGTGTGTTGTCTTGTAAACACTCTTCAGTTTACATTGCATTTCCTTTTGCTGGCTTTCTTAATATTCACATCAGTAACTTCCATATTTACTATAAATGCTTTGTCCTGGTAATAGCAGTTAATCTATGTATATTTGTCAGCTAAAAAGCTAATATTTTATCATAAAGGCACACGCGGGTAATATAATTGGGGCAGGGAACTGGCACTGGCTGAAGAAAACCAGAGTGGTTACATTTTCAGCCACATGCGGAATTGCTTTCATTAGCATTCAGACCTGTGAGGCAGGTCACACAGAACCTGGTTTAAAGCATTTAGAGTGTAAATGTCAAATGATGCAACTGCAACCAAAAAAGTGTGTGTGTGTGTGTGTGTGTGTGTGTGTGTGTGTGTGTGTGTGTGTGTGTGTGTGTGTGTGTGTGTGTGTGTAAATATATTTAATAAGGTCATGGTCATTATCGTAGTTAAATTATTCAATTGATGTACATAAAAGTCACTCAAGATGACTTCACCAGACAGAAAGGTGTGAAAATCAAACAGAAATCAGGGGGGGGGGGGATCAGCTTGATTCGTAAATAATAACCTGCAATTGTCTACTAACCAAGTCCAGTTACTCACAGAGATCAAAGCCTTGGATAACAATGACCTGGATAAATGAGAACCTACACAGACAAAGGTTAAAGTCTGTTTTTAGTGGTGAGTTTCGTTAGCATTATGTACCCTTGTCTAGTCCTGGTTTGGTCTGTTGAAAATGGATTTAAGGGAGAAACTTGTTAAAACTCAACCATACAGATTTTATAAGTCTGTAAACCAGCTCCCGGGGTGACCAGGAGAATCAAACACACCCTGTCTTCTACTGTCTTCATCATTAAAGGGCAACACTGAATGTTCTCACGGCCCCATGAGGTAAAATAGGCCTATGTGGGCCAGAACCCAGCCCCCGGGAGCTGCAGAGAGAGGCAGGGTTAAAGATCAACTACCCTCCCAGCACTTGATCCAGGGGGATAAAGAGCTGAGCTGGTCTCTTGGCTCCAGAGGCTGAAGTTGTGTGCCTGAGAGGAACAACTTGGCAAAATCAACACCCTTCGGGTCCAGTGGATGAACAGCCAATTGACCAAAGAGCGAAGACAAACAGCTGAGCTGGGAGGAAAAACAGCCGCTTCAGTCTCACAGAAAACTGCTGTTTATGTGTCTTAATGCACTATAATGCATGTGGGGTCAGGCTTGAAGCTAAAGACTCATGCCTCCAGGAGAAAATTACTGAGAGCTATTCATAGTTTAAAAACAAGCCTTTTAAACATCAGACAGAATGTTTTCTTCTCTTCCTCTTGATGACAAGTATACAATAAATATTAAAAGCTAGTTTTCTTTTGAATATTCTGAGTTTTTAATTATATTCTATACTGCGTGTGCCACTGCTGAAAGCACCAACAATGGCCATGTGAGCTTCAGACAAAAGTTTTCATCACAGATTATTGTTCTACGCATTCTGCCTTTCTTGTCCTTTCCGTACGTGGTATGTGAGCTGATACATATTTGCATTGATTTAGCAAATGTGCGACAGAACATTGTGAACAATTCCAATCAGGTTTGCTCAGGTGTGTGATGTAAATGTTTTGTGCAATGCACATTTAGTTTGAAAATCATATAATAAATGATAAAAACGGACCTATTTTTTCGACAGTGTCAGTCTGTAGCTTATACTGCATGTCAGGTTTGTAGCTCCATTCTCCGAGGGTTGATTCAAAAGGTGGTTTTATACCAGCATTTCATTTTGAAAAAATTATGAGCCAAGTGTTTCCACAACTGAGTCAACACCCTGCGCAAATATAAAATGCATTATGCCTGACAGAGACACACGTGGAGGGGAGTTGCACAAAATCCCTATCACACTTGTCACTTCTGCCAGTTAACAGCTGTTATTTGCTCTTCTGCAAATGCAAAGGAATGAAACCAATCAGGGCATATTTTACACATTTCAGGGATAAGACCTTTAGTATTTGTATTTGAATCACGCTGCAGTGCCCCAGTCTTTCTCGGTTATCTTTGCCACAAGGGGGAGATATTTCCATTTCACCTCCCTGTGAGGAGTTCAGTATTTATTTCATAAAAGCCGCCCGATCCTTGCTCTGCCAAAGTGCAGAAACACTACGGAGTTCAAACGTTACTTCCATTCTGCATATACAAAAAGATTTAAAAAAGTCAACCACATTTGCAGCTGACATTATACCCTGATCAATGCAAGTCCACACAGTTCAACAGCAAACCTTTTGCTGAGTGTGTTTACTTTGATTTTGCATCCACTCATTTTATCATGTTTGTTAATATGCTTATGAAATATTGATTTTTAGCATAGATCGATAGACAAAAATGACAGGATCTACAATTCTACTGAGCATGCTGTTCATGCATTAACTGTTGAAAGTGAATCAGTGGAGGAAAATCTGTATTCATTTATTGTCTGGCCATTCACGCACTGCAGATGCTTAATTGATTTTTTTTTTCCTTGTGCAGAAGATTAACAATAAATACATGTCAGCCAACAGAAATGGAGAACACAGCGATTAAAAAGCAGTTGTGGACAGCTGGCCCTGAGGAGAGGGAATATAAATATACAACAAATAAAGTATTTTGTGGCTCTCCGAGGTTTATGTTTGTCAGACTGGTGGTGGTAGGGGGGTGGGGGGGAATCAATGCACTCCTGAGGGAGCAACTGCACATTCATAAGTCTATACTCCCGTTCTTACCGCAGAGCAGGAATCAGTCAAGGATATTAATCTAAACATCAGTCATGCATGGGGAACACCCCACAAGGAGAATAAGGCTGCTCATCCATGCATCTCCCAGGGCACGCAAGGCGGGTTTTGAGGAAGGAAGTTGAATGGGTAAGTATGTCAGGGTATCATCTATCAGGCCATGTAATGTGGGCTGACTGCAGGCACACTCACAATCAAACAGGAGCAGGAATTGTTGGCCCCGTCAAAACCGAAACCTGCACACTCCAGCACAATCCGAGCTGCGTTACGCCACATTTCACTTAGACGTAAGGATGCCACTGTCCCCACTAGCGAAAAGGAGCCACAGATTGCAGCTATTCAGGGAGAAAAAGAAGCTATATTCCTCAGATAAATGTTAATGTGATTTGTTTTATTTCTGTCTAATCCTGCAGCCATTCCACATTAAGCCACACAAGGAGGGAAATATTAAAATTCAGGGCCAGTCCATTTTCTTATTACATACGCATTGCATTTCATTTCCTCTCATCACCTTCAGAAAGGAGTGTCGCTCCTCTTCTTCATCTGCTGCTCATGCTGGGTAATCTTCCCAAGGACAAGTACAGCTGGGAGACCACATACTGACTGCAGGGCATGTGACTTTCCCACTCCACAGCTGAAGGAACGTGCATCCAGTGTCCTCAACTTAAACAACCATAACATTCATACCTGTCTCCATGGTGTCAGCTGCTCACCACTGCATCCCAGCTGATAAATGGCCCCCCCGCTGATGTTTGCACCAACCAGTCTCATTATTTGTGTGTAAGAAACCATCATTTATCAGCTCATTTCTTCACAGGTGACAAACCATCAAAGGCATCGTTGAGCTGTCATTTCCACCTTTATATATATGCTGTGTTTAAAGCGCTGGGGTGCACAGCACACCAATAGTTTGGTCCTGGGTGGCCTACAAGGCAATCAAAGCCATTTTTTAGTGTGTTGTAGTATTGGAAGACATGATATGAATGTAGGCAATTTAATTGTTCAATTATTATTTTAGCCAGCTCAGAAATAAAAGCAAGGTAATTAATGTCAAAAGCCACAGCAGCCTGAAAAGCCTTCAGGCAAAAAGTTCATTAAAGCGAGGATGCTGCTAAAAAAATTCAAGTTGACAAACGCTGGATAGTTCATTGGTACTCATATGAGGCCTGACAATGACTTACATTTTAATGTGCTGACCCCTGTCGCCTGTATTACATTGTAGTTCTGCAGCAATGTGTGTCTGGGACTATTATTGTAATTTCTGGATGATTATTCTGTCACGACTATATAAATCAGAACTACCCTGTTTATTATCAGTACAATATGTGCAGATAAATAACACTGGGGGGGGGGGGGGGGGCTCTTTGTAGACAAAGACCTGGAGATCAAAGAAACCCCTCATGTACAAATGTGACTGTAAAGGTGCGTTCGGGCACGAAATCACCCGGACGGCCGACGTGGCTGTGCACCCCCGACTGGAAGGCTGTAAGTGGGAGCTGACAGCGAGGACGCACCCACCCACGGGCTGGACAAGACAGTGCGCTCGCCACATGACTGTGATTAAAGATAATAACCTGCCTTTGTCAGAGCCGCATGGCTGGCAGTAAAGGTCAGACTTTTAGAACCTGGAATGGCGACGTCTACTGTCAGGCCACATTCACCAGATCTGTGTCCTGTAGCGTTCTTCTGCTCCCAGTACTACATGCTGGTTGACCTGGTACCAGCACAGTTTACAGCAATGATAAATTACATGAGCAGATCGGTCTGGATGTGTTTGAAATTAAAAATGGTTTACCTGCAGAGCGAATCCAATTAGCGAATATGATTCCTGGAATGTTCTTAGAGGCTTGTATTAATGACTCAGAACATATAGCGGTGCGCTGCTGAATGAAATGCTCGAATCAGTCCAATCAGCCGGCTTTGAGTCAAGGGTGTAATGAAGCTCTTTCTCCACGGCGGCTGGTGTCAGTAAGCAAAATGAAAATCGTCTCCAGCAGTAATAAGGCCAAAATTAAAAACCAACTTCATCCATTATAGTTATCGAGCATATTGTTGCTGGATGTTCTTCAGCCACTACAGAAAATATTTGATCTTCGCATTGAATGTGTTTGTGTGTGTGTGTGTGTGTGTGTGTGTGTGTGTGTGTGTGTTTTGTAATCTAGTTGTTTTAATATCGGTGGTGGTGACATCTGTCCTTCTGTCTGTCTGTCCGCTCGCAGACGGCGTGATTCATCACAAATTTATCCAGCAGTCCTTCCAGGTTTTCTTGCGGGGTTGAAGCGAACATTAATGGTTTTCTCCTCGTTTGAACCGTACTGTTAACTACAGTGCTTAACTCCAGCCCCATATTAATAATTCAGTTTATTTTGCTTTGGAGGCTCTGTGTTTTGCTCACTAAGAAAGAGTTTAGAGTCGCTGTTTTTCTTTCGGATTAAAAAGATTGAGAGTTTAATTATACAGACTAATAACTGTTGGAAATGATTCTTGTAGTGGTTTATTTTATTTATAACACTTTTTTCTGAAAACCTCCATTTTTTGATTGTGTTGCTGCAGCAGGAATGTTTCACTTCAACATGCATCCCTTAATGCCATCTGCGCTAGGAGAGATTACGAGGAGTATAAATTACAGCAGAACACCTGTTGCTGCTCATTAGATGGATGCACCATCCTTTATCACTTTAATCTGTGCAGTATTTGGGGATTATTTAATACTGCTTATTCACATGAACCATTACCCAACTTTGTTCTGCAAAAGTTTTTTTGTGTAATTAATGTGTAGTTCATTTATTTATTTATTTCAATACGCATTTCATCCACATCACGGACAGAAGCACAGGCCCAGGTTTTTTAGCACACGGATTTTATGTCTTCCTCATGCTCTCTTATTGTTTTGGTCTTTAACCTGACTGAAAATGACGACGCGCAGGTTTTGTGTGTTTGAGATCCAGGAGCTAGATCTGATGTAGTGCCATATTATGCATCCCTGCTGTAAAATGCACC
>BJFM01000253.1:84010-140258 GCA_016586285.1 Arothron firmamentum | reverse complement strand
ACTAGATAAGTGTCATATGGACAAAACTGTTACACTCTGGTTACACAAACTAGTCCCATCCCCATACTGTGAAAAGCATTTGATGCTGGGATCAACAGGAAAAAATACAGGGGGGCAATGCATTTCACGGCAGGGATGCATAATACTGCAAAACACCGGAACGAAGACCTTCCTGTAAAAAGTTTAATGGATTGTTTGATGTATCACAGCAAGCATTAGCAGACAACAAAAGGAAAACGCGTGGTGGTGCTTTACAGGGCTCATTTTCCCAGTAGTGCTGAGAAAAATGAGGCATTTTAGTTCCCGACATAATGGTGTTCCTGTACATTTGAAGGCCCCGACAGTGCAGTCTGTACTGTACGCTTGAAAATTCACACCCAAAGCCCTTATTGCTCTGTTGAGACTTCAGTAGATATAATGTTTGAGCTTTTCTCATCTTCCCCTTTCCAATTTGCAAATCCGATGTGATATTTTGGATAATGATTGCTCCAGAAGCTGAGGCTTGGAGGAAAACTTAAAAAAAAAATAAAAAAAAAAATCCTGCATTCTGTGAAAACACAAAGAGAAAAGCTTTGAAGCTTACTGGGTTTTATATGACTTAATCTTTTATGAAGTCAAATAAGTTGCTGCTACAGTCTGACAAGTGCAGCCTTGAAAGATCGGGATGCCGATAACTGCTACATCTCTTCATTCTTTCTGTGCGCGGCAGCTGTTTACCTACATGGAATCACTCAGCTCGATTGTTGTCTGAGTTTCACAAAAGCAAAATAATCAGGAAGAATCTTCAGTTGGTAGTACAGTTATTTGGGTACAGTTGAAGGTTTTCTGCCTATTTTGTAGATTTTCTAGATCCAATAAGGACATGTGGCTGTGGGTTTTTTTTTTTTTTTGTTGTTTTTTTTTTAAATTATAACTCATATTAGGGTTAGGGATGAACCACAATGGAGGATTTTGAAATTGATAATGATAATTAAAAGGTGCCACAATCTGAAATCTGAAAGATACACAGTGGTGGTCAAAATCATTGCAAGACTGAAGAGGTTTTAGTTGTGTCGAATTGCCCATTAAATGTTCTTCTTCGTTTGATGAACTACCTGCGACAGCAGAAAGACTGTAGATTCAAAGGAAAGTCTTTGGCCTGAGCTGTAGAAGGCCTGTGAGAACATTAGTGTCTGCGTTCTTAGGAGATACGTTGACACTGACAGAGAGATGTGCTGCCCCACAAGGTGGACAAACCAAATATTCAAGTTCAAAGAACACAAAACACAGCAGGACCCACTTCCTCTGAGGTTTGTTGTCTTTTGAACAACCAATTGCAGGAACATTAAAAACATGTTGTGAAAGCAACAAAGTTCTATATTTTCAGATCATTCTAAGGTTCTAAGGTTGACCACCAAGAACTACCCACAAGGACAAATACAAATATTTATCTGCAGAAGTTTCAGGGGAGCATTATCGTTTATTGCAACCCATACACCACCACAGGCCAAATGAGATGTTTGGACTTTTGACGATCACTCGCCCAGACTTGGAAAATAAAAAAAAAAGGCTCATAATGACTCAGACACAAAATACACATCTTTTTATTCCTCATTTCCATTCGCTACATCTCGTACATTGAAGACATGAACCAGAGGAAACAGAGTCCAGTCACCGAGCGCACACTGTGGGAGACTGACTCCCTGACAAAAACGCACAGTCCACCACGGTCACCGCCGCTGTCTTTGAGGAGGAGGAAGTCTCAGGGACATGCAGTGAAACAGCTGGAGAGAACACAGTGTGTACTACTCTGCTCGCAGACGGCCGCTAATTCACAGTTAGATTTGAAAAGTGCACACAAGGTAGTGATCTATAAAAGCCTGATGGAGATCTTCTCTACTGCACTGGATGGATGACAGCAGTACTTCTCAGATGTAAACATAAATGACGTGACTTATACAATTCACAAAAACTATTGGAGCCGTTTTCACAACATCTACAGTCACAAGTCGGTAGCACGATTCCGAGCGTTTAGGTCTGTTTCCATTAATTTCATAATAATTTGGTCAGGATAACTATTTGACTACAGCGTTTTACTCTTCTAGAGATTTGCATTAATGTTGCAGAGGTGACGTCGTATAAAACATACTATTTAACGCCATAGTGAATAGCATAAATATACTCCTATAGTAATATACTCTAAATATACTCTTATATCATATAGGTTGACACATTTTTGCTAATGTTAACTCTGGCCCTGAAAGCAAAAGATTCAGCACACAAATCACACGATCTGAACAAATTGTACATGGCAACAATGCAGAACACCGAGTCCTGTAGATCCGAACCTCTCTGGAACACGTCTCAGCAGTCAGGCGTCACATGATCCAGCAGAGTTGATGCTACAGTGACTCTGGAAAGCTTTCTTCCACCAGCAATTTTTTTTCTCTTCACACACAGACATTTGGAGAGCAAACTTACTGTGGGATATTCAAACAATTTAAATCACAAACTCAGGTATAAATATAATATTAAAGTATGAGTAGTGTCACAAATCCTGGTGAACCATTTTTCCTTCCAATTTCCACTAAATTACAGGGATTATCTTCCTTTATTTACAAATATTTCTACATATCATTTGATTGAACAACATTTATGAGGCATTTTGCTATATTTATAATTAAATACATGTATGATACGTGTCATGAACTACGCAGTGTAATTTTTTTCAGTAAAGATGCTTTTTAAGTGGATTTTTAAAGCTGTAAATAGGTCTAATACAGACAGAACTGCCCTGTAAATGTGTCTCTATTTGCCTTGGTACACAAGCTGTGAGTGAATGTGTGATTATTCACGACTGAGATGACTTTGAGACAGGTTACTTTACCAACTCCCAGCTGCTGCGTCTCCATGCAGATGCTAACACGCACAGCCATGATCATATTACTGAGAAGAATAATGGACAAATCACATCTGTGCGTCATCGGCCTGAATTAGCAGCAGCCAGCAGACTTCAAACACTGACGAGAAAGATTCAGGGCTTGATTGGGACAAAATGGAAAGAGTTATATAAGAAAATGAGATGCCATGCCTCACAGTGACTCTGCATAAGTTTTATATGGTGTTAGAGAATACAACTGCTTAAAATTTGTTATAAACAAGGGCACATTCATTTGGCTTGCAAACGAATGTGCCTGTAAATATTTGATGATCTCCTCACAAATCACGTCTACATGGTCATTGTTTGAGTTTATGGTGTGAAAATGGTGAACCAGGAGATGAACATTCAAGCAAGAGGTGAACAGTAGCTTCAATCTCAGTATTTATTCATAGGACTATTAATAATTCTATCTACAAAGCTGAGTTACTGCATTGTTACTGTCTAGTTTTTCAGAATAACTACAGGCATAACTCTAGTGTTTGTTTCAGAAAACTGAGTTTCATATGTGTGCTGCAAAAAAGGGTCAACATTAACCTGTGCTAGAATTAAAAAATATTTGCATCAAATCAATATTCACCAACAATCGTTGTGAGGTAAAGTTTATGCAACTGGCTTGAGCGAGTGAGCCGATCAATGATGACTTACTGTGATGAACTGCAGAGACATGAACACAAATCCCTATTTCAGTGTGACAAAACACCATAATCGGAGGCAGCAGACATACACACGTACAGATTGTCATGCATTAACCTATGACTGATACATTATACATAGTTTAGTTTTATTAACACGGCTGTAAAGAGGCCACAACACAGCTGAGTCAGTCCCATATGCTCATATCATTGAAGATACGTTATTTTTTCCACTGCATGCTGGGGTCTAAAGTACAGTGGTCATCAGTCTACGCTTGAGATAAATACCCAGTGAAATACCCAGTGCATCATACAACGTGTAGTAACACACGTCAGTAGCTAACAAAAATATGTCACTAAAACAAAAGCTGGAGACAGTCACAACAGCTAGAGCAACTTTCCGACATCGATACATTGGGTCTTGAATTGAAACTTTAGTTTCCTTCGATGGCAGCACCTCCAACGTTTGTTCAGAAACATGAAACGACTGGCAGGCAAATCCACAACAATCACACGTATTTGACACAACCAAGTATAAAAGGGCACAAATGCTTCAAAGTGTTGCTTATGACAAAGCAGAAATGCAGATGGAGCCCCAAAACAACAGCTGCAATCAACGCGGGGATCCAGCATCCGGCGTGTCGAATGTACAAAATAATCTCAACTTCTTTACATCGCCATGGAAAACGCTTGATAAACGCCAAACACAGAATTGGACGTCAGTCTGAGGTAATGGCGGCAGTCGTTCGACTGCTCGGCTCACAAGCCGTAAAAACACAAATGCACGTGATGCTTGCTCTGCTTCAGCAGCTTCTCGTCATGTTTTGAGAGGGGGGAGAGGCCTTTTAACCTTCCACACCGATCATCACACCCGACACTCACAACTGTGGCCCTTGGGTCAGTGGGCGGAGCACAGCCACATATTACAGCCCACAGAGCCTGTGCGGGCACCAGTTTGCACTTAAGGTGCACACAAGCGCTCGTGCATATGTGCGCTATAAATGCAAACGTGTCATTATTACTACAAGTTAATGTACTTGATCACGTATGCTTTCACCAAGGCACATGGCTACTGTCACTGAACGAACTCAGCCAGTTAGAACATTGAGAGCCACTGGACTGGAAAACATACAGGCAGCCCTGTGGGACGTGAAAGCAATTCCAGATGATACTGGGTCGTGTCTGCTGAGAATCAGAATGGGCTGAAGGCCAGACGCTGACAATTATTAATGACGCTCCTGTGGAACTATACAGGCTGCCCCCGACAAACCCGCCGCAGTGAACCCACTGTCGAGCGGTTCCTTTGCCGCTTTAATCCCTCGCTGTTGTGTCTGTGTGCGTGCACGTGGCTAACTCGATGGATATGTCAAAAACCTGCTCATCTGTAATGAGCTGCAGTGAAAACTTCAAAGGCATGCTGGCTCTGACTTATTCAAAGCAAAGCTTCAACATGTCAAACATAACGAAAACACAAATTCTGACTACTTTACGCAGACAACAAGCAATCAAGATACAGCAAAGGAACACTTGCTTACTCACAACGGAGGAACAGGGCCAGAGCTAAGTTAGGAGGGAAGGAAAGAAACCCGGCATTAACGCAGTCTAATGTGATGGTGTGCTCCCTCCAAGCTACTACAGGTGAATATATGAGTTTAGAGTTGCTTTCCCTCTACACAGACGTGCAAGTATCAAAACCTCGAGAAAAGAAACCGCCATAAACGTGATGTGAAACGCACACACGTCCCCCCTCCCACTCACCCACCTGCACGCAAACACACTCACACGAGGATGGAATGGACTCCTGCACACACGTCTGCCCTTCCAGCCAAACAAGATCGAGCCAACATCGCGTGGAACTCAGTTTAGGTTGTTCGCGTTCATGATGATGGGCTTCCTGTTGACATATGTGGCCCAGTAGCCCAAGTTGAAGATGAAGAACAGAACTGGGAAAATGATGCGTGATATTTTGTCCACTATGCTGACGCGGTTGTAGGATTTCTTGGCCTCTGTGTAGGGGTCGTCCATTTTGTGCAGGTAGTGCTGTTTGGCCGGCGCGCCGGCGGTGGCGCTCTTGGAGATGGTGGTTAAGCCCTGGTCCTTTGCCACGTTGATGGCGTAGGTCGTCCCGACGATGTTGAAGGTGTTGTTCGTCTTTTTGGTCAGATTCTCAGATTCTCTCCTCTGAAAAGAGAAGAGGCCATAACGCAGAGGTCGTTATGGTCGGGGGCAACAAACTCAACAATACTTCCATTTGAACTCATGAAGAGGAAATAGAAGCAACACCACGAGACACGACACACACAAGAACAAAACAAAAGCCTAACCATATCTTTAATCCTGGCCATGTTAGCCTGAAACGGTTCCTGAAAAGAAAAGTAGAAAAGAAAAAAATGTTGACCAATTATATTAAAATTACCCAACTTACATACTCTATTAATCAGTGTTTCACTAAAAGTGCCTCTGAACATTTTATACCGTCAATTTTATTGATTTCAATCAACAATAATACAAGCCTGGACTCCAGAATAAGACAAGATAATAGTAATTAAAGACAAAAAGGCTGGTGAACTTAAGGAACAATTAAATTTGGCGTGACAGCAGGCCCAGGCAGGACTCGGTTTCTGACAGTACAGAGCCGGATTAGAGACAATGCAAGAAGCAGAGCGCCTAAAAACATGTCTGACAAACCGCATCTACGAGAGCAGTCAGGCCTCTAAAGGCAAACAGCTGGCGATAAAACAAACGCGACAAAGGCGGCGTGTGATGGGCTGCTGGAGAAGCTGCCCCCTTGCTGCTTCTGGTGACAAATCTTAAGGCTGTCGCTCTTGTTGAATCGCACAGGGAGGCAGGGGTTTATTTGCCAAATTGGTGCGCTCAGATGGCTAAACTTGCCTCACCAGAGATTCTGTCAGCCTTAAAAAGAGCAGCATACAAGCGAGAACAAGTAGGGCGCCAAGATTGATCGCCGGGCAAATATTCAGGTTCCTGTTGGACCATGTGGTGTGTCGGGCCGTGCTGGGGGGTCATTTCCTTTTCATTCATCCTGGCTGTAGCCACTTTCATCACTGCAGCGGGACTGAACCATGTGTCAGGTTGCCTTTTCCACTCTCCGCCTCCACCTTTTCGCTGCGAGTCCAGCTCCAACGTGTGCTCTACTTTTTCAGCTTCATTTAATTTTTCTTTCTTTTCTTTTGACGCTATATTTTTAATTAGCATACCTAATGCACCCTCTTCTTTCCTCTCCTCCAAAATGCTTCACAGTGAGTCTCCTCCACAGTTTATTCCCAGTTGCTCTGTTTCTTCTTTAGCCCAAATATTCAATCACTCGTAATTAGACAGAGAAAACCTTAACAAATCTAACGTGTGAGGGACATGCATATTGCGACCACCTCTTGATTGAAAATATAATTAGAGGCGGGATAGATGTGATATTTGCAGTAGGCATCATGGCAATAAGATGAATCTGGTGTTGAAACCCTGATGATTGTGATCAGTGTTTCCTCTTCAAGGCAGCAGGAGAAGGATGATCACGCTCATCTGCAAAGACAGCGGCTAACAAACCTTGCAGGCAGCTGATTGCATTAGGCAGAGAAACGGTGGGCTTGCGCCTGAAGGGCTCCATCTCAAGTCAATTAGAAGCGGAAGGATGAAGAGACACACTGTCGCGCCTGTGGATACCTAGGTTCTTTTCCCACGGTACTGATTCAAATCTAACACCATCCCGATCTTCCTCTGTCAACCAGTGGCTTACATCTACAAAAAGAGACTACTGTGGCATGTCACATGACCTCTTCCAAAGTCCCCGAAACGCTTTAGTCCTCATCGTGAATGATGCTCTTCATGCATCTAAGCGACAAACAAAGCAAGTGAAGTCATCTTCTGCCGCTGCTTGTTAGACTGTTCGTTAATTTTCGTAGCTTAATTATTGGTGAAGACATGTACAGCATTGGGCTGGGTGCATGATTTCATGAACCCAATGTGACACAGCTCGTTATTTTCCTCTGGGCGGCCAGCGATTCTTGTGCATGGCTCAGAGTCAGTTAGCTAGCTGCAGGCCCAACCACACGGCGCATCTATTGACCTTGTCTCTGTCATTTTTGCAAATGGTTGCATTGGAGCTGCTTTAGGATTGTGATTAAATATCCTGAGGCTGGTGTGGCTGCGTCCTGCTGTAAGTATGTGGAAATGTGAGATTGTGTGTGTGTGTGTGTGTGTGTGTGTGTGTGTATACTTGTTTTGGACCCCCTGAATTTCACATGAATTATCAGTTTTAATTTTTTCCGCTACCCAAGGACATTCTGCTGGGTCATCACATTCTCCATCACAAAGGGTGGAAAAATGAGTCCCACTTGATCAACTTTCTGTGCTGAAGTCAGCTACCAAAAAAAGTTCTGCTCTACCTGCAAAGCTTCCCAGAAAGTGTTCATTTAAACAAGCTGACGTTTGCTGCAGAAGCATTCGGGCCAGAGCTGATAATGGCAGGTCGTGTCTCCACCGTTTTCACGCACAAACATCGGTAAACTTCATGCTACCTCATTGAGCCCCTGCCTCCGCTGACAAAACCAGCGCGCAACGTCCATGCGCGTCTCCAATGGCCCTAGAATGCACCAGATTTCATCCCCACTGGACTCTCCACCGCTGCTTTTGTGGATTACTTGTCAAAGTGAATATTAATTAAGTCAGCAGTTTGTTAAATAGTTGATGAATTTTAGCTCATAGATCCTCTTCTGTTTGGCTCTCTCATGATCAAATATAAAAATATATATATACAGTATAAAAAAAGGCTTTCTGCTGGCTTATCGAGGCAGGGAGTGTGATGATGGGAGCGCATTGTCTCCCTCTGTGACCCCATTCTTTTTTATCTATCGTGACAACTGCATGCTCAGCACAGGCCCCTGAGAGTAGAGCCCAGGCTGTCGCCATTAAGACCAGGCATCAAAAGGAGGAAAAAAAAAAGGAAAAAAAAAAAAACGTCGGGGGGAAAAAGGAAATGAAACCCTCACTCTCTATTAGAATGATCACTGGAAATAACTGTGCCCAGTTTGTCAAACAGTTCACACACTTCTGGGCCACGTCTGTCACAGAAGAGATACGTTTTATGCTACGTTCGGACTATTATTGATGAAAAGAATTGATAGAATTCCTGCAACTACCACGCACAGCAGTAAAACAGCTTTGGTTAAACACATCCAGTACAGAATATGTGTTTTAATATCAAACACCCTGTGTGCCAATCAGAATGTGACATATAAACTGTTTTATTCATTTAAGAAAATCATTTACTTTGGCGAGGCACAGGTGTCTAACCAAACAAATACTTTATTTCTCCGTCCTTCCGCTCTTGGCTCAGTTTCTCCCTGACATGCAGATGTGTTGACGTGATTGCCAATCATCAGAACAATTGTGTAAACGCCACATGCGGTCCCACCTTCATGTTATTTCCTGCCAGAGACCCGGTCGTTGAGGGTGAATATTCTCATTTAGCGACACTATAGATTGCTGTCTGTTTTATATTTCTCAACACTCACACAAACCACAATCAGCTACACACAACTGATTCTCATGGTTCCTCATGTGATCCCTGCCAAAAATAGGAATAGGCTTTTATCCCTTTCATTACTGGGAAGATGAGTCTCTTTGAAGGTACCAGCTACATGGATTCAAGAAAGAACGGGGCCTTATTTCCACTACTCTTCTCTGTTCTCTGATAGTCTCGTGGTTTTTGATGAGTTTATTCCAGGGCTTTTCAATAATTCGTATTTATCTGTAGCCTGCCTCACTACTAAGCTAATATGCTAATTGCCTAAACTAAAGACAAATCAGAAATTTTTAGACTGATTCTGCACATTTTGTGAGTCGGCCTCTGGGGAAACCCAACATGCGCAACCTGGCCGAGCCTTTGAGCTGTTTTATCAAAAGAATGAGCCCAGGACGACACCTGAGCGTATGCTGCTGTCATGAATCAGTGTTTCTGGGGTGTTTACCTCTGGTTCACTGCTCCACCCTACTGTCCCTGCTCCATTTGGCTGTTAATGAATAAATAAAACCTCTCTTTAGAGTCTTTAGAGACTCCTTCAGAAGGAACTTTCTGTTAGTGTTTGTCTGTAAAGTTCAGCTCCAAACTGTGGCGTGAAACAAGGACTATCTTGGCTTCTTGGAACGTTTTTAATAAGGATATCAAATCAACAGGGAGGAATTTAAAAATAAACAATAACTAATAATAACAAGAAACTATATTCCTAACACTAGCTCTTGCTTAGAAAATAAAATGGTTGATAAGGTTGCGTGTGTGTCATATCCATTATTTATTCCTTATTTAAATATATATATATTATATAATATATATTAATATATAATATATATTAATATATATTTGTTTAAAAGCACTCACCCTTATCTCCATGCCCTCTTTTTTCCCATCCCATGCCCAGCTGCGTTTGGTGAAGTAGTTGACCGTTGCAAACTCAATCAAGGCAGAGAAGACAAAGGCATAGCACACCGCCATGAACCAGTCCATGGCAGTGGCATAGGCCACCTTAGGGAGGGAGTTTCTAGCACTGATGCTCAGGGTGGTCATGGTAAGCACAGTGGTGACCCCTGAGGATGAAAGGAAAACATCAGAACACACATTCTGTTAAGGGAGAATGTAGAGGAAAAGCCTTATTCACTCTTTCAAAAGCCTTATTCACTCTTTCAAAGGAAGAATTTTTTTTTTTGCAAGCAAATTGCAGCTGTCCAGCATTGCCGCTTTTTAAAGTCACGAATGTCACTCAAATCACTCACACATGTGGAAACATGCAGGAGAGATGGCTTTAAAAGCTGTTAGCTGTAGAAGGAATTAGCAACGGTGAAGTTTCATGGGCTGACCGTGCGTCACCTACTAGCTTGCATTCTACTGCACAACATTATTTCAGTCTTATGGGATGCATTTGCAATTATTGTGGAAAAAGTGCTTTGACGCTACAGTGGAGGGGGTGAGGAAGCGACGATAAGCTGCGAAAGAAGGAACTTCTTTATAAAACTAGACAGATTTGAATTGAGCTTGATTGCAAAAGCAGGCCATTTTAATTACTACCATTGATCACATTACCTCAATTATACATTATGGCCATGAATATCTAAATCTAAACATCAGCACAAATTACTCTCTTCTACTTTTGGAGCGACGTTTGCAGTTGTTTTGAGTGTTCGGGAAGACAAATCTCATTTCAGCCCCCCCCCAAAAGAGATTAAACAAAAACAAATACAAATTTAAGCTGCTTCACTTTTTTATGGAGGACAATTCTTTGAAAACTTTTGGTGTGGCTGGAATTAAATGTGGGCTGGACAATGGGTTCCCCATCCAACCGTGTAAAATCAATCAATTTATCTTTTGCTACCTATCTTTTCTGATGAAAAATAGAAACACATAGGCCTCTAAAAATGAGTTTTGTACCACAGAAGGAGAATGAGGGGGCTGGCAACTCATCACACTGAGTCATGGATGAAGAATCTGAATTTGTTGTGACAAAAAGATTGATTGGTATGTTGCTGAGGACAGAGATTGGTTGCAATTTTGCATAATTCAATCTCAGAAGCCATTGGCTGCTGTCTAAGAACCATTAGCCTCTGGCGGCGACGCCAGATCATTCTGGCTTCCAGATATCCAGATAATGAAAATCCAGATGGCGGCTTTTTCTCTGATGGGCTGGTCGCTGATTACAGCGTAGAAATCTCCAGAATGGACACAGTGAAATTCAGTGTCTGCCTCTAAAAGCAAACGTGCTTTACCATAATCCATCTCTTCCTTTATTCTGGCGAGGAGCGAGGATTTCTGTAGATTACGTGTGACTTGGACATGGTCCAGCGCGAGGGGCAACCGTACTGGGATTTTGTTAATTAGGGAAAGTAGGAGGGAAAGTAGTTGATTAACAGTGTTACTGCTAAAACTCTTTTGGATAATTAAAGGACATGGAGGTGGTGAGTGAGGATATTTGTAATTAAAAGACCGCATAAATCTTGATAAATTATGCATTAAAGTCCAGTAATCAACGCAAATTCTCAAATCATTCTGACCTGAAAGCAGGAAAAAAAAGGGAAGAAACATAACAAGAGCAGTTAAGCTGCTGGGATTAAATAAAGAAATCCATCTGAAAGACGTGTATTCCTTGTGCTCAGAGCGCAGAAAGGAATCCTGCAGAAGCAAAAGCTTTTGGGAACACCGACTATAAATATTTCAGCTTCCCTCCGAGAGGAGAAGTGACGCTGATTACACTTCCAGTCCTGATGTGAACACAGCTGGGAAACGTGAGCGTCTCCTGTGAGTTCCCGGCCGCGTTCTACGTGGGGAAATGTTGATGTGTTTGTGCAGAAGTGAAGGAGCTGTGATTATTCTGGGAGTGAAGGAGGATAGGTACCTGAGCGGATTTGAGTTTGTCAGCGCTGTGATGTCCCGCATGTTCTTTTCCACATAAGCCCCGCTCTATACATGCCCCAATTTATACATCAAAATGCTGATTATTCAAACAAAGCATGTTTGTTATATATGCAACAGAAGAACTGGGAGAAGAATCATGTACTCCTCATCTGTGAGCCTTCTGAATATGGATGAAGTGATGAACTGACTATTATTATTCAAAGTACAAAGGGAGGATAACACACTCAAGTGTATGCAGTTTACAGCTTTTTAGATGATATCATTAACATTCTGCAGCCTGTAAAATACAAAGAGCTCAGCCCAAACTAAGGAGTTTACCTTTTTGTGAGGGTTCACTCATCCTACCTTGACCTTTAGTTGACAGTTCTATGAACGCAGTTGTAGGAAGTGGCTACTTGTGGAGCTTTTAAGTGGAGTAGTTTGCATTTAAGGCTATTTTGTCTGTTGTGTTTGTGACTCAAGTTGAAGCTGTGACCCAAAATGCTGCTGAATTTGCCCAGGTGCAAGCGCGCCGCAAAGGGCTAAATTGCTTTAACAGCCGTGGAGGGGTTCCTCTCGTGCAAAAGAGCCTTTGAACCAATTCTCACGCTCCCAGACTTGTTTTTATCCAAAGTGAGGACAAAAGTCAATACTTTCATGAAAGGACTGAACAAAACATGAATAAGTCAATCAAATGCAACTAAATGCATGGGGTATAATTATGCTAAGTGCATCCTTTTTCTCTAAACACTCTTTGTTTGTTCAGTTACATCATTCACCTATGTGAAAGAATTGTTTAGGAGGTGCAGAAAATTACAAATAGCGCAGTTTCATCATTCAAAACAAGACGGCACTCACCGAACACAGTGCGAGCGGGAACCGATTCTCGGTTCAGCCAGAAGGAGACTTGAGACAGAATGACAGTCATGATGCACGGGAGGTAGGTTTGAATCACAAAATAGCCAATTTTCCTTTTCAAATGGAAATATGTTGTCATCACTACATATTCGCCTGAGTGAGAGGAGGGAAACAGAGAGAGAGAGAGAGAGACACACACACACAGGGGTCAGAGAGACGAGACCTGGAATATTCAAGGATGGAGACATTCAAGTTCAACCAGGAATTCTTAAAAAAAAAAAGAAAAAAAAAGAAAAAAGAAAAGTAAACAGCTGAAAGTTGACTCTGAACATCAAAACAAATGAAGTGTTAGAATTGGTTGGTCAGAATGTACCACATGGAAACGTTCCGAAGAGATGTGACCATCGACAATTTCAGTTTTAAAAAGACCATAGTTACATTTCCTGCTTCTCTGGCACAGCCTATCAGTGATGCTGCCTGCAGTTTTATGACCCTTGACAGTGAAAATTGCCCCTAAGCACCAAGCCTTTTATGCCATGTCCGTAATCTGTGCAGCAAAGATATGAGAAAAACATTCTGCCACTCCCCGAGGTATTTTTTTGCTGGAAAGATTCAAACCGGAGCTGAAATGGCTCCAATTCTTGTCTTCCCCCAGCTCGAAAGTTTATAGAAAATATGATTTATTTACAGGCTCCAGCAGATCCAGTGTGAGAGGGTCACGTTGCCTCCAACCTGAATTCTATTACCTGCATGGGCCCGGTTATTTTCCTCCGTAATGCTCCTGTCATTAAGTGGGACTGAGATAAAGACCACTGTAAAGCACAAATATCCAGTAAACGCGCCCTTTGCAGGGATGTAAATGTAAATGCTATAAAGTCAATAACTTTTACAGCGTCATTACCAAGCTGATGCCCGGTGCATCTCCGTGAGTCTTGGCTCACCTCCTACAAGCCAGTAAATCTCTCAAACGTTCACTCTGCAGTGTTTCAGCACGTCCAGACTTTCCGGGGAAATGATCAGTTCTCCAGCCCTCCTCTACCTGCTCCCAAACTGCAGCTGCATTGACTGGTTTTTTCTTTTAAGCTATTTTTTCTGCAGTCATGCAGGTTTATAGTTTACACGCTTAAATGCTGCCTGCACTGGCGAACGCTGTACCTGTGCTGGAGCTGATGGTTTCTTTGCCAATAACATGTCCCAGTAAATCATACTGGTTCAGCCTGGAGCCATCCTCGGCGACAGAGACAGACCTCTCGTCCCCTTGAGTCCACAGGTAAATTACCTCATTATTGGTATAAGCGTCTGGAGGAGAAGGGAAACAAAGCAGGAGAAAAAAGGGATGAGAAATCAGTGAGTCTACTTCAGCGTTTTAGTTTAACAGCATTTTAAACTTCTGTACTTTGTATTCTTTTTGAGCTGTATTTAATGTACAGGCTTCAAATACATACTCCTATACGTACTCTACTCTGATTTCAATACCTTGAGTTTTGCCTGTGTTTGCACAACTAAACTATGTAAATCTGATTGAGGCTAAACAAGTGCAACACACATACACACGCACGCACGCACGCACGCACGCACGCACACACACACACACATACACACACACACACACACACACAAATACGCATAAATATATAATGCAGTTGCTAAGTGATAATGCTACCACCGAATAGCTACCGTTAAATATGATTATCTTTATGAATGTCTAAATTTAGATTTTATGATTCTCCACCATAAAATGTGTAAAAGCAGCTATCCTTCTTCTGTCATTTTCTTACTTTCACAGGATGATGTAAACATATAAACACATTTTAAATTATTTATCAGATGAATATGTTGCTTAGAGGTACTAAAGTAATATATATGGTGTATGTATATATATACACAGAATTTGTGTAAATACATGTATTATATTTATGCTACGGTATGGAGTTGTAATAGAGTAATAATCTTATCTAGAGCAGCATTTAGTGCAGATACATGGTAACACATAGAACAGCTGTGGTGCACATCACATCACCAGGAACGGTGGAAGGAAACGTTGTTCGTGGTGATGCTCAAAGTATCTGTTAGATCAGTTCATCTGTAATGTCACATTTGACTTACAACTTCCAAACTTGAGAGGACAGGCGTGTGAGTCCATGGGGAAGTCCTCCAGGTGCATGGGACACTCAGCATGGATGGTCAACCTGAGGACGGAGCGAGGCTTTAACACTCGAGGTTGCTTCTACCGACACAAATCACAAGGCGTGTTTTTGAATCCTTCCTGTTTGCTTGAGGGAAAACTGGGTGGAGAAGAGAGGCTGCGTGATTTCCTCCCGCCCGTAACCACCGCTGGCAATGAGCACTCAGCTGACTGGCAACAGAGAGAAATACATCTCCAGAGTTCACCAGAATTGATTTCATGGGTCTGAGCCGTGCGATCCGCCCCGGATGCAAACAGAAGAATTATTATCTCACTCATACATGTTTAATCAAGCTCCAGTGACCAGTTTCAAACAAAGCAGCAACCTATAAAACCGTCTGACAGTGCAGTTCCGATTAAAATGGTCCACAAACTGTGTGACAGTCACTCATCTGCAACATTTAGGCTCCTTGCATTAATCTTTAGCGGCTTAAGGTTGTTAGCATGTGTTATAATATTTAATATTAACTGAACACACTGTATCCAGATATAATTTAACATTTATCTTATAAACATTTATATGTGTGATGAAAAAGAACAATTTTTTCCTGAATTTTCCGGTTTTAAAAATTTGCTCCAGCTGTGCCAAACTGCTTCAATCAACTGCCTCACTTCAGGCGAATGTATTGCTTTTAACTAGCTCATTGTTTTCTAACGTCTTATTAAATCTTATTAAACTCGGTTGGCTGTTCTCTGGTGCTGACTCATCGCTGAGAAGTGGCTCCGAAACTAAGCAAACAAATGCAACGCCGCATAAATCAAACGTGCGCAGAGCACAACTGGCAATTAATTGACCATATTCATCTCACTTCTATGCTCGATTTACATCCCCACGAAAACAAGCAAAATGAAACGTTAGGAGTGAACGTAATCAGATGCAAACCGAAGAAGAAGAAGGAAAACTGTCGTTCGGGAGCCAAAATTGACCTTTACATTAAACTCATCTCTCAGCAGCCAGCTGTCATGAAGGTTTTCAGATTTTACACAAATGAATATCCTCAATGGCCACATGGGATGGCTTCAGCCACGGTCAAAGCCAGACTGAGTGATAAATGTGCTCCCTCGCTAAACAAAACAACACAACACGGCCGCAACACACAATCTCGGCTCCCTCAGTTCCAAAGTAATGATCCACTCCTGCAGAGTGAGGCCCTTCTCAGGCGCGACGCTGTAGATGTGCTGATTAAAGGGATTTAGGCAGGAGACGGAGAGAGAAATATAAATCAACAAGAAGTAGCACCAAAAAAAAACAACAACAAAAAAACCCCAAAACAGATGCCTTTTCTCTAAAGGTGTGTATTTGTCAGAAGTGTTTCAGGCAGAGGTGTTATCAGACTCGCTCTCCATCGCCATCAAGTTTTTTGTTAGGATGCACAAGTAATATATATTTATTACACATAAACCTTATTTAGAACGCTGCTGCATAATTGTTCTTGACTGTTTACATATTTAAGACAACTATCTTTTCTGACAGGGAAAAATATTACTGACTGAAGAACAAATAACCAAATTAATGAGAGAGATTCCGGGTCTAGTCACATCTGCAAATGCATGTATGCAAGGGCGTTTCAGGGTTGTTGAAATGATGTAGTGAGGCTGTGATGTTTGGCAGAGAGCAGCCGGCAATAACCGGATTTAAGGCAGCTCTGCAGCAGCTAGCACAGAGAGGAAGAACCGAGAGTTACGGGATCATACGCCATCTGACGCCGGCAATAAATGTCAGCTTTTGTCAAATCAGCTGTGCGCTTTTGTTTACAGCGTGCCGGTAATGGCTCTTATGGTACGTGCTGTCCCTGCCACATTTGTAATTGCGTAAGCATCGCCTTTTCACATTCCTCAATGAAAGTCAATGCCAACCTTCTGGGCAAGGTCAAAACCCAATGACAGACTCGGTGTTTAAGGGACCCCAGGTGGAGGGTGTGTGATGGGAAGATGCAGAATGGCTGCAGATTAGAAACATGAAAGGAACTGTCCCGGCTCAGGGTTCGACGTGCCCTTTTCTGGTGTTTGTCAGAGTCAAGCATGGTTCTGTGCTGGGATAGATCCTCCAGACACCAGGCAAGCCACGTCATCACGACTGTGGCCTGCTGGATTTGGTTGAAACAATTTCATCACATATATGGGAATACATTTGTTAGCAGTACCTGATGTGTGCTTATCAATTAGCTTATTCTGTTGACTTTGCGGAGGATGGCCCGCTGTCTTTATCGATAGAAAAAATGCCGTTACCTAGAGGTCACGTTAAAACTCACCTCATTGTATAGAGAAGTGTGCCATTGTCGACGAGACGCAGCAGTTTGTTCGGCGTCGTCATGTTGTGGGCAACCGACTTCTTCCCATTGTGGAAAAAGGTGTCAGGAGTCCAGATTTTACTGGCCAGGAGGTTGTTGAGGGGTAAGACCTGCATGGGTCCGTCAAACTTCAGCCTCTCGTCTCTCCAACTCTGACGGAAGAAGACGTCGATGGTGTACTCCTGAGGGAAACGCACGCAAGCGACAGAGTTAACGAACGCTGATCGCCGTTATTAACGCTTCACCGGCTCTTTCTCAGGTTGACATGCGGAACAATCAATTCGGAGTCATCACTGTTGGTGAATGTGGAACACAAACACCAGAAAATCAAAACATTTCCCTTGAAAAATATATCACATCTTTAAGATAATGCATGATCGCCACATCGTCACACCACAACTCTGTTATTCATGTTTTTTTTTTTCTGTTTTCTGTTTGTTTACCCTTTAAAGTGCAACACGGACCGGGGCACAAATGAGCCCCAGCCGAGAAAACCCTTGTAATACATCTGTTTCATGGTTTATTAATATACAACAAAGTTTGTGTGTTGTCACCAACACACGAGGAGTAAATGAAATAGGATGAATCAAGGAAGTAGCCTGTCGAAAGGAATTCATTTCACACGATCCCCTCAGTGTGAACTGTGTCCTAGCAACAGAGGCCCTGCGTCAGCTGCAGAACAGCGTCTGTGCAGGGTGAATGCAGCTGTTTCAACCACTGAGATGGAAGTAAGCAGTCGTACAACGCTGCAGTTATCAGTGATTGATAAAAGTCACCACATGCGTTTATTTTTTTAATACTCTTTGTGCTGCTGCAAGTAGAATAATGACTCTTCACAGCCAGGTAGGAAGGACCACAACAGTCTGCAGGCTGGAAATTCTTTTAATTGAGCTCACACACTAAATTAGCCCAACATCGCAGCGAAGTGGAACCAGAGCAAAAATGAAACTGGTAATGCTCCTTTACCATAGGTACAAATGTTTTGGAACCTATGGTGCAGTTTCCTGATTTTGCTTTCGATGTCAAACAGATGATTCTGCTGCTATGTTTTGTTGAGGCCACAACTGTTTTTAATGCCTTTTTTCGTTAATAATCATCACACGCAGTTAATATTCATAACAGCATCTTAAAAAATGCACAGCAGGTTACTGAATGGACCAGAGGGCGCTGCGGACAGAGGTTCACTGCCATGTCATTGATCTTCTGGAGCCTGTGTACAGGACCTTTAGAAAATAAAGAAATAGCCTCCTCTCACAGCAGTGTGCTTAATAGAGCCCACAGAGAGCTTTACAGAATCCGTTTCTGTACCTTTAAGTCACTATTTAATTTCAGTGTTTGCTCAGTAACATTCAGGGTCTCTGCAGGGGCAGAATAATAATAGTAACAACAACAAGGAACATTTAGAATCAGTCTTGTAATACAAATTTTATACAGTTTGTTCAATGATCTGTAGATGCTCCGTATAGATGTGCAAGACCCTGGGAATACAGTTAATCAATATTATCTGGCAAAAATGTGAGGAAAATCTGTTCTATACTGGCACACACAGACCCTGGACTATTTAAATCTCCATTACGGCAGTTAAACACTGTATTATAGACTTGTCTTTTCTTTTTGCGAACCAACCGCATTGCCAAATCCTTCCCTGATCAATACAAAACATTCCAGTGATGAATCGATGGGTTTGGCCCAGCTGGCAGAAGTGTTCCTGCTCCCTCTGAATAGAAGGCTTATGCCTAAGGAAAAAAAAAAAAGAAATGAAAATGAATCTAAAGATTGAAAGACAGGAATGGGGAAAGATGTAGCCAACTTCCAGACTAGGCAAACTGCAAAGAGGGTTCAGGTGCCAGCTGTGTTCTTCCAAGAACTGATTGATTTGTCCATGACGGAGACGAGCTTTTACCTAAAACGTCTTTTGTTTTGAATGGCAGGCAGAAACAAGTTGGACGCAACTCAAATCTAAATGACACTTTAACATGCACTTGAGACACCTGAATGACAGTGTTACAAATTCATGAATGCAGAATCACTCTTCATAAATATGGATGGTTTTTATCTGGCTGAAAACTGATTTTTTTTTTTTTTCCCTAATATGCTGCGTTTACAGGAAGACATCTGCTGGGAGCGATGTGAAGTCAGGTCAATATTTTTAGTCTACCATAGAACCAAACCACAACAGAAAACTATAATATATAAGATATATAAGAAGAATATCTAGGTGGTATTACATTTACCTTACATTATTATTATTATTATTATTATTAGTATTGTTGTTGTTGTTGTTGTTGTTGTTGTTATTTTTATTTTATTTCTTTTTTAATGACATGCCTCAGTCTATACCAAAAAAAAAATGGTGATAGAAATTAGGAAATTAAAGAAGGTTGCAAACAGAGTAGAGTAGGAGCTTATTGTTTCTACTTCTTTAATGACATAATTAAAGGTCAAACAGGAACCACAGTCTGTTAGTGTGTGAGAGATTTTCATCAAGGGAGTATTATTTCATCTCATTCTCTACATGAAAAAGGTGCGAATGCAGGAAAGGAGGCAAATGCAGAAAGACATGAAGGTGTATTATTGTCTGCATCTGTCGCCTCCATAAAACAACAGGTAATATGATCAGTAGCATCATTTCCAGTGGCAGCTCTTTTTACGTTTCCATCTCTGATAAAGCTGCAAAGCAGTGCTGGGAAACTAAGTGGAACATTAAACAAGTTTATTCTCTTCCTTTTTTTATTTTTATTTTTTTTAATAAAAGAGCCTGACTGCTCTCCTGTAAAAGGAAAGATAGCCATACCTTCTTATAGGTTTAAAAACAGAAATACAGAGAACAGCATCGCTGAACCCTAGAGTTTCTAGCAAAAATAATTCTGAGTGAACGTGATGAGTGAGTTCGAACTATTGTTAGCACGCCGTTGGCACAAACCGACTGTAGCTACACAGCATATGAGGCACATCGTCAACGCGACCAGCCGCCCCTGGTGGGAGAAGCAGCCGTCTCAGATTAGGTCCGCTTTAGGTCGGGCGGGACAAGAGCGGAAGAACTGAATCCCGCCGCTCCAATCAGAGGCGAGGGCAGAAGCCACGGCACCAATCAGAAAGCGGCGATGGCACACCCAAATTAACATAAAGCTAACATATTAAAGGGCCGCAAATGGGCCGGGAATGGAACGGTCAGCGGACGTAATAGCAGTCAATATCTTCAACCAGGTAGAAGCGTCTTACTATAAAGTCCCCTTTTTAAATTAGAGTTGCTTGCAAATGTAGTTTTGTGGTACCTAATTCATCAAAAATATTTTCTTCCTGAAGCAGACTGCACATAAAAATGTATGGGAAAAAAACTGCTTCACTTGCGTTTCTTAAATGAAATGGAGATGCCGAACCGGGTTACATTCAAAGAGAATAATAGAATCTAATAGCTTCTCCTGTCACGCTGTCCTAATTCAGGTGAAACTGTTTCATGATGCAAACGTTATTCTCATTGGCGTATGTGCTGTGAAAAAAACTGTTTTAATTTGTCACAATAATCACAAAACTACAGAGTGGAACTCAAAAATGGCTTTATGTACAAGAAGGAGTGAGAAAATGTTCAAAAGGAAATGAGGAAGGCTGCAGTCACGGATGTACAGCAGACTGGACTAAATGAGTCTAGACTGCAAAAAAAGATGATAAAGGCAGGAAGATTGTGCCTAATATATGATGAAATATTAATGCGGCCTCCACTCTTAAATTAATGACTTCATTAAATTCTAAACATTTAGATATGAGATCATCAAACTTGAGTCATAATTTGCTCAGCTATCCAGACGTTTTCCTCTGCAGCCAATGTGACAGCTTTTTTGTTCCTGCTTTGGATGTAATTCAGAGGTGTATTATTTGAAGCATTTGTGTCAAAGCTGTCGACACATTGACATTCAGCTCTGAAAATGAAATATCTCAATGATTCCCAGTGGCTTATTCTTCAGCGTTCCAGCCGGTTTGTTTAATTAAGTGTCCGTGACGACAGAGATATGGTTTTTGTGCAGACAGTTTTTTTTCCCTTTCGTTGTGTGGATACACGCTTTTTATGATGTTATCGGACTCTGGTCGCTTCAATGTAGAGTCAAAGATTAGGTGAAAGTCTGACTTTCACACACATGTGAGCTGTTCACCCGCCTCTGCTGGGACTCAAACCTGCCTCAGACAATGAGCTATGAATCCCACACCGGCTCCAATTATCTACAACATTCAGCTGCTTCCGCAGCTCTGAGGCAAAATGTGTTTTTGCTCTTCACGCTGCTTTGCAGCAGACATCAGCATTTAGCAGTCTGAACATCAGTAACATCTGTAAAACATCATGCATTTTCTAAATGGACCCGTGATTGTTCCTTTATATATCACCTATCGCAGGTTTTATAAAAGCAGCTGTCTGAACTGTCAGTGTAGGAGTTAATTATGGTACAAAACACAAGCCGAGCCTTCCTTTTATCTGCTTCCAGCATTAAAAAACAAACTTCTTCTGGAAGCTTGCTGCAGGTTGAGGTAGAGGATGCAGCTATCACCAATCAACCCTGGGTACAAAACTGCTTATCAACGTATGCAAATATGAAATATTTGACAACTGTATCAGCAACTTGTTGGAAAAATGCTCTCCTGGCAGCTTTAGTTGTTACCTTTTTTTATTCTTTTCATCAGTGTCACGTCTGAAATCACCGTACCCGCTCTGCTTTCCATCTGCTTGATGCTGAGGAACGTAACGACTTGCCTGGCGACGGGAGTATAATTGAGCAGTATTTCAAAAGAGTTTCGTTTCCAGATGTGCTGAGGAATCTAGGGCGAATGTAAAATTCTCACAAACGAAAGCAGAAATTGCCATCTGAGTCTCTGAACATGGATGGATGCTTGAGTTCACCCTCAAACTTCACACCAATATTTTCTCTGTTCACATCACTTTGAACACCCAGCTCTGCCTAAGTTTTCTGTATTTTAAGCTCACACCTGTGAGCTAAAGAAGGCTTTTCCCATTGATGAGATCCTGCTGCGATCTGGCCCTCCAGGACTTTGTCAAAGCAGCTCCAGTGCCGTACCTGTGACAGTCTCAATCGCCTCCAATTGTGCCAGAGCTGAGCTGTCAAACACCAGCGGTGAGCCGTGACACGGCGTACGTGTGAATGAGCCGTCATTCAGGGGTAAAACAAAAAGAGCAGAAAAGAGAAAACACCCCCCACAGACACACACTTACCAAAGATCAGCATCAAGATCATCCCGGGACTTGGTGTGACGCAGAAATCTGCCGCGGTCAGGCATGACTCTGACCAACGTGCTCTGCTTTTAGCCTAATATTCCACTTTCAGTCCCATTATGCAACTGGCTTCCCTCCCGTGTTTCCGAGGCAGGACAGTTAAGGCAGATGTGGCGTCTTGGGTTGCAAGTGAAGGCAGAAGAAGGAGCCCCCGGGGTGAACGAGAAGCAGACATTTCTGGGACACTTGATGTTACAGAGATGGGTAATTGGACCACTGGATGTGCGCGGTATAAAGTATGAGATGCCTTGGGTGAAGAGTGTGCTCTGCCTCAGTTTGAACAGTTTCACGCAGCATTTATGCTCCCTTTTTGTTGTTTTTCTTCCCCTCCCCATGCTGTCAGTGTGGCTTTAGGGACAGCGATGACAACCAGTCAGTCAAACATTCTGGTGCAGATGGAACTATTTTGACAATGAGTAAACCCTACTAACTTCAGGGGTTGTGTGCACTAGAGCATTTTTGATTTTTCACCCCCCNAAAAAAAAAAAAAAAAACACACATACACACACAAAAAAAAAAAACTCTAAGGATCTTTCAATGTGATTTCACCAGAATGGGAAAACTACTGGTTGTCCCAAAGCCTGCGTTTTGGTGTATGTCTGATTATTTGAGAAGCCAAATGCTCTTGACGTGACAGCCTACACCTTGTCGTAGCCGAGGACCTCGCACTCCATGGAAAAAAAAGGATGCGTCTTCACAGTGCATCAGCGCAGATGCAACAGTTGCGGAGGTTGTCATGTCGTCTCACTGCTTTCGGGACTGTCAGTGCCGCGTGTTGTTGCTAACTCATCAATAATCCATTAGATAAGGCAGGAAAAAGCATCATCGAACAGCCGCTGAAATCAAAGCAGCTGACAGTTAATGTCGGGAGTGTGTTTCAAGCAGCGTCGGAAGTGACATCTTTTGGAAGAGTAATGGCGAGCATGGCCCGCATGGTGTGGTACGGTGTCGAGCAATGATTGTGCATACATTCAACTTTTCTATCTTAGAAGAATCTAAAAGTAACCGTCCATCAGATCAGCCGTTTGCCTGCTGTTCATATAAAAGCTGAGGTTAACACCTAGAGGTGTGCTCATCGATCACTGTCCCCCAGCAGCGGCCCGTTTGCTCAAATCTACAGCAAGAGTGTTGATGTGAAAGGGAGGTTCTGACTTCTGAAAGGATGCAAAGTAGTTTTGACTGAACACTAATGCAGGGATGAAAAGATCAAAGGAGAAGACCAGAACTTAAAAGATTCTTTATGGCTCGGAGCTGATTGTCTCCACCGGCTTTTAATGAGCAGAAAGCTGCTCTAAATTAATCTGGTGGATTGTCTCAGATACTGAACTTTTCCTTTTCTGAACACATCATTGAAGTCTTTGGAGAAGCTCCTGCCCACCTCTGGAACACCTCCAGGATTGGTTTTCTAACTGACCCAGAAAACTGGCCCCTGCGTTTGGTTCCTCTGAAGTGTTTACCGCAGCGCTGCGTCCTCCGAGGCGGTCCGGTCCCGCACTCCAACAACACATCCCCTCCATTCTGAAGTCAGTAGCCTGGAAACTCATGAACCAGAAAACGCGCTCGCGTGACCCTGACCTACTGTAGATTTGCCTCCAGTGCCACAGCGTCTTAGAAGCCCAGATAAACTTTTCTGAAAATTGTGAAATTGACTCACCCCTGCACCATCACTCTTCTACCTTCATATGCAAACGTTAGCCGCTCTTGTTCGTCTCCCTATCACTCACTTCCAGGGGCTGCTCCTCTCAGACTGCTGCGATTCAGACGGCTCGTTATTAAAGTCTGAAGTCAAGACCTTCTTTTTTGTCTTCCGCGCGACCTCCCGACTACATCACCACACTATAAGCGTCTGTCTTTTCCTTTCATTCCCCCAGCGTGCTGAGATCTGTGACCTTTGTCCTCTCTGTGGAGATCATTTCACAACAGCTCTGCAACAAACTCAACGAGAAGGTAACGTTTATACGACACGGCAGAGCAGAGTACAGAAATCAGCCTGCTGTGGTGCACTGAAGTGAAGCAGGCATCTATCTATCTATCTATCTATCTATCTATCTATCTATCTATCTATCTATCTATCTATCTATCTATCTATCTATCTATCTATCTATCTATCTATCTATCTCTCTATCTATCTTCACAATGTTATAAAGCGTTATAGCATTCTTGGAGGACCTTGACTGCTGCACTGGCCTGAAAACATGCTTTGATTGCTACAGTATTAGCATGCCGTCTCCTCCCGTGCGTCATGTGTGCCGCTGTGACCGCTGCGCTGCCTGTCATTGATTCATGACTTTGCCGATGCAAGTGTGCCAAAGAATGATCCAGGCCAGATCTGTGTCCTGTGAGAGACTCTAGAGGTGTGATCTGCTGAGAAAGATAAAGCACTCTCTATTGTTATGAAGAAGAAGACGAGCGCTCACTCTCTCATGATAAAAGTTATGCTATGATGTCATACTGTTCTGTTTTGGCCCGTTGAAACTTAAGATGAACCAAACTGCACCTCTTAATGGCAATATGAGTGAACACAGCTCATGAGAGAAAGGGTCAGCGGGCTTGGAAAGCTGAAAACCGTCACATGTCAAGTCACGCTCTGACACGAGAGCGAGACGGGATGTACCCTCCGGAGCTGCGACAAAAGAGTGATAATAGATAAGCTACTCGTGCACAAATAAGACTCTCAAATCGCCGCCAGCTAGAATTTTTTTTTTTTTTTTTTAATTTGATGGATTTTCATTTCAAACGCAAGCCTAAAAGCAAGCACTTTTGTCTTCTTAAAACAACCAAGCTATATAAAACACTTCATACAGATGTACCATCCGATAAACGTAGTGGAAAGGCAGCATAGTTGAGCTCAGATTGACAGCATTTGTCCAAATCAAATAGGAAAAGCAACTTTCAGTGAGAATAATTGCAATTAGCACTTGGTATCAGAGCTATTGCTAAATGATGTAAGCTGCATTTTTGTCTGTGTGAACATCTGGGAAAGCTTGAGCCTATTGATCGAAGTAGCCCAGAAATAGGTTTATATCGACACAAAAGGTTCAATATGGTTTGTTATGATCTGAGAAGCTGTTACTAAATATCTGGCTCTGGAAGGCTGGTACGGTCGGTATGTTGTATTGATGTGTGACAAATGGGTTTGACACTCTTTCCGTAGCTACTGGTGATGTCTCTAATTATCTTATAATTCCAAATAACAATTTTAAGACCATTTTAAGGACGTGTGATGCCAAAAGATTAAACTATCATGTTCCTATCGGTTTAAACTGTCCTCATGTCTGGGGTCTCACGGGTTCAAAACTAAAAGTGTGTTGCCAACCTTAGATGACTTGACTCGAACATTTTTGTGGGGAAACTTATCATTACCGCTCGCGAGAGAAGAAATCCCAGTTTTGTGAAACCGACTAATCGCAGTCCATCATACAGGCTGTCATGCTAGCTCAGCGCTGAGATGCTGAAAGAACCCAGGGCTCAGGGCGGTCAATTAGAGCTGCATGATGGAATATGTCAGAGGCTGCATAACGTCCCCAGACAACGCACATAACATCAGCGGCATCTGCTGTGTGAAGGAGATTAAGAAGGGCTTGCTGGGGAAGTTCCTCCATGAGATTGGAACCGCTTGGCCCAAAATGTTCTTGTCAGAGTTCTCCGCGGAAGCCGATCAGAGGCACGCGCTCTGACATGTAAACCCTCTAAGAATCTCCATCTAACAGCAACAGTTTGCAGATTATCATCTGGATCTGCACCTAAAATCTCTTTTTTAAAAAAACAAACAAACACGTTTTCGTCTTCATGGCTGAACTTCCAGGACCATGACTCACTGTTGTGATTAAAATGTGACCAGCAGTGAGGAAGAACACACTCACCATGTCCGTGTCTGACACTGGCCCGAAACTCGTCACGTAGATGTTTGTCCTCACTTCTGTCACGCTCTCTGCAGGGGGACACAACGAGAAACAGGAAACAGTTGAGCAAAGCCGTCTTTGCCACCGTTAAGCCGATTGTTTGTGTACATGAAGGGAAAAGTCTGTCTGCTGACATTTAACTAAGCTCGCCTGTAATCAGTGCCGCTTGGCGAAGACTTTGTTCGCTCGTTGACAGATTCATACTGATACCAACCGTGTTGCTGCTGTCGACAGACTGCAGGTTTATAAGCATCAAACAGCTTCATTAAAATGTGGGGTTCATCACCGTAACACTGGATTTTCACAAGCTTTTGGCTTGAAACTCCTCTTTTATTCCTCAAAAAAATGGCGTAAAGAATGCTGAGAGCAACTTTGCAGATGTTTTTCAAAGCTGTCGGTTCACCAAAGCGAGTCCTGTTGCTGCGGCTCAAGCAGAAAATCTGCTTTGGGCACGACCCAAGTCTTTATCTGTGGAGAGGAGACATGTCATCTGACCCAAAATAATTTTAGTTAGTCTGCCCCCAAACATTTAACGGTAACTGAGGGACTCTTGGCTCAGGAGTAAAACATAGGAGGTCGGCATTAACGATGGTGGACACTGCTGCCATCCCACTATAATCTGCACTTTTATACAAAATATTACCCCAACTCCGGTCTTTTAAATGATCCTTCAATGTAATGCTGCGTTATAACCTCAACTCTTTAATAATCTGGTTTTGTGTTTAAACAGTTGACTTTCAATTATACAAACCTCGCAAATTATTTGGTTGTGATATTAAACAGGGCACGACCTTAAAGTCTAGACAGCTCCAAATCTGCCCTCTGCAGTGTGGGATGAATCAGCTCCTCTGGGCCAAATGTGTGAAACGGGCATTTGGACCGCTGGTGAGACAAATAGCCGCTCCCAGTGGCTCAACAGCCGCTGAGTGATGAGCCCCTTTTCCAAAAGTGAAACGCATCCTCTGCTCTAACTGTGTCCCGGATCTAAGTGGCCACCCACGGGTGACGCCTCCCATCCTTTGGGCCCCCTAGAGAGAGGAGGTCCACTCCCACATTAATCATTGCTGCGACACAAATAGCTCCCACAAATACATGATTATCGCAACACCGACTAAGCACTTTGCATGTCGGGGGGGGGGTGTGTGTGTGAGTGGTCCAGTTTGTGCTTACAACAGAGCATAGGGCAGAGTTAATACATGTAACTGTTCCTTGATTTCTCTTTGTCTCAGATAGATAGATAGATAGATAGATAGATAGATAGATAGATAGATAGATAGATAGATAGATAGATAGATAGATAGATAGATAGATAGATAGATAGATAGATGCCTGCTTCGCTTCAGTGCACCACAGCAGGCTGTGCAGTTAGCCGGTCCTGCGAGCTCTGAGTGGTGCAGGCCTGATCACCTCCTTCAGGCTCACCACTGAGGCAGAGGACCAGATGAACATCTCTCTGGTTGGGGCCCGTGGTCTCCAGCTCATTCAGCTTGGTGGCTCCACAGCCTGCTAAAGAGCCTCGTGGCTCCAGGAGCACTCAGCAGAGCAGAAAGGACCATTCCAGCTGGCTGGCTGGCTGGGAAACAGCAGGGCATGTTTAAGCGTGCGGGCCGCGCTGTTATGTGGTATGTTGTCCTTGGGGGGCGGATGAGGAGGGGGGTATTTGGATGAAACGACATCAATTATAGAGATTTCCACTGACATGCTTCATTCGTTAACTCTCCATGAACTAATGACTTGAACGCTGCGCTCCACTCACCTCCCAGCCCAGGACGTAGCCTGTTGTCATATCCATCCAACAGCCTGTCGAGGATTCGGGTGAAAATGGTGATATTGTCCCTGCTGTCATCAGGTAAGGGCTCTCTGTGTCCAACCACTGCCCTGCAGGAGGATGGAGGAAATGAAAAGGTGTCAATGAAAAGCGTGACCGGAACTCTTGCTTACAATACCATTATCACTGAAGAAACAGTGAATTTCCTGCCAAGCGAGAAATTATACATTGTTAAATAAATCATATATGACCATCGGCCACACGTCATCCACTGGTTATTAATTTGCCCCTGCAGAACAACGTTTTGGTGAGATGAAAAGGCCACTTTACTGTATGTGGAACAGTGATGAGTTAATGAGAACTGGCTTTAATTAAACTTAAATCCCCTAAAGAGCTGATCTATAATATCCCAGTAATCAGCCTTTAACAAGCAGCCCATGTCCTGCTGCACTATCGCACCAGCAGCATTGTGCAGCTCATTTTAATGCTTGAACAATAACCAGAATATTCAAAGGGAGCCGTGTTCTCTCAGCATCTATCACATCTGTCTTTGCTCGGCCTCTTTACTAGAGCTTTGTGGAATTTAATCTGCCGTGGCTCCACACAGGAGTTCATCAGTGCCGCAACCATGTCGGCTTCTATGCTAATTGGGCTAAAATGACTACTTGAAACTTTGCTCATATCGTGATGAGATAATGTTTCTCCTCTGCAGCTAAAACACTTCAGATTTTGGGACACTTGTGCAAACGGGTCCAGTCTAGTCTTGTGGATTTAATGGACGTGTGCTTGTGTGTGCAAATCAAGCCTCACACCTCCAGCAGTGTGCGGCATGCAAATAACACAGCGTGTTTACTGCTGCTGTTAGCAATGATTGCCATTTTTATCACCCTTAATAGTTTGGATTTTGAAATGCACGAAATGAAACAGCGGCTGTATTTCAAATCCTAAAAAAACCCTAAGAAGCCAGATGATCTCAGATTTTACAGGCTGGTTAGCTACATACTGCGCACCATCGAGCCCGAGTCTTTTAACTCTAAACTCAGCTCACCGAATCCGCTTGTCAAGTTGCGACGGCACCTGACTGTATAATCAAGCTCTGCCAACTGTATGCAAAATTATGACAGCTTTTTGGTGAACTCCTAAATATTTGAGTGAGAAAAAAAAAAAAAATTTCCTGCTTTCCATTCACACTGCTTATCAAGAAATGACAGGCAGACGCGTTTGAGCTCAGATGCACCAAAAGCCCCAAACACAAAGAAGCTTTAGAAAAGCCTGTGACGAGTTGAACTGCACTAGGTGATATCTTACTGAACATGAATCATATATCAAACAAAAGTCCTGTTTGGTCTTTCTGACAGAAGCTGCAGAAATTTGAAAAATGAATGAGAAACCTTTGGCAGTGGAGAAATCGCTCCATTAACGCTAAAAACATCCACTTCAGGGGAAAAAAAAATGCTTCTGTTACAGAGTGTTAGCATCTGTGTGCTTTACTGAACACACACACACACACACACACACACACACACACACACACACACACACACACACACACACACACACACACACACACACACACACACACACACTTTAAGCCAGCTGCTTAAATTCCCTGATGAGGATAAAGACAATTTGACACAATTTCTTGTTAAAACACAGGTTTTGAGCAGCAGGACTCATCCTGATATCCTCTTTATTTTTGCCAAACTGAAATAAAACCCCCCAAAAACAGAATAAAGACATTTTTTATATTCCATTCAGAAGAACAAGAAATGTATTCTTATGACTAAAATGTTGCCCGACTCTGATCTGACATGTTTAACTGTAATGCTGACATTATATATGACAGTGTATCAGATGTGCTTACACAACCAAGGTATACTGTGGAGAATACTGAACGAATTGATGCACTAAAGCAGTTCTCATGTCTCGCGGTTCCACTGATGCAGTTAGAGTTTGCAGACTTCCATCACATTGATAGAGATGTGCCAGTTCAGGAGCCTGTTACGCATTTCCACTGTTCACCTGTAAGAAATGTTTGTAAAGCACAAAAACTGCTTGTTGGCCACATGCCTGTCACCAAATAATGTCAGCAAATAATGTCAGCAATTTAAAACAAATATAGCTAAATGTTCTTCTTCTGTGTCTATCTCATTGACAGTAACAGACTGTTACAAAGAGCCCTGGAAGACATTTTAGATTTTTTTTACAAGGACGTTTGGCAATGAAATAACTGACAACACGTCACTGTCACATCCCACAACACCTCCAATAATGGAGCAGTGAAAAGTGAAGCAATCAGCCTCGAGCAGGTCTCGCCGAAAGATTTTTGTTTTGTTTTTTTCTTGGCCCAATTATGCTGAAGCCCTGGGGTAGCTCGAAGTACTTCTTTGATAGCTAATTGCTAAATCAGGGCACATTTCTTAAGTTTCTAATGGCATAGAAGCATTAAAAGAGCTTTGAGCTTACTTTCCAGTGTGACACTCACATGTTGTCAGCATAGGCAGGAGAATATTAAGACATGTTGCAAATGTCCCTGTCTCCTCTTTAAATCATTCCTTTAAGTGTGACTAAATCTGCAAGGATCTGCAAGGCTCCTCGCTGAAACGAAGACACACAACATATTTAGGAGACTCTAAAATATTAAACTCCTGTGCAAACAGGCACTGCTTAGAGGGTAGACACTTGCTTTTACTCTGATGGTTTTTATGAATGTTGCAGAACACACCGTTCCCAGTTTCTGCTGTGGAGATGGAGCTGCGTCCTCTGTGGTGGCTCACTCACTCAGTGAGTCTGACTTGTTTTTAGAATAGTGAGGGGGAAAAAAAAAAAAAAAGTATGGGCTGGGTGAATCTAGTGAGGTTAGTGACCTCGTGCACTGCTCTGACAGGGGAGAGATGGAGCAGTGATCTCTACGGGAACAGAAAGTTTACATACTCAGCATGACCACAGCAGCAGCGCAACATAATACCTGTCCACTGGTGGGGAGGTGCACTCTCCCAGCTTTCAGAACAAGCAGGCGGCAGCACGTTTCCTTCCGTGAGTGACTCGGTCAGTTATCCTTTATCCTTTAAGCAGTGTGCAACATTTTGATTAAAACCTCCTGTGAGCGCAGCGGGGCACAATTCATTATGAGCGGAAGAAAAATGGAGCGAGTGAGGCCAACAGAAAAGTCAACCAATTAAACGTGCAGTCTGTGGAATGTAAGGGGATCTGATCCCAGAACATGATTTCTTTTTTATATCGTCTAAACCTGAAAGTAAGCCTCATTTTGCCTGTTTGCCTACTGAGGGCAGAGGTATTACTGCCATGTTAGACACTTTAAGTGATGGTCCAAGTAGCAGGATAGCAGGAAGATGACCCAGTGTTGAGGAGCAGCCCCACGTTCCGCACTTTCACAGATTTATCCTCTGCAGGGGGAAAACGTGCGTGTGATGTCGGCTGTGCTGAAGCCTGGGATTTCAGTGATACCTGATCGTTGCACATTTCACACTTCTCTGCCACCGACAGACTCAGAGGCGGTAGTTTTCTCCACCAGCCCAGGCTGCAGCATCAGCGGCTGCCCTGATAGGGCCCTGACTCTCTCCAATTTCTCCAAACTGCTTCGAAATAAATGGAGGGATTTTCAGTTGTTTCTCCAACCGAACCTAGTAATGAAATTTATTGATTTTTGGCTTGAGGAAGCTCTGCTATATTTTTCCCAGCGTCCTTCCAGAGACACTCCTTCACCTAAAGTCTTACAAACATGTTCTAATAATACTTTTAGTCCAGTTTCAGGTTCTTCTGCCTTCTCGCCCCCGTTGAAAATCGCCAAACAGCTCTCTTTTCAGGAAAGCCTGAGTTTATTTATCCTAAGCCGTCCTCTCTTTCATCACGCAGTCTCTCTAATTTACTCCCATACCAGCCCTTACTAACATTTGGCCACGGATTCTACTCATGCATCTTGGATTCAAAGCCGGCCTTGCAGGAAATAACCCACCCACCTCGTCCCTGTCTGCCGCGATATGTGATGAGAATCCTGATCATCATCCGCTGCTTCGGCGCCCACGCCACACCCTCGCTGAACTGTCTCGTTATCGAGGACAAGCAAGACGGAGGGGGTCCGCGGGGGTGCTCGGAGCTTTGCGGAGGAAACATGGAGGAAGCTGCTGCCTCTCCTCTGCTGTGTTATTGGGGCGCTGCTTCATTTATAATACAGACGCACATTCACTGCTGTCATCTGACTCCCAGAATGAGGAGGCATGTGCTGGGGGAGGGGAAGTCTAATTATGACATTCTTTATAATTGAACACTGGGTTCCAAGCTTGGCTTCATGCATGAGTTAACCTTTCCAACATTACTAATCTTCACCAGCAGATCCTCCCACTCCCATTCTGCCCCAGTCAATCAACAATACACTGACGATGTTGCGCAGCGACTCATTTTGCAGCTCGCAGTCTCTCACCGGCGGCTCACTCAAAGCCTTGACAATATGACTGATTTGCCTTGTTTGTTTCTTTCTTCTGTCCTCATCTCAGCTGTTTCTGTCTGATAATGTGTGCGCAAAGAAGTAAAGGGGTGGGGGCTGTAGCCAAGGATGTGGGGGTGCAACAGCTGCTGGCTTCACCAGATTCAACCTTCCACTCCCAGATCTAGAAAACACCATCCTACTCCTTTGCTTTTTTTTTGTAGAAATCTGCACTAACAACCTATTTTATACAGTTGGAGCTTAACAACATGAACACAGGCCATTTTTTAAATATATGTATTTTAAGATGCAGGATCTTTCCCATTGGTCTCAGTTGGACTGTCGAGGCGGTTTGTCCGTCATTTTGGCTTCTTGTTTCTAGAATGTAAGGCTGGTTAATTCTTGGTCCTGTTCACAGCCTGTAACACAATTCTTTCATAGGTGACATCATTGTTTTCTCCTCTGGTTCACAGCACAGGTCTCAGCACGCGTCTCCAGCATGTCCTATGTTTGCCCCTGGGCCCTCCCATCAGATGCTCACGCTTGAAAGGCTTCTTAGTTCTGATGAGATGTGAGTTAGGGTCTCTGATGAGATGAAAGATGATCACTATTATTCCCTTTACCTGGCATTTTCTTTTTTTTTCACTCTGCAGTATCCAATAATTTCAGTCAAGAAAAGTTGTGGAGGCCGAAGTCAGAGTCTCCCAAGTTGATCCCAGGGATCCTCATTAAAAAGCTAAAGTTAAAGGACTCAACAAGTGCAGTGTTCTCCGATAGTGGAAATCAATGGCAAAATGTATAGTTACACAGAGGATGAGGCACAAATTGGCCAACAGAGCAGTTCTATCTGACTGGCTGCGGAGGCGATGAGAGATAAAAAAAAAAAAAAAAGCCAGCCGTGACTGTTGTGTCTGCTGGCTCAATAATTTCTTATTTCTCCTCGCAGATCTGCATTAATGGCTAGCTGGTTCCTGTGCTGTGACTCACACGCTCGGAGCCACTCTTCAATCCTCTGTGCACATTCACACTCCTCCCACACAAGGTCTTCGCTGTGAAATCACCTTTTGCGATCAAGGATTTTAGCAGTTTTGCAAATTCTTGGTGTCGTTGATCTGCGGCTGTCTTTAATTTATTGCCATGGCAACCAAGGCCAAAGAGTTGTCATTTCACTGCCATATTTCCATACGCACTTCATTAGCAGGAAAATGGTAATGTGACTATTTGCAGCAGTTATGCTTAACTGTATGTAATCAATATGGTCCAAACAGGTGGAAAAATGGAGAAGATTTCATGTAGAACAGAAAGCGCCTCAGAGAAATGCGAAAGAACCATGCCTGCAGCAGCAGGAAGTGATCCAGCACAGATACGGTTGGGAATGTGAGATATCAATGCTTGTGACATCAACCTAGTTTCTGAGGCATTTTTAGAACAAAAAAAAAAGCCGCGCCTCTGTCACTTGCAGCACTCATCTGCTGTATCTACTGGGATAAGGAAGGCACAATCACCAGCATCAGCAACACGGAAGACATCATTTGCTTCTGTAAGGAAGCTCAATAACAATCTGCTCTTCACTCTGTGGCCCTCGCCGACTTAAGATTCGGTTATTTTTCACAGCAGGGCTGGAGACAGAGTCAGGCTAGATTAAAAAAACAACCCGCGACCTGCTGACGCTGTGGCTGGCATTTACCTTTGAAGATTGAAAAGCTCATCACCAATTTTACAAAAGAAAACATTGCTGGAAACACAAGTCAGAAATGAATCTGGACCATATTGAATTTAGGTTTGTAGAGCTTTACATAAATCTTGGAATAAACGCACGCACGCACGCACGCACGCACGCACGCACGCACGCACGCACGCACGCACGCACGCACGCACGCACGCATGCACGCACGCACGCACACACACACACACACACACACACACAGAGAGGTTTCACAGGCTTGTACCCAGCATGCGTATGCTCATCTGGCTGCCTGTGCTACATCCTTGCCTAAAACAAAAGCCTCCTCCCTCATTACTCACATCCTTGACACCAGGGTCCTCCTCTGATTGTTTTCTATTTCTGCATCATGTCTTCCTCATCTCTGGGTGCTCTATTCAACATTATCTCCGCCAACACTAGCAGAAAATGCCAATATTTTTCACCCATTTTGAGAAATAAAAGCTTTGCATTCCATTGAACTTGCTCATATTTCTGCCCAAACCCTGCTTTTATTAACGGCCTTTTCTATCTATAAATGTGCTGTTTCATGAAGTGGCCAAAGGATGCTTTATTTGATCTGACTCACCGTGCTCGATCCTGCCTAAGCTCCCTTCCTACTTAAATGTTTGCGGACACGGGATTTACAGTAGTTAACATAGCTTATCGTCATTCCTATTTCCCTTTTATCAGGATACTATAAAGTCATAATCTGTGAGCAAATCAACATCTATAATCTATTACCCAGCCACATAATTATAAGGACGTACTCACGGATAACAGTTTGCAGATACAATCAGCATAAATAGTTTAAAATCACGGTTGAAGTGGTTTTCGGCATTCAGTGATTTATTGTAAAAGCTGGTTTTACTCAGCCTGGAGAATCAAACCCACCCTGAGGGGTAAATTAAATGGTCTGCAAGCAGGATCCTTTCTCAAGAATATGTAAGAGCACTCATTTTATTGCTCTCGTATTCTTCTGTTTTGTACCTTGTGGCATATTTTGGTCTACAATCCACGGCTTCTATCTTATGGTTTCGCACATTAGGCATCTGCCGTAGCCTTGAGCACAAGATAATGTGCAATAGAGGAAACAGCTCACCTGCTTTTATTTCCAACATTTGAAATGTGGCTTGTACTCAGCTTCAGTTCAAATCAACGGAATCACGCAGGAGCAGATTTTATTTAAGTCTGTCTTTCAGAGACTTTTCAACCACCCACCTACGCACATCCATGGAAAGTGCCTTTGCTCCGCACATTTGGCTTAAGTCTTGGAGAAGTTCTGCATTGAAAGATTATAATCTGTATTGAACCGACTGTTTATCCACAGACAGACTTCAAACGGAGTGGTGGGTGAAAGACTGAATGTACTGACTGGTGTTTTCTGAGGGGAGTTAGACCGAACCGAGGCTTCAACTGCAGTAATGAAAGAAATGCATCTAAATCTAAAGAATGAAGAGCGTTTGTGTTTTTCGTTGACAGACTCTTGTTTGTTTGCTGGCCAGACACCTTGTAGGAAAATCCATGAAGCCTCAGTTTGAGTCCTGACTGCCGGGGCTTTCCCACTAATCGGTCACTTTAAAGATCACCAGGCAGATACTCACTATATCAATAAATAATGACAGACTCTCAGAAGCAATTAGAAAACAGAGTGATGACAGTTTTTTAAGGATTTTTTGACTAAAATGACACAACACGACAATCTATACAGCCATCAAATAAACCTTCTGCTGAAAAATCAACCATTTCAAGGTAAAAATACTGGTTAGGCATACTGTGGATGGTTTTCTATATCGGGTGCGTGTATAGCTGTGTTGCTAATTCTGGCTGACTCGCTATAATGTAAATTGACCTTTAATCTGTGATTTACAGGAAGCAACATGGTCAGCAGACCTTTAAGACTACGAACTCCAGGTGTTATTCATACACTAATGCCTGAAATCAAAAATGAAAATGAAATCATTTTCATTTGAAACTTAAATGAAATCATTTAAGTTTCAACAACTTCAGCCCTTTGGTTAACCCTTCCGTAAAATAAAGACCAAGGTAAGCATTTAATCTGAGCGGCAGCCGCGGAGCTCTCTGGTACCACTTCGACCTTTTTGTACTTAAAGTAATTGTGCATACATGCAATACTGCAAGGCTGAGATTGATATGACAGAAAGTTGGACCGTGCTGCTGTTTTACACCCACAAAGACGACTTGAGTTCAGACTGACCTTCACCATAAAAATGGCTCCGGACCGACGGCTAAATATAGCCATGGCTATTTTACGTTAAATGATAAAATGGCAGTGTAGAATTATTTTTATAGCTGGTCAACTACATCAATAGACATCGTGATTATTGATCATTTCTGATCTGGCATGACAGACAACAAATGCACCTCGGATTTGTAGGCTTACTTGTTTTTTCACTTCCACATTCTGGTCATTCAATCAGCAAAGTGGCTCGACTGTGAATGCGTTGCCCTTGTCTGGACCTGACACAGTAACCTTGACAACACCACTGAAATACGCTGGTGTCTGTTGACCAGGTCACACGTCAGAGTGATCTCACGCCGAATGACTAATTTATAGGAGTTTAGGATTGAGACGAGTTGAATTAAGAACCAATCAGAAGCCACAATGTATGCATCAGTGTAAAAACACACTTGTTTGTATGTAATACATGGATTCTCGGGAATAATAACATAATCAGCCTGGTATTTCGGTGTGGAGCAAAAGAGGAAAATTTGGTGAGGTGCGGAATGACAAACCTTTATACAGAGGATTTGTCTGTCACACCTTAATCCATTAGGAAAGTCTCCCGCAGCCTCAACTGTGGGAAAGCCGATTTGGAAGGCAGTGATAGCATCGGCAGGCGTCAGGTCTCACAGGGAGGAGCGCAGTGCTGATACGACACATTCTCCAACGTAGTCTGCACTCTCATGTTTTGAGGATTATTTCTAAACTTCAGCAACTTGAACTTTGTCAGCCAATTAACCCAGACCCACCTTTGAGTGCAGAGTTTGAGAAACAACTCTGAAAAAAGCATCTATTTGTGGGATGTGTGTGATTATCATCTTATTAATATTAATTTATTCTGTGAATAATTTTTTTCTGGTTAAGACTAAATAGTCTGATAGTGTCAGAAATTGGCATTTAACAATGGTGTAGAGCCCTTTTATATGCAAAAGCTTAAAAAAGTTCATATTATATGTGTTTGTCCTGGTCCGGTGTAGATACAGATGACAAAGGTCTGATGCTGACTTCAAATGCATCACATGCACAAACCAGCGCTCATGTCCCCATTTGCTTCAGTGAGGAGAAGAATTGTGTCGTCCCTCTTAATCAAATGGGTCCTACAGGACACTTGCTGATTGACCACAATGCTCTGAAGATTGCTGAGAAAGAAAATATTTGATTTTACAGTTCTCTAAATTTTGTTATCGACAAATTGCCTCACATTAACATGGATTAGCGACGAATCATTCATATTCTGACAATTATCCCCGAAGAAATCGTAAAAATATTGATATGTTCTCGCATCTCCCAAGCAGATTCACAGCAGAATCTATTGAGAGCTTTGAATTAGAACATAATAAGGGCCCATGTTGTGCCAACCACACATTTCCCCACAAGCACAAACAATCTCAGACCAGTGCACACGATGATTAGATTACTGTACCAGGATGCCAACAGCAAGCTTTGCCCTGAGTGGTTGGGGCGATTTGCATACAATACAACATGTCCTTGATTTACAGCTGAAGCGCCTTCCTTTTCTGAGATCTTGCCAGGTTAGACCATCACTCTGGCCACATTGTTTAATTTAATAAATGCAATTACAAGCTCTGTGTGCTCATAACAAGCCAGCAGAGCCAAGTGGCACAATGAGGCGGTGAACTGGGCTAATCCCTGTCACACTGGTCCGGTTTCCTTCCTCGGTTTGCTTTCTCCCAGGTTGGGTGAGCTTTTCCCGGGGTACAAAGCCTTTAACGTGATTTACGCTGCATCACATTCCCCAACTTCAGGACATCAACACAGCTAACACAGCTATCTGTGTTACCGTTGGGCTTGAAACTGTTGGAGGGTGGTTGGAAGGAGCAAATCTGGATGGTAGAGATCTGGATATTTCACGTCCAAAATATAAGAATGTCTCACAGTTCCACAATGGCTATTTAATCTAATTATAAAGTCCTTAGACTGAAGGGGCAGTCTGAGGAGGATAGAAAAGGAGTAGAAAGTGAATCGTAGTAAATAACCTGCAGTCTGTACTGTACCTGGCTTCAGGGAGGAGGAGGATGAGCAGGAGGAAGGTCAGTGCAGCCAAATCTGGTGATCTGGGCTTCCAGTGTGCATCAGCCATATCAGCTCGACCCGAAGACTCCTGAGAAGCATGAGAAAAATGACACAATGTCTTGAGAAAACACTTTAAATAAATAATATAAATATATAATTAAAATGAATATTATGGCTTTGCTCAGTTAAATTAAACGGGCCTCAAGTTATTGACACAGTCTGTTTTATTCAGGCCTCAGTGAATCCGTTTGTGATTCATTCTCTCGCTGTTGAGTGATTAATGAGTCTGTTTGCTTTTTAATTCATAGCACAGACATTTTATGGCTAACAGCATGTCAGGCAACAACATGGTGCAAGGCTTTTTAATGGTTTCCCATCAATCAAAAAGTGTTTCCAAACTTTACAAGAAACAGGAAATAAAAACAACATTCAACTGGGTCATTTCTTACATAAAATGGGAAGAAACAGGTTCAAAAGTTTGTTGTTAGTTCTGCCTTTTTCTTAAAAAATCAAAACAAAACAAAACAAAAAAAAAAATAAAAGGAAACATGGCCCTGATCATGATATTTTTTATTGGTGTCACCATTCAACATTTCAGTGTTGTACTGTGTCAGTGTTACTGAGCCGCAAACCTTTGAGACGTGTCACCTTCAGCAGAGTCACGTTAAGTGTTCACGCCCAGCTGTTTGTCTCTCCCAGGCAGTAATTAGTGTAGGTAATGATATTCACCAGCACGCTTTCTGCCGCACCTGTCTGGAGGAAAGCTACTGCAGGTCTCTGCCTGTTGATCCATAACATACTTGGTTTAAATGGCAACGGTTGGATAATGAGCATCAAATTCAGCATGATTTAAGATCTACTTTGTATTACCCTTGTTATCGGTGTGACTCTCTCTATACTTCAAAATTCACCTGGATTTGCTTTTAATTTTGCCCAATATACAATTGTGCGGCATTTGCACACACAACGAATTTGAGTCCTTCCTTTACCTGCTGGTGTTTTATATGTTTTACATGGGACAGAGTCGAGCCAGGGATAAATACAACGCACAGCAGCGCACAATTATCTCCTGCAAAAATTATAATGGGTAATTATTGAACAAGGCTGCAGGCAGGCGGTTAACGAAATCAATTCAGTGACCCCTCGTTTCAGATGCATGGGGTGCCTGCTGCTGGATGCGGTTTGAAGTGGGGATGAAGTGATGAAGATGAGAGGTGCTGGAGCAGATGCACAGCTGGGTTGAGCTGAAAAAGCTGCCATTGTGCTTTTATGACACTCGGCTCCCTTTTTAGTGCCACAATACAGAGAAAAGAGCAAATATTCCTTTTCCATGAGTGCGTGTGTGTGTGTGTGTGTGTGTGCGTGTGTGTTCGCGTGTGTGAGGGAGTGGATATAAAGATAAGATCTAGGTTTATGTTTAAACTGGGGCCTGCACTAACAAATGCAATACATATACGGACCACTACTCTGGGTACAAAGGGAGCTGAAACTACTTTCTAGAAGCGTATTTTTGTATTGATTTTAACACAAATGTAGCATGAAGTCTGCTTTGATGCTTAAGTTGCTGTCAGTGATGCTGTTGATGCCGTTAACTGATGCTATTAACTCTCATGAACTCATTCAGCTCCTGAAATCGAAATCGGCCACGCCAATGAGGTGTGAGAGGCACGTGGCATTTAAATCAGAGGCTGATGTTACCTGTTGTAAGGTCTCGTTAAAACCTCTGCAATAAACAGTCAAACAGCATTGTATGGGTGACATAAATGCTCATAAATCAATCTTTTATGGTTAGCAATTATCCGAGTTTACAGGAAACACGTTTGCTCTATCAGTCTATTTAAATGAATGTATACAACAACGTGAATCTCTGCTGTTGCAGGGGCTTGGTCACAGCATCCTCACTTTACACTACAACCGTTATGTGTTACTGATAAAGCATAATTTCCATTCATCATTATCAGTGTTAATCTGAATGTCCGACTGTCATTAATTAAGATTGTTAATACTCTAAACCAATTACACAACCTATAAGACTGCATATTTACCTTCCCGGTGACAGTGAAAAGTCCAAATATCAACGAGCTCAAACAAAAATAACATTTGGGTCATTTCAAATACGCTCATCTAAACCTGACTCATGGAAAATGTGGCCAATTTAAAAAAAGCTCATGGCTAAATGAGTTGAAATATCACTTTTTGTCAGGAAATCTCCTTTTTTTTTTTTAATCAAATGTCAAGCTGAAAGGCAGCAGGAGCTCCCAGACTGTGTCAAATTAAACCAGTCTTCTGTAGCTCCACAAATGCTGGTCAAGAGAAAACCGCGAGCAGCTCTTTATTTCTCCTGACCTTCCCCAGTAGATGCACCGCATATTAACTTTAAGTTCAAACTAATTCACGAGCCACATGCATAAAACATGTTATGTTGCCCATAAAAACTCCAGGACAGCCACTGAAATCAGATTGATCATCTCCATGTCTTCTGGAATTGCAGTGCTAATATCCTGAAATATTTTAATCCTTATTTTACTTTTCCCAGTTGCACCTTTAGATCTGTGCCATCTTTAAGGATATAAATGTGCTGGATGAGATAAATCTTTGTAGAAGAGATTGATTGCTCTCTGCCTTGAGGCTCACGTATTACTGCAGTAACTGTACTGTAACTGCTAGTCACTGAAGGACGACCTCATTAAAGAGGTGCAGAAGCAACTTGTACACAAATGCACACACAAAAAAGCAAAGATGGGATTATCAATATTTAAATCAGTTCTTAAACGCTCCCAGTTGGAGCTGCAGTGAAACATCGTGCAGAACTCTGACCTGACGGGATGTTTGCATGCACAGTATGTATGAATGAAGCGCTGAAAGGCTGGCTGCTGCTGGCCCACCCTCGTCTGTGGCCCCATATCCGATTTACCAATACCCGTCATGCAAATGAGGGGCTCAGCGTTCCCCGCGGCTCGGATTGTAGTTGAAACAGAGAGTATGAGGGGAGTGGGAAAAAGGCCCGGCGCCGTTGTTGGCATATTAAAAATAGCTTGCCTGAGGTGCCACTCTCCATCTCACAACTCTCCAACATTTACCTGCAAATTTTTTTTTAAAATAAACATGGAGTTAATAAATGTCTCCAATTTGTCATCGTGAAGTTAAGCAAAACTCCGATGTTTGTTTATTTTCATTTATTTTAACAGTTTGACTGTCGTTCATTTATTAGTGGATAAAATGTAGTATTTTAATCTAAAAATCAATTTAGGACTATCATCCCAGATTCCGTGGACACTGTCCATCTCCTCCACTGTTCACCCCAGACTTTCGTAATTGTTGAATATAGGACACAGCTCTGTAACCATCTAATCTAGTGTCTGTTCAACTAAAAATAGCCCCGAATCCTGTCACAGTTGATGGCTGCACGCTGATCAATTAACGCTGTTTCAGTATGGGAAGGGAAAATGTGCCGAAACTGTCGTTTTAGGTTCAGTTTAATAAAACCTTTACCAAAGTAAACAAATATATCTACTGTCAAGAAAAAACATCAGTCTTCATTAGCACAGAAAGCTGGCATAAATTCTTAATAAAGGAGGGTCTAATGACTGATGACATGCTTTTGTTTTGTGGCTGAGGACTTTATTTTGATCATTAAACCTGATTATTGCTAATTGATGTATGTATGTATGTATGAAGCTGCCAGTAAGACGTATTTCCACTGGGACCCTTTGTTAAGTTGCAGCAGACAGTTTAAAAATGTTTCTCAGTTGTATAATAAGACACACACATTCACACACACACACACACACACACACACACACACACACACACACACACACACACACACACACACACACACACACACACACACACACACACACACACACACAAACTGACAAAGATTTCCACTGGCATTGGCACGTTGTGCTGTGCCAGTGTTTGGATTGCTGAATCTAAGTGTAAGTACACTACTCAGAGGTGCTAAAAGCAACCATAAAACTAAAACGGCCCAACCGGCCCTGATAGGCCAGTTTAGACCAAGTTAAATATGTCCACTCTCCTTTGAATCCAAGGTCGCGAGCCTTGATGAATGCTTCCATTATTGCCAAACTTGGCAGCACTGTAAAGAATAATGTTTTTTACTTGCCAAGAACTGCTGAAGGGGCCTGCTCTCTTCTACAGAGTTGGAAAGCAGTGTGACCATCCTTTATTTGCATAGAATTCATTTTAAAAAATAGGAGTTATTTTTACAGAAAGAGAGGAGGATTTCTCATGCTCTGTGCATGAATCTATAGCGACAGTGAAGATTTTTCCCCCCACAAAATGAGTCTTTGAAAGTAAAACACTGTCAAAGGCCTTAAACATCCGAGAGCTGATCTTCAGGACGAGCTGCAATCTCTCTCTCTCTCTCTCTTTTCTGAGAGGGGGATGTAAACTGCAAGCTGAGAAATTGTCGGGGGAGAGGGTATCACACGTGAAGCGGACCCGAAAGCGGACAAGGCAAGGCTTTCAGAAGCTCAGATCTGTGCCACAGAGCACAGGCAGTGAAACAGGAGAGAAGTGTAGATTCTTGTATGTATCTGGAGATACAGTAATGTTTGAAAACACCAACATCCCTCTGGTTTCTGTAAAATAACAGTGGCTTTCTAGGGAACGACTTCATGTAAAGACTGTTATCTGTCACAACCTGCTTCTTCTTTTCTGTGTGTGAAGGTCTGAACTGTTTGATGTGTCCTGCAGTGCTGTGCATGGCCACATGCAGCCTCCTGATTGGGTATTACTATGAGCAATCAGGGCTCCTCACCTGTGAGGCCGCTCAGGGGTCAGATATATAACGCTTACTTCAGCAGGCACGTTTGCAGAGCTGAATATTTCTCAGTAGACGCTGCTGAGTCTGCAATATTGAATTACCATTTATCAAATCTGTAAAGTTTACAATGTAGAATTAACAACCTGCTGATACGATGAACACTGGCTGGTGTTGACGCAATAACCCTGAACACTAGGAAAAAAGTCGGCGTTTGAGGGGGAACATGCCATCATTACATGTCTTCCAAACAATACCGCCACATGAATAACTAGCCCTGCACTGTAAGAAATAAAGCTCTGTGGGGTTTTGTTGCATTGTCTAAGATTTGTGCAACTGTTGGTTGGATTTGCATCGCGGTATTCACACGTAGGCTGGATTTACAGCTTAGCTGGCTGCTTATGAGCTGCTCAGATTCTCCTGCCTGCAGCCAGTCATATAAACCACTCTGACTTATCATCAAACTAATACCTTAGCAATCACACGTCTGTTCTTCTCCTCTATCCATCCTTCCTCCTCTCCTGTCTCCCTTGTTCCTTCTCCTCCTTTGTCCAGCTGGTCTTGTCCTGTAAAAACGACTGTTGCTTGTTTGGGAGTTAGGTTCCAGGTTTCTGGAAAGAGCCAATTTAATTGTGACAGATGCTATATAGATAAGCTTGAATTGAATTGTGCAACATTCATTATCATGAAAAAGGCAATGGTCAGACAGTAACATCCGTTTCCCTGCTGGGATGAAGAGCTCAGCTGGATAAAATATTCTGCCCAATCAGTGTGACCATTACAACAAAAGAGAGCAAACTCCTGCAGAGATGCACACATGGCGCTAAAACTAAAATTAGAAATAAAAAAGAGAAGACAAAAAAAGAAAACAGGAAGGCAGCTGTTAAGGACCAGGGACACAGTGACTGGCTTGTAGGTGAAATCTGTCAGAGTTCATCAAGGATTCCTGGTGAGGAGCAATACTGTTTGTAGCACTCACCACCTGTGCTCATGTTTTACCTCAGGTCAGTCTCTCTGCAGAGCTGAACCTTTGCCGCCGATTCTTCGTCTGTAGTGATTTGATTGGTTTCTGCTTAGCAGCAAAGAAAACCACTAAAACACAAAATGGAGTCCGTGGAAAGAGTTCAGCAGCGGTTGAGAACATAATGGCCCAATGGAATGATTAAAGGAAAATTGGAAAAGGTCTTCGGCCTCTTAGTTCTTCTTAAGAAAAAACAAACAGAAAAACAACCAGAGGTCTGCAGCAAAGGTGAACTGAAAGAAAAACAACATTCAGCTGTACATAAGAGGTTCCAGTTTTGTTTTAGTGCCCTTGTTTTGTTTTATTGCAGCATTTCACCTGTCAAGCCACCTTGATTCAGGCAGAAGAAAATATCGATCTCACTTTGCATTGACTTAAACCAGCAATATCCCATAAATATAAGACGATGATGGCGATGCAGAGGCAATAAAATGAAACATCCTGCTGACTGACGTTTGTCTATGCATCCTCAGTGCAAATGAAGTCTAAGGCTAGGAAATTTGATGTCAAACAGAACACTTGCAAAAGGCTTAAGCAGGCAAAGCCACCAAACTGTTTTACAATAAGCTGAGGGGGATTAAGATGCAAGTGAAATGATAAAGACTTATTATGTTTCTACCAAGTTATTCTTTGTGTATTCTCAGAAACACAGAACTCAAGTGAAGAATTTGTTTTAAAACTAAAACTTGAGTGAGGCAAGAAAGTTAGGACCAGCCACAGCTGCCTCGTCACCTTATTGTAGTGCTGCTCAGCTCCGAGCTCAGCTCAGTTGGAGGCTGAATATCAACTAAAAGACATGAAAGCCTTGAGCCTTCCTGCATGCCTTCGGCTGGCCAGCAGCGTAGCATGTAGTCCAGAGAACGAGTAAATTTTTGATGCTGATGTCTCCACAGCAGAAAGATCAGCTCCTGGGAGGTCCGCTCTGTCTTCAGTTGTCGCGTCTCTTTTGATTACATCTGCAGAGAGCAGGTCCCTACATTTACTTTGCACTATTGCGTTACGGTGTTCAATTAACGCTCTTCGCTTCCCACTCACGTGACTTTAGTGTGTTATGACTGGAGCCCAGTGTAATCACATTACATATGGTGCTTCTTTAGTCCCCCTCGCACCTCTTCCTAGTTGCCTGCATGGATACACATGGATAGCCAATCGGTTCACAGGGATGTTGACTCAGCCCTGAAGTGCACAGTGGGTTCTATAGTGGGTCAGGACAGTATAGCCTATACTGTGATGTTGCTATGGGAATACAAATGTGTGTGACATCCTGTAGAAAGACAGTGGACAACCTGCATGGTTCCAGCAGAGATAACATTTTTTGTGGACTACATCGGTGCTGAAAACACTTGGAGCTACAGTGTGGAATTCATTTTTAGCTGATGAGAATGGACAACGGGGTCCGAGCTCGTGCAGGACCCCAAGTACAACTTCAGAATATGTCAAACTCAAATTTCTTCACCAACGATTCCACCATGTGAGATACTGAATCACAGCTCCATCAGGCTTCTCTCCCAGTGGAACATTTGCATCAATCAGGTGTTATATTATGATGGTGTAGATGCTCATTTTCCTTCTCAGATGTCTGACGAATCTGCCCATAACAAAGAATTGTAATGAACCCATCATGCTACCTACATTTGAAATGAAATTAACACTCGGTGAGTGTTTGAAATCAATGTTTTTTTTTAACTAACGAACCATTAGTTTAATGTACAGTTCCATATTCTGTCATATACGTCAGTAGTTTTTCTTGCTCTGAATGGCAGTCACTTTCTGCCTGGTCTGGAAGGTTATTACAACTGAAACGAGCTTGTGCCCAAGAATATATCATTAACTGCTGCAGTCTGCTCCTGCTTAACAGCTTTCTGAGTCATATAGAGAATCAGAAAAATGAAACAGCTTTGACACTTCAATGCAACAGTTCATTAGCAGCCCTGACAGATAGTCCTCCGATGATAACCGGGAAAAAAGATAACAAGACGAGTCCAGACAAGGGCACGTCTGTCCAGCCTCGCCGAGGCCACTCAGAGGACAAGGAGAAGCCGATCGAGAACAAGAACTGGGCTGCTTCCCATCCTGTGACGGGACATCCAGGTCTCTGTCATCCATCAGATGCTCCACATATCACCTGGCTGTTGTAAAGATGGGACATGTCAGGTCTTCCCCAGACCTTTATTCAGCATCCACACTCATACATCATTTTGACCTGCATGTGATAGATGGATATAAATGCCCATCTGAGTACTGACCACTGAGCTCTCATCTGCTATTTGCCTTACTGGCAAAAAAAAACAAACAAACAGAAAAAACCCCCCAAAAGTGTTCATATATGCTTAACAGTCTTATCTGTGAGCGCTCCAGCAGCAAAAGGTCTGCATTTATCCATGACAACATCTGTAGTCTGATGGGTCTTAATTTGACTTTGATGACTGTCTAACATATACTTAATTCCCTTCATTTGTCAGCTCAGTGCTTTAGGCTCAACGCCTCAGAGTTACATCACCTGCATGCTCACCATGGCCATAATGGAGGCAGATTATTTATACTGTAACAGCTATAGAAACAACAATAACAACCCCACTGTTGTGTCTGTAAACCCTGCCTCAATGAACCTCTGCTTGTTCAACCCAAAAAAACCCTTCTGATCCAGATGTTTCCAGAGATGAACAGAGCTGAGAAAACTCTTACTAAAATTCACAATTAGAAATATACACATCGTAATAATTGAAAGCAATATGCTCCTTTTCCTGCTAGCCTGGGTCGCATTTGCATCCCCATTAGCTCATGAGGAGTGCAGTATTTGAAATAATGAGTGTGTGTGTATTTATTTTATAATAGATAATAAATAAAATGTTCATCCTGTAAGCCCCTTGGTTCCACTCGTGTGTCATTCTACAAGCAAAGTGAGGACGTTTTCAGAAGTGAGGACACTTTAGCTGGTCCACAATTAGTTAAGGTAATTTACCACTACCATGTTTTTGCTAAGCAGTATAACGGTAACTGTGGTTTCCCCCTGAATAATTACAGTGGAAAAAATGTCCTGGTCATTCATTGTCCCCCTCAAATCTGAAATCAGATATCCACCCTGGAGTCGTGGATAGTTTGCAATGGCAATATGAGCAAGAGAGGAACTCCAGAAGCCTTTCAGATGAGAGGTGAAACATCTTCTGACAAGATAATTGGACTGCAGTTGGACCCAAGGACTTCAGGAGTGATTAAAATTCATTCTACCTGGAGGGGACCAAATCTTAGTTTGTATTGATGTGTTTGACTGGTTATTTGTGGGGGAAAATGGCTGCTGAGAAAAAGATCTAACGCAGAGGAGGATACCTGATTAACCATACACTGACTTGTTAGTAATTACTAGATCTTGAACTGAAGGTGGAATAAAAAACAAAACAAAAGAACAAGCAAAAATATGCATTATTAAGGTGTGATGCACAGTCCAAAACCAGGAGAAAAATATGGATACTATCATTAATTTACACATGCCGAGAAGGCTTCTGCTGGGATCAGAGGCTATTGATCATGCCGCTGTTGGGACTAAAGCTACAGCCATTAATAATGTGAAAGACAGCCATACAGCCTCTGTGTAATTGGAATGCAAGGCTTCGCTCTCAGGTAATAGCCATACAAAGAGCAGGTGAGTTCAGCACATGCAATAGACCGGCCCCGCTGAATAATTTCAGCCATAAATCACACATCCGTGCTGCTGTTCACCTTGAGGCTTGTCTTTGCCACTTAGCTGGAAATAGCACTGAATCTATATTCTCGTTCTTAAAGACATTTCAGAAGACTTCAAGGAGAAAATAAAACAATGTTAGCAATAACGTTGATGAATGGGACCAGTTTTCTGAACTGTTGCCAGTTGTACGAAAAATAAACCTTTTTTTTCTTTTTAGGGGAATTTAGGGAAACATTTGGCACCTTGGATGTTTAACACTAATGCGAGAAGGCAAAAATAGAAATGAACAAATGATTGAAATCCAAACATCTGATGCATTAGAGTGTTAGAATACAGAGGCTCAGCATAATGTGGCAGACAGTCAGTTCAGTTTCATCTCTGTTATTATAAATGCCCATGTGCTGAACCAGTGCCATCCTCCAACTGAATTTAAACAAGCAGTTCATATCTGGATTTATCGTCATCCAGCCAGATACGTAGGCGTGAAGTGCAGCTGCAGGCAAGAGGATGGCCGACCATTTCCTTGTATGACTCAGAAGGATATTACTGATGGTGTCTGTCTCTGAAATACATTAGGCTCGTGAAAAATATTTTAATACTTATCGGGCTGAGCAGCTAATGTGCGTCAAAAAAGGCCTTGCGCTGCAGATGTGGATTTCATAGAAATCTCAGCGAAAATATCAAGTTTCCCATTTCCAGGAGAGATATTTATATTTGATAAGGCAACATAAATAAATGAATTCCTCACTACCCCAGGACCTTTACTACTGTACCTCACCCCCTACCTTTGGTAGATAATAATCAGTGTTTCCTCAGGGGAGATAGGGCAGGGGGGCTCTGATCATCTGCGGGCACTGCTGTGAGTCTCGGGGGGAAACGTTTTGAGGGCCTTCTTGTGTGGCCAGTAAGATCCCACTTAGTGTGAAGGATGGCAGCTGTGAAGGTGCCTCTGGCAAGTGGGAGTCCAACCCTGGCGCTTTGGTCTCATGCAGCACACAGCACCAGCTGCTCGGGCCGTGTAGCACTCGAGTGAGCGTGACAGACTGTGGCTCAGGTGGGTCTAGCAACAGTGACGCCGAACGTGGCCCGGGAAGCGCGCAATTCTGGCGCCGGCTGCTGAAGGTGAAAGCAAGCAGGGGCCTCACCACAGCCGGCTCGTTGAGAGATTGTGGATCTCTGACAGGGAGGATGGTCAACGCTGCGTACGCGCTGCAGTGCTGAAAGAATGTGGTGAAAATGACTCTGACCCACCTGCTGGTGCAGCAAGATATCACTCCAGCAGAGATTAGCACAACTACGAGTGTGACAGCGTGCCGCTTGCATGAACAAGCCTGTTTGGAGCATTATGCATGACTGTCTAAAACAGCAGTGGAGTGCGTTCTCAATAAGCTCCGGTAGTCCTGTAATCTGGACACACAGTGGCAAGTGTGTTCCAGCTTACAGATGCTGGCAACAACACACCCATGGTGGTACAAGCAGATGTAAAAAGTGATCTAAGTGGGTGATGGGTGTGCTTGGGTTTTATAAAGTCTGTCAATATGTAGAAACATGAACACACAGCTTGATCTACTTAAAATGCCAAATGTTGTATTTACTGTGGAGACTTCCCATCAAAGCCAGAGTTAGTAGTAGACAAAACGTGTTTTTGTTGTTTGAAATGAGGCTGGCGCAGAATCAAGCACTTTAGAAAGCCAATGGAATCCGGACAAATTCTAAAATCTCCTAAAATTGTAGTGTTTGCAAATCTTGTCTTTTTGAGCTCAACCTTTTCTCCTGGTAGCTGTGAGCCCACATTGATGCTTGGAAAAAAGGAAATCCCCAGACAGCTCACTACTGCGCTGCGGAGACAATTCCTTTAATTATGGTCAAACCAAAAAGTGAAAAACTTAATAACAATATTGCGGTGCCAGAGGTGCTATCTTATTTTATCTTATCTTATCTTATTTTATCTTATCTTATCTTATCTTATCTTATCTTATCTTATCTTATCTTATCTTATCTTATCTTATCTTATCTTATCTTATCTTATCTTATCTTATCTTATCTGCATTGACCTGACAGAGCTCTAGGACATCGTACAGAGAAGCAAAAATTTGATTTACCTATTGACTGGAGCCTTCTAGCATATTTAAATGATAAGTAAAAGTGAGTAAATGTGCTAAAATCAAGAATCTGAGAAAGGAAATTACAGCTTTATTTGCTCATGTTGCAGTCCATGCCAAGCAGCGCAATAATCGATTAAGAAAATGACCCGTCAATAATGATAAGGACATGAGAATGAACTTTCCCACATTAAATATTCAGTTGCATTTGCTGAATACTTCATTAGCTGGATCGAAGGAAATTATCTAAATTGAAATGAGTTAAATACTTAAGGGCTGCATTGGATCTCTGAATGACTTGAATTTGTAGAGTATTGGAAGAAAGTTTAATAAAATCATAACACTTTCAGCTAAAACTTGCTGAAACGGGTGCCTAGAGTCCTGTGTAATTGGAAATACACAAATTGATATTTGTGTATTTAGTTTGGCAAAATGGGAAGTTTGGCAAAATGGCAACAGTTTGGCACAATGGGAAGAAAATAAGGGAATTGATGCAAACAACTGATGTTTTTTTCCTTCCGTTTCCATTTTTTATTCCTCCTTTTATGTCAAACTGGGGAGATGCTGTCAGCAGACATGGCTGTCACGTTTGCTATGTCAGAAGTTGAATGGCATTTCAAGCAGTCGTCTCTCAAGCAAACGGAACTCATGTTCTTATAAAACACGATAAAGGAAATTAAAACCGCAGCGCTAAAAAAAAAAAAAAAAAAGTACACTGGCACAATTACACTATTGGTAGCCTTTAAAACATACCACCACCTAGAGTCTTAACCTGTGCCAAAAAGATCGCTCCTCAGAGTAATTGTTTTTTTCTCATCTACAGTATCTTAAAGGTAAAGTAGCAACATCACTGATGATTCTCCCTCAGCGGACTTGTCAAATCAGAGCCTCGCCTCTACCAAACCGCGGCTGTTGCTCCCAACAAAGTGTTGACAGTCTTATCACTTCCCCCTGTACGTCTCAGAGAGAATTTAATGTTTGTCAGTTCAAAGATGTGATTATCAGAAGCAACATATCAATCAGACTATAATACCCTGCCATGACATTCAGTCAGAAAACAGCGATGGCTTCCATGTGGTTTGTATTCAGGCTGTCTTGTTCTTTCTCTCCTCATCCATAATTGAAAAACTGGCGAACCTACTTCTTGGAAACCTACTCGGCTGAGTACAGAGCGTGATTGGTTTCAGCGTAGTGTCTGCACCTAGGTAACAGTCCTCCACAGCCAGCCAACAAACAGCCGGGAAGCATCTGAGTTCATGTTTGTGGCTGCATTTCGGCTCAGTGCAAAATATGACAGAATGTCCTTAAAGGTGGGACAGGGCAGACATCCTGAATCAGCCTGGATCAATAATGATCTCTGCTCTCCCCTGCAGAATTCTGTCCAGTGACACAGAGGAGACATGAATGTGTTCAGAGATTCACTTCTGTTATTTTTGCAATAGGTCAAGAGGTGCCACAAATGTGAATAGAGTGTTTGGTGAACGCTGCACCGAGCTGTGGAGAGCATACGACCTCAACACAAACAGCCATCCTCAACAAATCTTTTCAATTAGTCAATTAAAAGTCACAAATTGACAAGAGGGCCACACTCCCCGAGGTCACCTTACACAGAGACGGAGCCTCTGCAAAAGCCTGCAAGTCATCCTGTCCTCGCACAAGCTGTATTCTGAGTCCTGGCATGAAGTCAGGCTCCTTGAAGGTGGCTTGTCAAGAGGCAGGCAGACATCCGCTCAGCTGTTTGAGATGTTCGGGGACACCCAACCAGGTTAAAGTGACCTGTATTCAAGCTCTTTTACTTTAAAACCATCAAGCTTTCTTTCGTCAGTCAGGTACAGATGATCAGATTTCCTGTATTTGCATACTGCCATCAGAGCAACAGCCTGAGCAAACACACAAACAGATGAGATATTTTCCCATCTGTGATGTTCGACAATTAAAGCTTTAAGGCTTCTGCTCTGTATTTTTAAGAAAAAAGGGTTAAAAGAAAAGGGTCCGTCTTCTGATCCATCCTCTTTCATTCCATTACACTGTAAGAAAAGGATTCTTGCTCGCCCGTGCTCACGTGAATGCTCCACGTTTTTCCCGTCTTAACCTTGAAACCACTCTGACGCCTTCAGTTTTAATGCAAACCAAAAAGGAGCCCCTCCCCCTTGCTTTAGCCTCCTGTCGCTGAATTCCTGTCCCTCATTGATTTTTTTTCCTCCACTTGTCGCTAATGTGCTCATCTTGGAACGGCCTGACCCCAGTGTGTCTTTACATTTGAGGTGCTGGTGACCCGGTGCGCTCCTCAGACAGGAGCCTCCTCACACTTCCATCTTCAGGGTTAAAGACTAAAGGTTGACAATGCTGTTGCTGTCAGGACGCAGCGCCTAAGCACAAGCTGCTTTCAGCACAGAGACATCTGAGGTCGGGCCTCTATAATCTCTGACGTTGATCCTTTTAGCAACCCCTGCTGCCTCAACTCAGCGGAATATTTCACATTTGTTATCCTCATTTTGCTGAGGCACCGCTGATTTCCTGTGGCAAATGCAGAAAATAAGATGGCGATTGTTCTCGAGTGGAAGTGTTATTTAGATTGAAAAATCCCTGTGCGCATTTAAAGGATATATTTCAATAGCAGTCATCACGCCTCCGCCACGTTTGAGCATGCCAATGCAAGAGTGATGTAAACCAAGCTGGGTGGAAGCAATGCGTCTGTACCTGCTGCAGAGTAGGCTGAGAAAGCACGCTGTTAGCCAAACTCTCCACAAATTAAAACACCCACGATGGTGTCATTACGACACCCTGCAATTATAGAGAAACAACAACCAGGAATGGAGTGATACTACAGACTGAAAAGTGACACTAAAGCAGCCCATTTTAAGAATTCCATTAACATTTTCCCTCAGTCCTCAAAAAAAGGACAATCTTCATGTGACCATCTTTTTTTAAAAAAATTAATGTTATTGATGATAAAATGGTGGACATCTGAATCCTTTTTTGTTGTTGTTGTTCTGGCCATTTGCAGGACAGCATGTTGCGGGTCTGAAATGAAGGTGGACCGCCCTGAACTGCTCTGTGTGAGGTGTTAACCACCAACTCAGGTGAAATTTCTCAAAGTCAGTACGGAGAGACAAAGACAGATGTCCTTGGGAAAAAATATATATATATTTTTACAGGCGTTATGCAACGATGGAAGCATATAATTGTTTATTCTAGTGTGCCTGCAGCCTTGGGAACACAAAAGGGAACAGCCAGCCCCTTCAAAAACCTGACAGGATGCTGCACTTTGTGTTTTCAGCACCCTCAAAAACTTCTGAACTTGGATCAGAAACAAAAGATGGCCGATCATTTTCTTCCATTTTAAGGCATTTTCTCAGCTTCTCTGCCAACATAAATCCCAAATTCAATATTTAGACCTTATTTTGCCTGCAGATTGGACAGATCATTCTTGACAGTTTCCTGCTTTAATTCAATTAAATACATTTTTGAGCACATGTTCTTCAGGGTTAGGGTTATAATGCAGAGCATTTAGCCCCCGGAAGTTTCTGACATTTCAGAGTTTGACTCAACTTAAAAAGGTCAAAGTCATCCCTGAGAGACACGCATTTGAGGACATAATTTATTTATTTTTTCTTTATTCTCAGCCGTCTATTTCAACAGACCTTGACTAAATTGACTCTCTTCATTTTCTGCAAGACAGAAAAGTTTCAGGGATTGATGACTTTAAAAAAAAACATATATGTGTGTGTGTGTGTGTGTGTGTGTGTGTGTGTGTGTGTGTGTGTGTGTGTGTGTGTGTGTGTGTGTGTGTGTGTGTGTGTGTACACATATTTTTAGATAAATGTGTCAAACTGCTGCTAAAAAGGGGAAACCTATTTTTAAATACCAAATAAAGTCTCACTGACTGTCTTCCATGTGAACAGCTGAACTATTAAACTGTTTATCACAGTTTAATATCACAGTTTTCTGAACAATTCATTTGCTTTCATGCCAGCCTGTCGAGCAGTTTTTGGGATGTGCATGTGACTCCATTCACGTCAACAGAAGAAATCCAATGAGCGGCCTGATTGGAAGCAGTGGGAAATTCCCGCTGATGCAAAAGCACTCCACGTCCTTGAAATATTTAACTCTTGCAGGTTGTTGTGCGTGGCTGTCAGATGTGGTTGAGATGGGTGAGCATGTCATCAGACATCTTATTGGCCTGCTTTGTTTCAGTTTCTGCAGCCTCCTGGAGATGAGCTGTAAAATTGCTTTGAAAGCATCTTGGTCAGGATAGACATGAGTTTGTCTGAGGCTTCAATTTACTGATTATGTCCCGCCAGCTGATATCATCATCATCATCATCATCATCATCATCATCATCATCATCATCGTCATCATCATCATCATCATCATCATCATCAGTCATTATCTTCATGGTCCAGTCCTACATACATTCAGTGTACATTGACCATTCTCCCCGGAGGAAATCAAATTACTACAACGTTGCTTGTAGTTAAGCATTTAAAAGACGTATCTCTCAATTTCCACCATTTAAAAACTGTTTTTTAGATATCTAACTGAATCCAAACCAAACATGTTTTCCCACGTGAAAAAAGGAAAAATAAGAGCGTGAACCGTAACAGCGTGTCGCTTCTGAAAGCATTTCTTCATGGCGTGAGGCTATGTTACAGGCTGAATGACCTTTTATGCAGACATATCTGTAAACGTGGCCAACTTTATAATTAAGTTGTACGTCTCTTTTATTCCCTCCTCTGTAGCTCCCAGTGGATGCTTCAGAGAGCCTTCGGTTGCCTGATCGAACACTCATCTGTCTCTGATGCGGAGCTGTTGCCCGTTCATGGCTCCAGCTGCTCAGTAAACCCATACTTCAGCCAGTACTTTTGCCACAGAGCACATATTGCTTGTTTCAGCACTGTTTTAATGTCAGCTTGTCATCATGTTTGCTGTTGCAAAAGGGACAAAAACCTCACAGCTCCTGCTCTATTATACCCCTGTCCTCTCTATCCTCATCTAATCTCCACAGAGTCTCAGCTCTCAGAGCTTCAAGCAGAAAATGACTCAGACTTTGAAATCTGTCTTTGATTCTTGTAACTGTTCCTTTGTTGGAAAACTGGCGTCGGGTGTTTGTATCATCACAAAGAAAAAAGTGACGACTTTGATTGATTGGTGGCTTGATTTTAATTGACTTGGGCTGCACTGAGTGCAATCACTGATGATGAATTTTTACAAAAGGTTCTGCCAGCTGGGTGAAATAACAGTGGAGCATTAAATCCTCAGAGATTTGCTGAATTTGTGTTAATTGTTTGCCACTGGATTGCAAAGTCCTTGCAAAAAATATTATCTCATTTTTAAGAAGTGAGGACGTTTTGGCTCGTCCTTACAACTTCAAAAGTCTGTTTGAGGGTTAAGACTTTGGTTTTAATGTTAGGTGTAGAATTAGGTTTAGGTTAGGGTTAGGATAAGGGTTAGGGTCAGGAGCTGAGTAATGTATTATGCCTATGCAAGTCCTCACAAAGATAGGAGTACAAGAATGTTGGTGTGTTGACTGCAGATTTAAACAGTAACACTTTTATTTCACATGCAAAATCATTATCAAAACATATTGTCCCCATTAGCATTCATTTATATGCAAACATTTGGAGTACATTCACGTAACAAAAGGAAAACAAGGAACCACTTTGCTTCAGCGCTGTCTCAGACATTAGGCTTTTTTTCCGGTACCGAGCGTTTTACTGCATCATGCCTCGCTGTGCCTCCAGGAACAATATAGAAATGCTAATCTCTGCAACAATCTGCCTCCGTCTCTGCTACATGTTTTGTCTGACTGCTTCTGGAAGAATGGCAATTACCCAACTGCCTCTCTGATCGAGACGAAGCTGAGTAAAGTCACAGAAGCACAACGTGTCCATCTGCAACTCTTGCGGGAGATAGCACCTTCCTCTCTCAACAGAATCTGTTCGACACTTGGTCACGCATTTTGGTTTAAGTCTTTTGCGGGGGGGTCGGGGGGGGGGG
>BJFM01000253.1:62970-83960 GCA_016586285.1 Arothron firmamentum | reverse complement strand
TATCAGCTTGGGGCTGTGGATCAATTTGTGTTTTACACCAAGAGAAGGCAGGTGAACACAATCAAACAGCAGGAAAAAAGGACAAAGGGGAAAATGGGGAGAAAACAAGCCTGATGTGAAATCGGTGGATGCTCGATCAGCTTCCCACGTGTTTGTGCCATCAGGTTTGTTTGATATCTTGTCTGGCAAGTGCAGGTTTTTCTTACCACACTGTGCAGAAAGCAACATCAGAAATAATCAGTGACCTGTAAAAAAAAAAAACCCGGCCTAGACGTGGCTGGAGACCCTGTTTCTTCTCAGGCTACAAACACGCATCAGTGCAACAGCAGCTCCCACAGTTTGTCTCATTTGTGGAGTCAGTGTTGACCCAATTTAATGTGATTTACTTTTGGGAGGGAGTTGTGAGGATTTCTGGAATATGTGAATTATTGAAGATGTTGGTACTGACTTATTAAAAAAAAAAAAAAAGCCATCATTGCGGTGTGTATCTACCCACTGGTTATTCATCTCAGCCATGGGCAGAGCGCAGAGGAAGGGCAGGGGAGAGATTCTCTTTAAACGATGCAAGCTTACGTCTCCTCAGCAACACAGAATGAAATGATAAAGAAAATCAGCCAAAACACGTCTGGAATCCTCTCTCTCCACCTTGTTATTATACTGATTTGCATCACTTACATCAAAGCAGAATTTTATTCAAGTGTTGCTTTTGGGCGAGGAGAGGGGTGCATGTGCGCAGACCCCTTATGTTTTTTTTTCTTCCCTTCTTTATTTTCAAGGTTAACTTATGGCCTCAGCTCAACAGTGTTGTCACTGGTTGCAGAAGCTGGGGTCTGACAGCATTGCCTGTCTGGGGTTACGGTGCGGTTTATTACCAACACACGTTGCGCGCTGTAATTGCCCATTCGGGGAAAAGTATTCATCCCGGTGTCGGAGACGCGATGTCGCATTGTGCAGTCATGCCAGTACCCTGACTGCCAGTCAGTCAACCGCAACCTCACACAAATGACAGAAATGTGATGTGGAAAAACACGAGTTTTTTTAACAACACTTTCCTCGTGGGGAAGCGGATCGCGGAAGGCATGACGCGCAGGGACACGCAGCGCGCCGCATCCTCCTGCACATCAGCGCCGTCACCTCTAGAGCATGTGAGGTAAAAACCTGTTAAACCATCAATTACACTGCGGTGGCTGCACAAACAGCAGTTGTTGCATGTGAATGAGAAATTGCCCATGAACGCATTTGCCACCGTTCCCGGGTGTTCTCCTGCAAGCGACATGTGCGGAACCTCTCAGATCATGAGCCACACAAGAGGTAATGATAGATCCCATGAAAAAGAGAATGATCTCACCAACAGCAGCGGCGGCGGCAGTTCCTTCTATCCCTTCTCTCCTTTTCCTTGAGTTAATGAGCTTTCGACGTTTGCTTCGGATGACTTCTCCCCCTGCGTTTATTGTCCGTCGGGTTTGGACCGTTTTCCCCTGTCTCTCTCAGCGGTGAAATAATCAGCGTCCTCTCTTCAAACTAACCTTCCCGACCCCTCCTTCTACCCATCTCAGATGAGAGCTGACCAGGACGGACAATCCCTGAACCCGAGAGCTGCCTCACAGATGCAGCAGCGCCCACATGGACCCGCTGGAGACGTTTCTTTAGGATTATTTTTGCAGAAAGGTGGACGGAGCAGCTTGACAGTGGTGCTCTTTCCCCCCCCCCCCCCCCCCCTTCCTAAACACAACTGCTACCAACACCCCACCTCCTTATTGCACAACAACCTCTCAGGCGAGAGAGAGGGAGAGGGAGAGGAAAAAAAGCAGATCGTGGGGCCACTTATTCTGCGCGCTTATTTGAGCGCTGACGCAGGTGTCCGGGGTCCAAACGGGCTGGCGGGGACGCAGGGGCTGTGAGCCGCCGCTGACAGTGATCTCACACCCTCATCTGAGTTACTGCAGCACCGGGAAATGGGAGCGCATCAGTCCCACTCAGTGACCTTGGGGTGGTCCAACCACTGAGTCCGGCTGGGGGCAAAGGGGAGGAGACAAATCATCGCGAAGTGCGCGCACAAGGTGCCCTTGTGCAAGGCAGCTCTGCTGTCAGACAAGCCGTCAGGTTGCGCACCTGCTGTGTGTGTTCCACAAAAGTCAAATTACAGTCGAGACAACCTGATGCATTCACTTTATTGCCTGTTTTTTTAGTTTCTGGTTTCTTTTTTTAAAAAAACCTACAAAAACGATTGCGTCATTTTGAGCCACTTTGTTGCCGTGGAAAAAAAATGCTTCCCCCACATCCATTATTAATTAACAACAAAAGAAACCTTTCTACAAGCCAAGGTCAAACCATATGCATTTAAAAATCATCTCCACAACAGGAAAAACCTCATTTATCATTGTGATTTCAGTCATCATAGATGCCTGGACCTCCAGTGGAGCAGCAGTCACTTCTGTTAATTGAATTCAGCAGGATAAACAGATTAAAGTAAAGGTTCCCTGCTTTTCCAGTATTTACAGTCCACAAACATTCAATCACGCAGCTGTTGACGCACAAATCCCTCCGTCTGTCACCCTGACTTCACAGGCGTTGAGCAGCATCCTGCCAGCAAACCTGTTGAAAGTGCTCCTCAGGTTCTCCGTGCTTAGATGGATGAGGATGAAGATCTCTGACTCGGTCTCACCCGGTCACATCTGGAGGTCGACATGAGCGGAACACTCCTGGCCACAGTCGTGCACGCTCCCAGGCTTGTGCTGGAAAGCCTTATCGCCATTATACTTTTTCTTTCTTTTTCTCTCTTCACCTAATGAGTGTGACCTTCTCCACATTTATCATTCCAGGAAATGAGCCCGCCGTTTCCCCCAACATTTATTATGGTACACCACCCACTCATCCGGGGGTCGGCGTCCTGGCTGAGCCACAGGTGTGAGGGTTGTCAGGCTGACAAATAAACAAATCAAGAGAGGATGATATGTAGGCTCCAGGGATTTTTCTTAAATGAAGATGGAGTATAGCATCTCAGAAGTGATACAGATGGGTACGTCGAGCCCTCACATGAGATTAATTAATTATTAAGCAGCCTCAGTGAAGCTGCTTTGTTAAATTAATCAACAATCAATTATGCAACTCGCTATTAATGTGGGAAAATGTTCGTCCCTTTACTAAAGCCTACCTCCAGGGGCAGCATTTCTCTCTGGCTAAGATTTTAAGAACCCCATTAATCATCGCAGAATTAATGTTCAGTATAAAGTAGTCATGTAGACATGTGCTCATGGTTTTTCTCCTCTTTTGTGATGAATTACTTTTACTTACCTGTATGCTGGTGTGTTTGAGCAGATACCCAGTGGACCAAACCTTAGTGAGTGTTTCCACGTTCACAGATATGATACTTAGTCATTTTACAGGAGCATATTTGAGTCACTCAGAATCTTCCAGAAACCTGAGAAACAAAAAAACCCACAAACTCCAGGGAGAAAAGTTTCATTTGAGCCTTCATATTGTTCTGCGTGAAAATGTCCGTGTGAAAACTGAGTCACGCAAATCATTGTCAGCTGTGTAATTCATCATAAAATGCTTTGGGATTAAACTCATAAAGGCTGTCACGGTCCAAAAGCAAAGCTTGATGCTAATTGCTTTGAAAAATGTTGCTGCTTGTTAACGAGACTTCTGTCCATCCATCAATCTGTCTGCAGTCTGGAACGCTCCTCTTGTCTCCCACAGCTTTACTTCCCACAGTAAACACGGCAACAAACCGACCCGAGGTTGTAAAAGTCACATGTAAATCAGCACAGTGTCAGTGTCCTCTGTGTCCCACAGCCGCGTCCTCAGACCCCGTAGGACCACTTGAGCAATTTTGATACTTAAATATATCATTTCTCCACGGACCCAATTCTGGAGTTTAATCAGTGCTTGATGAGATGACTGATGCAAAAAACCATAGACATATTTAAGCCCATCCCCGGCCGCAAGCGCCTGCAGATGTACACGCTCGGCCCCCAGAGACGGTTCATCCCAGAAGAGTTCTGCAGTGAGCCGTTGAACCCAACGCAGAAATTTACATTTGTTCTCAAAAACAGATCTCCAGAGGTTATGCAGGCTTGTGTTGGCGGACTGCACTGTCTCCCAGTTGGGTGTGTGTGCTGCTGATGTCACAAAGGACCACTTCTTTCATGGCAAAAACACTGCAAGCCCCTGTGTATACACAACCACATAGAAGTGCTGTAACATTATCCTAGAAAGATTTCATGAATGATTCATGTATAAAGTGAAAATTCAGGCCACTATGTTGTTAATTCTTCAATATGAGTCAAACCTACTTTAATAACTTCCATCTAGACGCTGCAGACACCATGAAAAGTTCACCGCCAGAGCACAAGCTTCACTTGACATCACTACGCAAGCCCAAATGGTCGATGGGGTATCAGATCACTCAGGCGAAGATCACACTGGATCGTTACTCCACATCATCAAGGTGTGGAGTAATGAACACCTTGTTTAGATCTGCAGTAGCATCACAGTAATGCTGTCTTACAGACAGTGCTCCTTAAAATCCAAACATGTTCGAAATAATGCATTCAAACTGTTTCTTTAGTGTTGCAAGAGAGACATTATCAAATATTTCTCCTACTCTGACCAAAGAGGGGTAATAGAAAGAAAGTTTGGGATTCCCATTTTGATTTCATCACTCACCACATGAGGATTAACAGGCCGGCATGCAGCAAAGAGTCAGTAAAACACATATATTGAGTCTTTCACACGTCAGCATCAAAGTTAATTAGCAGAAATATCATACTTTTCTTTCCATTAAGCACATTTGCCTTACAGAGAATGATGAGGGTTGGTTTTTAGATTAAAAGTTTTTAAAAAGTTTTTATCATCCTTTCCTCAGATGTGCAGCAGTGATCAGAGCGGAGCAGCATCAGTCAGGGATCCTGCTGCCAGTCAGCTACGAGGCTTCAAAGAGTTTGGACTTCAGAGGTGGATCTTATGGAGTGGGAACTATTCTTTGGAGATTGTTGGGAAGAGAGGAGACCCCGAGGAACAACACCTGAGTCTGCAACCGACAAGACCGTGAAAACATAAATCCATCTTAAAAGCGCTCTGAAATGAAAACCTATGCAGGTATGTGGCAGCCTCACCCAGCTTAATTACCAGCACATCAGATTTTAAGTTCACAAGAAATCATAAAAACCTGCTAACGTCTGCCGTTCAGTCAAACATCTCACGGGGAAGGCTATTGTGAGTTACATAAGATTCAATTTCTGGGGTGTTTTTGTGGGTCCCTGGCTTCCCATGTGGGGAGATGATGCAAGTTTAAAAAATAAAGGAGCTTATATGGAAAGAGGATGGATGCAGCAGCGCTTATCCTAAGACGATGCAAAGTTTCCCCCGATACGGGCGGCTCTGGCTCACCACCAAGTGCTGCAGCACTTGAAAGTAGAAATTCAAAGCAAGGCAGCAAAAATTATAAATGCATATGCAGAGACAACTATACATCATTATAGCATTTTATGTGGCGAGGGGGGGAAAAGAATTATATATAAGTGGGGCCATCTTGGGTGCACAAGGGAATGAAAGTCAGATAAAAAAGGAATCTACCACTGATATGCCAAAGACAACAAATCCGGTCCTGCAGGATGTGACCCAACCATATATCATTTGCTTTAGTGTTTGTGGGGAATACGCAGTAAATAAAAAGGAATATGGAAGTTTTTATTTTTTAAAAAGCACAACTACAGAGGAAATTCCCAGAGCCTGTAGCCGGTTGGCTGCACAGCGAGCTAAGCTGGGAAAATATGGCTTTCATCAGCATCCAAACACATCCTCGGGACCAGATAAAGAGGAGCTCCACTTGGACCCAGAGTCAGAGGATTCATCTGCAGGGATTCAAAGAAAAGATGGCAGTCAGTCATCAGTCAGTAAGGCTGCTTAGTCATTAATGAAACACATTTCCAGATCAGTGATTCTATGCAGCTCATCATGATTATAATCTAATCATAAATCCCAACCAGAGCGTTGCCTTTGCTGAAATTTAAAGCACTGATGGATTACATCCAATGTCCTGGTTAGTCAATAAACCACATCTGCAGGCCGAAATTGATCAACATGAGGGGCAATAAGAGTCATGACCTCCGCAGTCACCGGAAGAGGCTGTGCAGCCAAACGCTATGTGGTAATTATCTTGTCAGGCCTGGAATCCCCTCTGTGATCAATGATCCAGCATGGCCTCACGTTTACAATCACCTTTAAGTCTCCAGCCTGGATGTGTTCAGGGTGCAGGACAATCAGCGGCGAGGCGTTCGTGTGCCTATAAGCCGCAGTTCAAAGCAGATCAGGCTGCGTGTAACGCTGACATGTAGCATCAGAGCAACGCGGCGCGTTTCTCAAGTGTGTGTGGTCGAGAGGGCGTGATGGCGTCCAGTCAAGCCTCTCAAGGCAACAAATGTATCTCTGTACTCTAGTCTCATCACCGTGCGCTTCCTGCCTGATCAGGAGGGCAGAGATCTGCTAGTGAACGGTGACAGATGTTGCTTTGATTATGCACTCAGATGTTTTTCAATGGTGGAGTTTTAGTTCCTGGAGTTATCTTGGATCTATACCGGCTGGAATTTAGAATTCTAAAATAGATAAAACATGTTTTCAAAAGTTAAGATTTAATCTGCCTTGATGAAAGCGTCTTGGTTTTCTTGGAGTCAGAAATGGAATATTTGGACGTGGTTGTCAGCCTGCTGTAATACAGAAGTTTTAAAATGAAGCACCCCCGTTGACAGCCAGTCAGACTCTACGCAGCATTAATGCAGATGTTGTACAGATGTGCCGAGTAAACCTTGCCACTACAAGTCACACAGGTGGAATGTTAATTCAACAAAATTAGCAAAGAGATTAAATTACACACTCGTTTGCTGCACAAGATGAAAGGTGTGAAGTTTAATGTGATTTTCTTTTTGGTTTGTTTGTTATGTCTTGTTTTCATTTCTCTGGTGACATCACTTCACTAGATTGAGATTTCCAGTTTACTGAGTCCGGAGTCCATCACTAATAACACCATCGGATTTAAGTGAAATACACTGGGACCATTATTTCCTCTCTATTTTCTCCCACAAGGGACAATTACCAGCAAAGACTGACAGATTTTCCCTTTCTGAGTTGGTACCGTGCACGAGCACCAACATTTAAGACCCTTTGAATTTGATTAATGAATCTTTTGATAATGAGGAAACTGTGCCATCACTTCGCAGGACAATACGTTGAATAAGCCATTTTAAATTGAGGAAAATAGCCTTGCTGTTTGCTCTTGGGCACGGAAAAGAGTAATGTGGGAAGCTAGTTTGCCATAAATTTAATCCCCTGCCGCTGGGACTGCGGTGCTGTAGTGTCGAGGTGAGGAATGCAGACTGGAACCTCTACGGCGTCTGCTACTAATGATCAGATTTTCAGGGGAAATGTATGTGGAGGAGGGGGATGAGTAACGCTCCCCTGGAGGTATCACAATGGGGATGGCCTCCTGTGGCACGCAGTCACAAAGTTAAGAGTGGTCCTATTAACCTCACAATGGAGATTGCATTATTCCAAGAACAAAAAAGGGGACGTGGAAGAATGGATAAGAAACTTAATAAGGTGGTGGCTCCATCCTTGCTAACGAAGTGGATTAATGTGAATATAATGATTACGTCACATGTTTTTGAATGTGGTGTGGTGAATCAGGAAATTCAGTGTGGTCATGCTCTGGAACCATGGAGACACCTGCAGCCTTTTGTAATAAGCTAAGTTTCTGTAAATTTTGGTTTAGTGAAAGATGCATTCCATATTTTTTCAGTGCAATATCGGCCTGCAGAACCCATGCTAATGTTGTAGCTGATTAGCAGTGGAGCGTAATAAATGTTTGTGGTAGCAATAAAAGGCCGTAAAACTCGTTTATCAGTTGCTGTGTTCATGAAACTGTGGACTAATGTGGACGACAGTGAATTTAAAAAGTCAGCAGGAAGTTGACAGACAGTCATCTGTGATATCATTAAAACTGTAAAACAGCAGGGGATTGTTTTGAGACGTCTCTGGAGATTCCGGTTCAGATGGTGTTTGAGTGGACTAATAAAATTTACTTACTTACTTTACTTGTACTGCAGCGGCGACAGAGCCAGTACCAAAGGTTCTGCAGTGGTTCTGAGCTGATGTGAATGAACATGAGCTTACTGGAACCACTCCTGACCTCAGGTACTGAGCAAATACCTGCTGAGTGGCTCTCCTACCACAGCGATTTCTATTTTCCTTTGGCACACAGTAACACCTCATGCCCTCTTGCTCCCACTAAAACCCTCCATCTTTTAAAACTGCTTGCTCTGTCGTTAGGTCCATGGTTGAATGCATTTGAACAGAAAAGAAGGATGAATGTTTTTATGGATAGATAGCTAAATAAATAGGCAGAGTGTACAACTGGATTGTTTGCGACATGCTTTACGTGACAGTCCAGAAAGTGAACAAATGCCTAATACTACCGCAGAATAGCAAAGCAATTAAATATTTTTGCTAACTGTGACTCAGACTTACCTGCTCATGCTGGCTGAATTCAGTATCATATAAAACAAATGCAAACACACAAACACACCTCCATCATTCCACAACAATACTATTGTTATTTCTGAATAAGCTGCAATAATTAGGGGGAGGTGCGCAACACATTTTTCAGGTGTAACAGGCCAAATTAAATGCGTTGTAGAAAATAACAATATCGTATTCACCTGGAATCTGAAACCCTCTCCTGTAGCCAGAAACAAAAACCCTAAACTGCTCTGATAGATCAGCTGCTGCACGCCACTGTGATTTGTCCACCTCTTTTTGTGTGTGGGATACATCACACCCTTAGCATAATGGGATTACAGATATCAAAAGCTACGTGAACTGCTGGAAATAGCTAACCATTGTACTGTAACTATGGCAACAATGACACTGTACACAGCTAATTTAACCCTTATAATTACAAACAAAGGACCTCCACACCTTTAAAAAGCCCCTGAGCGTGCAAAATAAGAGCCGTGCTCAAGCTTTTGCCAAAATAATCTCTTTGTGCATAAAAATGCTGCAATTCTGTAATCTGAACCGTAACAGTAACTGGATGAACACAGCACAGGTTTCTCTGGTAATATAAGAAGGCTTAGAGAGAGAGAGACTGTTTTTCTACAGTGTTATACTGTATCTTCTTTAAAGTCTTGCCCTGTTGTCCAGTTCTGTGTTTTATGTGTTCCACTTGAGCTGCTTAGTGCCTGTCATCCGCAAAGAGCAGATTTGAAAAAGGACACAATAAACCATGTAAGAAATAAGAGATGCCTGCTTATAACAGATCCATCCCCTTCCCACAGCATATTTTAAACCTAATCCTTCTCCAGCAGAGTGAGAAACTGACATGTTGCAGTGCATTTCATTTTTCAGCACACTGTAAGTGCACTTTGCCTTGTCAGTGAATCTTCCGCAGCAGTTCGGATGGTGGAGCGGGGTGCAAATTGTCAGCGCTTGTCAGGGATTTTTCTACAAACAGCAGCACGGTTAATGCAGAAAGTTATGAATTTTAATGCCGGTTTGTTTGTCGGGAGTTGTGATGATGCCTGACGGCTTGTAGCTCACAGAGAAGCTGTCACTTTTAAACGTGTCACATCGTCAGTAGGTGAGATGATGGCTGCTCGGACAGGCCAGTCTCTGATCTACCTGAGCCCACCTCCTGAGGAGGTTCGGACCACTGGTCCTGGCTGGACTCAGTCGCTTTCATGGTGCTTGCTTTGGTGGGAAGACCCACCAGGACTCTGGTTCAGGCTGTCCTTCCACGCTTTCATCCTGGCTTCTCTCTTCCTTTTTTATCGGCACTCTCACACACTGCTGATTCCACATCCTGCGATTAACACAACATGGGGCCTCCGTTAAAGCAACCGAGATAATGGCGATCAGGTGACGGTTGCGGCTCTTCTTTATATCTTCCCCAGCTCTAAGTTGACTCAAACTCTGTAAAGGTGAGTAACGATAACTGATTATATAAATAAAACAAGTTGGAATATGCGAGGGACTCTCGGTCTGCACTATCGGGCCGGCTCGGTTCCGTAAACAGACATCCTAACAGACTCAGTTCGGAGGCAGGATGGTCTTTAGCTGTCAGTCAGGCTCCTCACACACCTGCAAAGTCCAGATAAGAGTTTGTTTTGCTGGCACCTTCACGTCCTGTCGTATAATCTCCTTAGATAAGTTGGAAGTTAAAGGAAACACTGTTTGAAAAGAGAGCTAACGTCACAGTAGCTGAACTCACCGAGTTAAAATATTTATCTCCGGACCTCAGTTTTCCAGAGATTCCGAGCACTGACAAGCTCATCTGGCCTCCCACTACAGTCTGATGTTTTCTCAGGAACACTGAGCACAGCTCGATAAGTCGACAACGCGGGGCTAAAATCTAATTTTGACACCCTGCCTTGATTTGCAACATGACTGCAGACGGCGTGGCCCTTCGATTCTCCCTCCATTCACATTTCAAGACTGGATCAGATCCAGCATCACGTTAGGAACCAGAGTAACGTCCCAGTGGCTTGACAGCAAGTCGACGAGGACTTCTTTTGGCCTAGAACGGAAAAAGAATTTCCATTTCATGTAACAACAAGAAAAATCCATGCTAATTAATCTCTAATGAAGAGTGCAAAAGCACTCCCAGATCACGGAGCTCTGCCAAGGCTGAGCATCTCCCAAACATGTCAATATCTGCAGGAGATGCAGATTATATGTCAATGCACGTAGGTGACACCGCAGATCAATGACCGTCCCCAACACACACTCTAAAAATGTCACTAACTGTTGAATTTTAGATCATTTGCTAATTAAAATATCGACCTTTGAATGATGAACTGGAAATTGATTTTTCTCACCAACCCTATACCCTGTTCATGAAGACACAACATACACGCATAAACAAAAACAGCGACAATACACACTCTTGGTTCTTCCTCTTGCATGAGTCAGAGTTTGTCAGGGTCACTGACATGAACACGTTTGTCTGTTGACGTGCACAGCATCTAAAAATTGAATATGCTCTTGTTGCTTTTGCTGTTTTTATGAAATGGCGGCGATGTTCCATTTTCCAGATCAAAAGCATGAATAGCCAGCCTCAAGTGCTTCGGCAGTTACGCTCCTGGTTCCCGGGGTCTTAAATTTCACCATGTTAGAATATGAACAGGTCTACTGCTGACCTTTCGTCTCAGTGAAGAAAAAAAGTGATAAATTCAATCAGGTTCATTTGTATTTGGTATTTGCTTTTCTTAGTTTGACTGCTGACAACATTTCTTCAAAATCAACATTTTCTGCATTTATCTGCCTCGTTTTCTGCACAAAAGTGAATCTGAGATGACATCAGGAGACCTTTTCTCTGCCAACCTTTGAATCTGACATTTCCCTGACATTTCAGACACGTGATAACAGCACGGCTGACAAGATAATAGGCACCTTAATCGATAATACAAATAATTGAGATCTCCAGTCAGATTTTTTTCTGCTTCACTGAACCTGTCTATCAATGCGCCACCCTCGGTACCTGCACATGTTCACTCCGATGAGCACTAAAAATCAAACAGCACCTCAGACATGTAAATTAATCCGTTGAAAAAGGAAATGCGGTTCGGTTATGAAGGAATTGTGAGTGTACGTCTGCAAAGCTCTCTTCCATCAAGAAGAGAGCGCTTCACTATTTGATTGAACTGTGCTGGAAAGGTCAATCACTCAGCTGTCACGTCAGCCGTCCGCTGAAGGGGCCGGGCCTTCTTCTGGCCTCGGGGACCTTCCTGAACCGAGGTTACAGGTTGTGTCCGTGTCTGCGTGGGGGTGCTCCGTGTACTCCAGCCTGGCTGCTGTTGACATCACTGAAAGACATTGGGGGTAATCTGGGGAAGCACAACGCACCTGCATACCTTCTGTGACATTCCCCTGGTGTGAGCTTCACTTGTTCCTGGTTTCACACTCCATTTAAACACTCACTGTTGCCTCAGGGCACAACAGCTCTGGGTACGATTCTCGCTCCCTCCCGTGTTCGCTTGCTCTTCTGGTTGGCGCGTGTTGCCTCCAATCCAGCTTCCTTCCACATTCTGTGTGTGCAGGCTGCCGGGTAGGTGGAGTCGCTCCTCTGAATTCTCTACTTTTGATCATACGTCTCTCTCAGATTTGGACAGAGATTGACCTCGGCCCTGGCCGGGATGGTGATGGAGGAGTGTGGTGGTGACAGTGAGTGTAAATCACGCAGCCCTCAGGCTGATTAAAGTGTTACTGTATTTGCAGTCTGAGCGGGGGAAATGCAGAGGACCACCCAAGCGCCACAAATAATGTATGAGTCTTCCAAGAACAGGTCTCTAGGGAGAATGGCAGGTTTATGCGCTGATTCTAAATAGCATGTCCTTCACGAGTGTGAGTGAGAGCGCTCTCCGAGTCAGCAGAGGCAAACTGATGCTGCAGCCGAGGAGCACAAAACGAGAGGCGTTTAACCAAGACCCACGCTGCAGAATCATGGCAGCAGGAGGGTTTGGGTGGCTGTAACGTAAGTGCAGAGCTTGTACCCACCTTTAAAACCCCTCTCATGAGGACCCCTGGGAAATCAGAGTGATGGGAAAAGCTACAAGGCGGCTTCCTGTAGCTGCAGGAGATGTTATGCTAAGGTCTGATGAGGAAGCTTTCGTGAATTTGGCTGTACTCAGGCAGTTATTTAGTCTAGCTCTGCACCATGAAATTTGATTCTGGAAGCGGTAACGAGGCAGATTACTTTTTATTGCATCGGTGATAAATTCAAAAGACAAAGCTAGCGGCTCGATGGAAACGTGGCTGCTGCGCTCTGCCTAAAGAAGCGCTCTGCAGGAGGAAAATGCAGTTTAACTTCCTAGCTGTTAGGCCTCATTAACCATCACCCAAGTGGTCTCTGCAGGTTTCTGAAGAGTTAGCAGCTCCTATTCACTGAAAAGACCAGTTCTGTAATGACTCTGATTACAATCTTCATCCAGCCAGAGCTGTCATTGTCTGCACAGTTTCCAATCACAAATTCATTTGGTTAACGGGTTTTTCCTCAGTGGTGGTATTAAAAGCATAAGTTTTACTTACCGCACTTCGTTCAAGCTCTGGCATTTTATCAGACCCACATGTTCAACATGATCACAATCAGGACAATTATCTCTAAATTATACAGCGCTTTAGTAAATGAACATTATGTTTTCTTGCCTTTAGGCCAAATAATTACATCTCTTTAAAGAATTTGTTGAATTGGGTGAATCTTTTAACTCAGTTGCTATGATATATGACTGTTATTGTAGCTGGGGAGAAAATATATCATATTTATTACGCAGTAGTATAAAAAATGATATACAAGTAGTTCATGTTTAATTCTTTGAATTTACTCCAAATAGCCTAGGAGCCAGCTAGTTATGGTTTATGCATAGTCCACAAGGATGTGGGTCTTGTTTTTAAAGTGGTCAGCTCATTGCATCATTTTCTCTATTCCTTTGCTAAAATTTGGTTTTCATGGAAGCGGTAAGGCTTTGGCTCCGTGTTTGCTGTCGGCTATCTTTGCTATCATCATCTGATCGTGCTGTTTGTGTTTAAATTCCATTGTGTTTCAAATTCCAAATTCAATTTAACTTCCATTAAATTGTTGTATTCATGGTTACTCTTCATCTAAATCACAAAATTGATTTCTTTCTTATGTCAACTTCTTACAATGATTATGCATTTGATCCAAAATTCATGTAATTCTCCTATAATTAACTCAGTTCTGATCACAGCGGAACTCGATGGCATTTGAGTGACATAAAAATATCTCTTCTCTGAGAATAGAAAGTTTATTTTTAGTCTACAAAGCATCAACATACCTTTTTATACTGCTGGTGCTCTTTTTACTTTGCTATGCTAATTTTGTCTGGCTGAAAATAATGATGAGTGTAATCACAGCGCTGCAGCAGTGTCAGGCGCTGATGTCACATTGACAAACCGCTGCTGATGCTGTGGGCCGTAAGGACACACTACTGCTGCTGACTTTGTGTCATTAAATCCTTTTTCAAATGGTGAAGGTTGAACTTTAGCTCTGGGGGCTTCCATTTCTCTTTCATCTGTGAAACCTTGATGAGAGCTCCCTTAAGCTAAATTCGATAACTGGACACGATTTGAAAAGACACATCTGTCTGCGTCATGTCTCACGGTTCACATATCAGCAGAAAAACCAAAAATTTTTGTCATTCACAGATGCTTACTGTCAACTGGTCTAAATAATTAGATTTTTGTTTTAATTATAGCATAAGGCCACACCATAGCAATAGTGTAAAATGTGTAAAAACTGACTGACTGTTAGTGTTTAGAAGGAAAACTTGTTCAACATGCACCAAACCTTCTGTGTTTTTACTTACCATATCATTAACATGGCCTCTGTAAGGAAAGCATGTTTTTGTCTTTCTCTACTAATGATCAGAGGTCGGAGTCAGCTGTCGTCCCTCACCTATGTTATAGTTTCTTTATCCGGTATTAAAGAGTATATTGGTGTGAGAGGAGAGTCACTGCCATGGCAAAAGGCAAATGGGAATTGTCAAAAAATAATTCAGCCAGGCCACAAAACAAGCTGCTTTTTCCACACTTCATTTGGTCACAAGTGGACTTTTTCAATATTTAAACAATAAATCACAACGTGAAAATATACCTGTTTTACAAAATTAAATCCTCATCCTTCATTAATTGTAAATATAGCTTTGATCAGAATTGTGAGTGAAAAACGGTAAATTATAAATAAGGACCACCACAGGTCCAGGGATGTGTTTTTAGAGGAGTAGTGAATTAATGACGCAGACATGCGTGTGCGTAAATCTCCCAGTCCGCCCTTGACGAGGAAGGACACGGGATTGAGACACCATCCAGAGGATGAGAGTGGTATTACAGTCAGAGAAAACGAAGACTTTCCCTCGTTCATCTGTGAGGAAGCCTTCCTTATTCACTGCAGTGGTCACCAGATGGTGCTGCAAAGGCATGCTTGAGCCATGTTCTGCTGCTTCAGGGATGAGGATGAGGGAATGAGAAGAGCGGATCGCCACTCACACCGGGGTCATCATCACTCCAGAGCCAAGTGACTGATGGGGACTACTATAAATGTGGCACCAGAGGAAAGGGGATATTTTAAATGCTGTGGGGGAGAGTTATGTTTTTCACGTTACAAATTGGAGGTCCGGAGGAGCAATCCTCTCCGCTCATTAGTGGGAAAAATGTAGCCACACTTCAGACTGCAGTTGCATTTATCTGTTCAAGTCCCAAATAAATGAATTCATCATGCAGTCTATGGACAAATAAATAAATAAGCAGATAAATAAATGTTTCCTTTTACCTGATGAGACTTCCCTGTAAATACATTTGCATGTATTTCTTTATAAAATAATAAGTTGCACATTTGATCACAATAGAAATCACCGCAGCTGTTCAGTACAAATGCAACAAATTTAAGTGACAGATAATCACTATAGTTGTTGTGTGTACCCGTTAGTGTAAATAATGCGATGACAGACTACAGAGGAGCTCAGGACGTTTTCCAGAAGCGCAGAGGTTGGCACTGGGACGGGGTGGGCAGGGAAACAAGGGCAGCAGATGGGGTGTCCCTTCAGTAGTTGTCCTTTCAGCTACGGCCAGCTGCCGCTCTCTGGGTCCCTGTCTGGGCCCCTCTACTCCCCCGAGTCAACAGAACAAACATACCTACATTTTAGCAATTTTGGGAAGTTGATATGCAGCAAATGCAGAAAGGGGTTGACATAAAACCACAGCTTTAGAGTAAAGTTAAAAAAAAAAAAGGGATTTGAGTTTATTCCCAATCTCTTATTCAGGCAGTATTAACTAACTCTACACGTAAGCTTTGCTGCCCTCTGCAGGTAGGCTGCAGTAAAGGTTAAAATCCCTTAGCTCGCAGGCATAGAAAGAGCACTTTTCTACACCCGCTCAGACACAGTTGGCTGTGTGAGTGTGGCAGATTGTCACGGACACACTCTCGGAAGATGAGTCCATTCCCAGTTTGAGCTCTTGCTGGGATCAGAATGAGTCTGTCTTCAGCCGCCCACATATTTCCCTGTGATACAGTCAGTCACGATCTGGGAAGACTTCAGTGAGCATAAACCTGTGAGCTCCACCGTGAAGTAAGTCGCTATGGCTACAACAGGATAATTACATCATTCAAGATACCTGACTGCAGCAGGTCGCTATGGTGAGAGCAGCTGTGTCAGTTAGCTCATCTAGTATTCAGTTATGATCTTATATTCTGTTATTTTCTTGAAAATAATGACACTGTACAGTAGGTTAAGCCTGATCATACAACAGTTCATACGGGTCAGATGTTGGCTCCGTCTGCTTTTCTTTAAGAGCAGTAAAGCAAGAAATACTTGAAATGCATAAAAGAGAAAAGAAAGCAACATATAAATATAAAAATATATTCCAAAAATAAAGATTTGAATGTGTTTCACATACAGGGGACTATTTTAGTCTCATCCACGGTTAGATTTGTAGGCAACTGGACTTAGAAAGGTTGATCAACCTTTCTAAGTCCAGTTGCCTACAAATCTAACCGTGGATAACTATGACCTGGATGAATGAGAACCTTCACAGACATCTATTTTAGTCTCAGTAAATCGAATATTTAATCCACAATTCCATTTTATTAGCATTAGATTAGTTAGCAAAGGTTGTTCAGTTCTTTGTCGTTTCCTTTGCAGTGTGGGCAGAATATGTGTGAATACATCTGGAATTGAATAAATTCAGATTAATCTGAAAATGGCCCAGAGAACTGGAGCATCACAGTGCTCGCGAAACATAAACAGCACAGAGGGTTTTGAAAAAGTAAACCAACACAGTTCTAATAATTCAAGTGCAACATGCTAAAAATGCTGTGACGGCCATCAACACGCTAACAGGAGAAGAAAGGAGGTGATGAGGATTAAGGTGAATCTTCTTGTAGCACAGACGTGGTCATTGTGTCAGCAGCTCCGCTCGTTCTTGTTGCTGTGCAAACAAATGCTAATGATGGGATTTCCTTGCGCAGACAAACAGGCTGTATGCCCATCACTCACCCCGCTCCACCATTTCACAAGGAAGCAGGTTTTCTCATTTGCTTCACATCATTTTACTGACATGACACACATCCATGTTTTTTTTCTTCACACGTCTTTGTTTTTTTTTTTGTTTTTTTTAAACACCTCTTTGTTCTCTGCTCATGTCTATTTTTACCCCAGCGTTCACGGGAGGAGTCAGAGAAATGACGAGGCTTGGGAGACTTGCTCATCTCCATGGCAACTATACAGCAAGCCTTCATTTCCTAATGCAGCCTTTATTACTACATCACATACCTCTGTGGCTCTTATCTTATTATCACAGTTATCAGGCATGTTTTTTCATATTTTCTCCTCTGGATAATTTTCGCCCATACATAATTCCTCACCTAGACCCCCCCTCCCCCCGAAACCGAGCCGAATTTGGCCTCTCTGGACCAGCGGGCGTGCTGTTGTAATTCCGTACTCACCCAGATCTCATGAGAGTGTGTGTGTGTGTGTGTGTGTGTGTGTGTGTGTGTGGATGCCGTTCATTTCATCGCCGCTGTGAGGCCCACTTCCATGTGGTTGAAAATCTCTGCGGGCTTCATGCAGTTCAAGGGGGGTTTCCCCATCCCCAACACACACCCCCACCCCACCACTACCCCATTTTTATTGGGTTCTGCTGAGAAATGCAAATTTTCTTGCATCCTTTCCGTTTAATAACTGCAGTATGGCACCCTCATTTAAAACCACGGCTGTACTACTGCCTTTTGATTATAATTATTTACAACTCAATTACATTTGATTTATTAATTACAATCCTTTTTAATTCCGTAAACATCCCAAACATGGGAATGCTTTCATCATATCGTATAATATCTGCACTAGTAGGTAACGAGCCAGCGTTGTGCGTTTTACCGCCCTATGCATACACATACTGTATCCATATGAATATAAATCTTTTCCTACATTAATCTTTATGTCTTATGTCTGCATTATATTTTTAGATGCAAGCTTCAGTCAAACAAAGAATCATTTAAAATCATTATGTCACACAAGCAAACCAGGGCATCCATTATCTTTGGTTGCTGTTTGGCTGTTGTGGCTCTCTGCCTGTTTGGGAACACACATTCAATTCTACATGCAGGATTCCTTTTTGTCACGTGGCCAGGCAGCACAAGCATCTGCTGTCAGTGGAGGCTTCTGTATTTGGTGGCTTAAGGTGCACGGGGGGGCATGAACACATGAGGACAGACAGTCAAAGGAACTATAATGGTAGAAAATGGGGTGGGGGCTTCTGCAGAGGCACTCAAATGAAACACAAACAGAGGGCAGAAATATATCACTGAGGGAAGTAGCAGGCTGCTGTGTAAGAAGGGCTGCACACTATTAAATGATGAATAGGCTGTATCGCCGAGGCTAACAATGCTAGGTGAGATAATGAAGTTAATTACATGTTACCTTTGTGCCAGGCCACAAGTGGTAGCAGATGCCTGCAGCCCCGGGGAACTAAACACTCACCCACGATCCTTCAGACTGTGCCCAAAAGAAATTTTCCTTGCCTGTCTCTTTGCTCGCTATGGCAACAGCCAGCGCGCTCCGCATCACCTGCCAGTGAGGGAGCAGGTGGACCCAGCAAGCCCAGGTGGCGGCCTCACCTGTCACACCTCCAGAGCTGCCCTGCACACGTTCACACAAACGCGAGAAGAGGTGCAAATTGTCAGAGCTGTGATATTTCAGGATGCTTTCCAGGTACAGATACAAATAACGCAGAGACACATCTGATCACATGACACGTGTTCTAGCACAATACCGCAGATGGATTTGTTCTAAAAGTGGCTGTTTAAGAATTTGTGTCTGCGAGCAGACCCACATGTGTGACATTAACATCTTACATTACTAATTTTTACCGTCCTTGCTGAAATGATCATGCTCATCCACTACAAAATACACCCGAACAGAAGCTGCTACAGAAAAAACACTCCAAGCCCTCGACAAAGGCTGTTGCATCCAGATGTTTTGCAAGAGCGAAAAGAAACAAGGACACCTTCGGAAAGCTTCAGTGTTTGATGCTTTGTGTCCAGTTTAAATTCCTTAACCTTTCTATTCATAACACACAAAAGAAAACGAATTATTTGCTCAGTCCTGTGACTTTCCATTTAGCCGGAGAGAAGACTCCAAATCAAGGAGGATAATAATTTAAAGCAGTGCTATAGGTTGCATGAGATCAGTGTGTTGACCCTTGACTTGAAGTGAGTGACAATCAGGCGATCCACAACAGTATCTGAAGTCAGCACACTCTGCCCCCACCCTGAAATACAACGCAATCGATACGGCAATGAGATGCAGTGTGACGAGGGTCTGTCGATACCTCCAGGCCGAAGACGCTACATTTGTAAATCAATTTCGTCTTTCAGGTCTGGATCGTACAAGAGCACTTAGAGAGGCACAACAAGAGGGCGCGTCAGCAGTTTAAGGTTTCATTCCTGCAAGAACAAATCCGACTTTGTTTTTTGAGGAGAAAAGTTCCTGGAAGCACACTGCCTGCTACATAATGCAAGAGATCTACTCCCAGATTCAGACCTGATTCGTCCTAGGAGGGCGCCACACGCAGACATCCATTCACGAGCATTCAGGCATCAACAGCCGAAGCCAGATGACTGGCTCTTCATTATTTTAGGGTTACCTTGTTTTTGTTATTTCTTTCCCCCAACTGTGAGGTTTTTTGGGGTTTTTTTGAACAATCATGTCGTCTGTTTCTTTTGCAGTGTCACAGGGATGAAAGTAAGATGCTGAATGGAGAAAATCCCACCTGCTGCGTTAGTCTTTGCAACTTGACAAACAGATTGATGATTCCAAACACAGGGATGACAATGACAGAAGGCGCCGCGATATTAAACTACTGGTCCGAGCAGCAGTCCGTGATATTTCGGCATTGGCAGCTGAAATCAATTCCAGATGCCATTAAAAATATATGTTTTCCTCGTCTTTCATCCCTCAGCCCGGCCCGCTATCCCGGTAGTAATGGCATGATAAATGTGCAGAGACAGAATGGCACGCCACTTGCGAGCTGACAGCGTGGGACGGATGATGTAGTGGCTCCTAATGCGTCCCACCTGGGAAGGAGCGCTCCACAGCAGCCCTTGCTGGGCTAACCACAGGATGTCAAGGGTTACTTATTGGAATTGCATCCATCTATCTGTCGGTGTAACCACTTCTGAAATGTCCTCCTCCTCTTTGCGATACCGAGTTGGACGGGAGTGCTGACGTGTGTGGACACTGTGATATTCCACTGTGTTGCCTTACACATCCTATTCCCCTAAAAGGGTGAATATTTGCCCGGGGTCACTGAGGTGTGACCTCTGGTTCCACAGTTACCCTCAGTTGGGAAATCAATGAAGCATGTGTGCAAAAGGGCTCCCTGAGGACCGTCCACATCTGTGCAAATCAGCTCTGTTTTGTCACCACTGTTTTTTTCTCAGCTCAGTCAGATGAGATCAGAATTCTCATCTGACTGAGCTGCAGATTCCTGCACCTACATAATCCAGGACTTTCACACTAAAATACCCAGAGGACACCCAAGGGACAGGCAAGGCTGGCTGCACCTCAGACTCCTTAGATCATAGTTTTAGAAGCTGCCTGTTCCAAATGAAACAGCGACTGTCCCACCACGTTCAGGCCCTCGTTTTTTTTCTCTGGTCTTGGCTCTGATTGAGATTGTCCAGCGTATGAGTTTCCCCCCTTGGGTCTCTCAGACATGCAGAATATTGAGTCGTGCACATTTAGGTTGACACATTACTTTACATTGGCTCTGACACCACGAGAGAAGGGCCCAGGCTCACCGGCGGTAATGACCGCTGCGTTCTGTGGTCGCTCTAGTGTGAAAGCATGGCCTGCCAGGAGAAATACTCAGGTCCAAGCCCTGACTCAGTAGAACCTGCCCATGACTACACCCCCCCCCCCCCC
>BJFM01000253.1:46265-58393 GCA_016586285.1 Arothron firmamentum | reverse complement strand
CACGGCAGGGCTGCATAAGCAAAGCAGATGTGGGGGATGGAAGTGCAGATTTGCACAAGCATTTCTTCATCATCATTAGCTATTCAGCATCGAGTTCTGGGTTTCAGCCGTGTTCATTTTTATGGATTTTGATGGATAATTTTGATGATTTGAGGGAGTGTAACCCCTCCCCCCCAGGACATCGTGCCATAAGTATTGATCTCTTTAATATATAGATTATGTTTTCCTTGGCGGCTGTGATTGTGGTGCTTATGGCCAATAGAATTTTGTTCATTCACTTCCCATGATCTCAGAGCATCAGGACGTCCCTGTGAGCCCTGCAGCATCAGCAGCAGGCCTGGCCTGAGCCCACTTTGTGTGAAGTAAACATAGCAACGCTGGATATGATGAGCATGATGCATCATCCGCAGCAGCAACCTGAGCTGCACAAAAGCAGAAGTGTCATCATGCGCATTTCTGCTTTCTTGTGTGCTGTATGATTTCAAAGCATCACTCCTCACAAGTGTTTAGATCATGGTGGTGCAGTTCAGCCTCAGCGAGCAACGCGCCGCGCTTTGATTGGGGGGGCTTTCTGCAGTAGCATAGCAACAATTGCCTGGTAGCCTGCTCCGAGGTAGCGCTTCAGAGCCGCCTGCTTTCAAAGCCGCCGATCTCATCTCTGCGGTCAATGAATGGCTTAATATACGCTGACGCCAAACCTTTGTTTCGTTTGTGTAAGATAATGGTGAATAGTGCAGCAGATTATTAAAGCTGTTCACCTGCACTGATCTTTAGGTGGAGGCCTCTTTGAAGGGGCTTTCAGGGGGTTTCACAGTCTTGTTCAATCTCCGCCATGAGAATTTTTTTTACTGTCTGTGAGTTTCTGACGTCTTTGGGTTGAGTTGGACGGAATCTTGTAGATGTGCTGCATATAAGCCTTCGGTGAGATCCGGGGTCGTGGAGTGGAAACTGTTTGCATTGCTGCACCTCCTGCATCAAGTCCAAATGAGTCACGTCTGGCTTTGGCCTGCAGGTCAACGGGTTCAGCTAAATCCAATCCAGCCAGGGCTCGCTGCAGGATGAACCTTTGAGACCATATTCCATAAAACATCCTGGTTTATGTTTGCGTTTTCATTAGAGGGAAGTTGATTAGGCTGTTTGGCAGATTTACAGAGCTCCAGAAACAGGAAGTTGAAAAGCACTGATGCATAAACCTTACTGTTCACATGTGAGGAGCAGGGATGACCCAATAACTTACATGTGTTATGCAACATGGAGACACACAGAACACGCCCCTCTCGGGGGCTTGGTTCTTCTTGTCATAGATGCTGATTATGGCTAATTGCTGTAATTGCAGAATATTGTGAATGAAGCGCTTTGGTGAGTGAGGCCATCTATGGATGGAAGCACAGGCTGAGCATGTTTAGAGACCAGCGCAATCCGTCGGTTTCTGTCCACTTAACTTTGTGTAAAAAAAAAACAACAACAACAACAAACCAACAGAAAAACCCAACAAGGTAATAAGCTTATTTAACCTTCAAATTTTTGGTGAATAAGTTGAATTTAAACTATTAAAATCTTGGGCAAAGCCAGTTTATCATGCAGCCAGGGAATAAAATAAGCAAACCTGCTGAGTCAGCTGTTTATAGTTACCTTTCTAATTTGGTAGGAGCTCACTATAATTTCAATGCTCTTTGCTTTGGACCCTGCATGAGTCAGGGAAAACCTCACAATCCCATGCTAGGACTAATTTAACCACACAGGCACAAAAACAATAGTCACTGGTCCACTGTCGAAACTTTTACTTCCTTCCACTCACTAGCTGTAGTCAGTGACATCTGATATGTCCTAGCATGTGTAGATAAACGCTTACTTTTGTGAACTAACATTTTGTTCCGTATCACCAGTCAGTCAGTCAACTGGGACTGATCATAGATCATGATTATCCAAACACAAAAAGACAACTATGTGTTCATCAATGTTCAGAAAAACATGTGGAAGAGAAATGTGAGAATATTAAATGGTTTAAATGTGACTGGATGATGATGATGATGATGATGATGATGATGATGATGATGATGATGATGATGATGGAAATCACGGTGAAGACATGACACATCACTGTGTGGACCTGTCTTTTCTCTGTCCTCCATGCCCACATTCTGCTTTTGTCCCACTGACACCACGGCGGTGCCGGCGCTCCGTTTACTGCTTTAAAAAAGAACCTTTGCGCATAGCCTTCACCACAACTGCATCAGCGCTGGCTGGGTTGCTTAGCAACTGGACAGCACAGAGATCCCTGAAGAAAACCTCCTCCTCTGTATGAAACGCGGGCTCGTGTTATTCTTGAACTGTGATGTGCGCGTTTGCAATTTTCCAGTGAAGATGTATGCAGTTCAAATGCGACGCGCATACGCCAGGAGGCTATGCATGGCATAAAGAACGATTTCAACCAAAAAAAAAAATGAATAAAGATTGTGCGTGTTCGCGTGCGTACGTGCTGCGAGAGTATATGTGGGTGGCGTGTGTGTGTGTATGTGTCTCCCAGTGTTTTGAAAAAAGAAAAGTGGATGAAATGCATGAAATGGGCGCACACTCCCAGGATCCTAATGGCTTTCAGACTATTCAGTGCCTGAACAGCATGTCGCTGAGGAATTCACCTTAGGTGTCCCCCCCCTTCCCCTCCCCATTATTATTTTAATGTCCACTCAGAAGTCAAATAACCGGGCGTGGGGAGGAGGGGGGGACAGTGGTTTGCTCATCATGTTTCCGGACTGCTCTGGCATGTGTTGAGTGTTTCCAGGAGGAGACGAGTGAAACACATTAACGCGCCCAAACGCCATTTAACGCCGGACAGCGGAGGCAAGTGGACTTCCCATATCGGCATTTTTGATATGCACCCGACGCTGTGATGCATGCACTGGCGTTGTAAGGTCCATCCATATTTCTCGGCATCTATTTTTTTTTTCTTCCATCAGAGGATGATATAGCCTGCTCTGACGTCTGCATCAGATATTACCCAGTGCTTTTTCAATGTGCATTTTCCCCTCAGTGACTTTGCGCTGATCTACATCAGCAGCAGCAGCAGCAGCAGCAGCAGCAACGGGGGGAGAAGGGAATGAAGATTCCATTTTTCTTTTTTCTTTTTTTTTTTTAACCCACCGCTCCCCTCAAGCCGGCCAGTATTTGCAGCTCAAACAAGTCTCTTTTAACAACATCGCGTTTGTGGAATAGTCTGGCGCCGGAGCACCGCTGGAACCATGCCTCTTCTGCAGGTTTGGACTGGGAAATCTCATCCACCTATTTGATCACCGAGAGGCTGCCGTCCAGTCATCCATGCCAGTCTTTGTTATTTTCAGGCAAAGAACACTTGTCATCACTTTTAAAAGTATTGCATCTACGCCCGGCTTGTTTTTTGTGGGGTTTTCTTCTTCCTGAGCAAGATGTCTGATCTTCTGGTGTTGGTCGAGGGGCTCTGTGACCTGCACGGATTTCCATAGCTGTGGAAAAACAGCAGGGGCCAACTCACCAGAATTTTTTTTTTTTTTTTTTTTTTTTTTTTTAAATATCGGTACATACAAATCGAGAAGCCTGTTTCTTGAAAACGTCCTTTTGCGTAGATGTAGGCTGATTCATTCGGCATTTGTCAAAGGCTTTTTTTATTGCCAGTTTTTACTTTGCGTATTTTCCGGAGGACCCCTGGACTGGTTGGATTATAAGGATTTGTGGAGATGTTGGGTCGTCAAGAAGATAAATTATGTGGAATTTTCTCAGCTTTGGCGGCTTTGTCCTTCTTATGCTTTGCACAAAGGTAAGAAGACGTCGCATGGAAATGAAGTAATAAAAAAAAAAATCCAATTTAATTATTTATTTATTTACAACCTGTCACACCAGCAGATGTGATTACCGGTCAATAAATGGCTGTGATGTGGCAAATCGCATTAACGGCGTTCCCAGGCCTACTTATTGGGGGTATTGCTGCCGATATCAGCTCTATAGAGACGCTGATGCTGTTGTGTGCGCGGGCGTAAAAACATGCGCAAGCACGGCATCGAGCCCTAATGTCAAACGTAGCCTACCCCAGATGTGAAAACAGGGCTCAAGCCTACACATGTGTGCATGTGCCTACCTAAAATGACAGTCCTCCGTCAGCCATGGAGGTTCAATGATCGAATCAATCAGCCGATGATCGATCGATCACGCCACGGCAAGCAGCCAGGATCCACATGACTCGGCCTGTAGGATCACTTATCTCATATGTAATATTCAAATCGGTGGTTGTCGTTCATGAGCAGCGGTGGTTGGTGGATCACCTAGTCAGAACTGATTGAAATTGCTGATCGGTTCATTGCTTTATTGTTGAAATCCCCATGTGGCCTCCTCTGTCTGCAGCGCAGCCCCGCTGACAAGATCAGCTCCGAGATCTTGGTGATCCCATTAAAGAAAGCCCCAAATAAGCGGTGAGAGGGCTGTAGTCTGGTATGCATTTCAGGTGTCAGTGATATTCCCTCACAGAGATGCTCTCAGATGTCAGAGCCACAAGTCCTGGAAACAGCCAGCTTGATGAACAGCTGCACTATACCTACAAGCTAATTGAAGAGCGCTTCCCTGGCTGAGGCAAGGGCTGGAGCTCCTGTCTGGGGAGCAATTTGAACCATCTTCCTCCGCCTCTCATGCAGCCTTACTCAGTGCACATCTTGCACGGAACCAGGAACCTCCGCCTGGGAGCTAGCCTCGGCGGCCAGTGCAGCCATGTGGACGGGGGGAACGCGCCGTCTCTGACAGCACCGCGGTTGGGCTGTGTTTTAATAAAGATGATTATAATACATGCCCACAAATAGGAGTGGCCCCATGCAGGAACTGTTTCACTTTATTGCTTTACGGCCCATTCTGAGGGACTGACATCGATAAAACGCTCTGACAAGTGTGTCATCATCACATCTCAGCTCATTAGATTAGAGCCAAACACTCTACGTGCACAATGCATATTTCTCTCTGACAGCACAACATGATGTTAGTCAACAAAGTCTACAGGAAAGACAACATCAACAGCTTTATATACATTCACAAACTGTTGCTGAAGGTTATTTAACAAAATCATGCTTGACCACAATATATACATCTATTATTTTTTTCACCTGAGAGGTGCCGTGAAAGATCTGCAAGGTGAATCATTCACTAATACGTCTCAGGGGCCCTGACATTTCTCTGCACGCCATTACAGTTCAGGTGGTTGCAATCTTCAGGCTTCAGGTTGCGTTTCTTGTCCTCCTTTAGTTGAAATTGCTCCTGTGTTTCTGTGTTCCTCCCTGCAGCTCCTCCACTGGAAACAGCGGAATGTCTGTGGCCAAGACCACCGTGGACAAGCTGCTGAAGGGATATGACATCCGTCTGAGGCCTGATTTTGGAGGTACGTGGAGATACGTGGCTATAGTTGAGGGTATTTACAAGTCGGACTGTTTACGCAGTGTTATTTACAAGTCATTCCACTGGAATTTGTGGAAAGAGGAGGCCTTTGGCAAAACACAGGGAAGAGCTTTGAAGTGACGACTACCATGTCATTACTATGCATCTCTTCATATATCGAAGATGGCTGCTCCTCGGGAAGTAGGGCATGCATGCAGGAAAGCAATCAAACACAGTGATTTCCTTTTTTTTTTTCAAGTCAGGCAGAGCGAGTGCGTTGAATTTTAATTCTTTTCCTAATTAGAGCCGCCTGACATCTTTGTGTTACATTCTGAGCATTTGATTTGAAATTCGGGGAAAACCCTTCTGTCTTATCAACTTTAACTTCTTTTACGTCTGCTCTTCACTATCACGCGTTTTGATGAATGCTAAAAAGAACTGGATTATTTTGCTGAAACCATCCTGATATCCAACGTCACGTCTGGAGCTTGTGGTTTTGATTCTCTGTCTTTGCAAATGAAGAGTGGCACCACTGAGTACAATACATAGGGTGAAACTGAATAGGACATTTCCTGTTTCATCGTTTTGACAATAGCATCTGGGGCCTGGGCTGTGCAGGGTCATTCAGTGATGACATCTTATTTCAGCAATGAATAAGAGCCTTTCTGATGGATCTTATTCAGTGTGGTGTATGATTAAACCTGCTCATTTCTATTGTTATTGACTCTCCTGCACATATGTGCATTCAACAAGTAACATTTAATTGCTCATAATAATGAATATTCAACCTAATATTACTCCAATGGAGATACCAGTATGTGTTAGTTGGTTACTAGCCTGTTTGCAAATGTCTAAGGTTTTACTTTCCTGCTTATTCATATAACTTGTCCTCAGTTATTGATTAAAATATATGCTCACTTTAAAAGTAAAATCGTCTCGTGCGTAACCTTTTAAACAACTGTAATTAAACTGAAAATTGCACAATTTATTTGAACTGTTTGATTAGTTAGAATTGGCTGAAATGACTTGATAAAACCTACTGATCAGGGTGTGTAAGGGACAGGATTAAAATAGATCCCAACACGTTTGAGCTGATTGAAGACCTGTACACATTTCTAAAGTAAAATTTAAAAAAAGTTTAGATCATTGTCTTCAGCCTAAAGTCCATCATCATCCATACTGAGAAGGATTTTCAGTTGGTTGTTTGCACCATTTTTCGTTCATGCGACTGTTGAATTCTTTACAACCAACGATCTAGGGAATCAAAACAATATGGATTACCATGAATCATTCAGCAGCGTTTGTACGACTCGAAATAGTTTTCTGAGAGCGATCTCAATGTTTCTACGTTGGTGTCGTTCGCCTACAATCGTCTGGCTGCCTGTGAATCCTCCGGAGTGGGTGGAACAAGGTTTGAAGAGTGAGTATCCCAGGCGGAGAGTAGCAGTGTTTTCCCCTCAGGCCGGCGATCCACACACAGTCCATCATGTCTTGATATTTCCAACATCAGTCAGCCACTTCTGTTGTGACACAACCGGGAACAGCCAACCTCGTTGGAGATTCAACGAAGAGGGTTTTAATTTGGCTCTGTGTTGGACACAGACTGCAGCTCCTGCGCTAACAGCCAACACAAAACTGTGGTAGAAATAAAAAGTAGCTCGGAGGGGCAATTATTGAAAAAATGGTCATAAAAAAGGTTTTAATTTTTATACACCGTGGCCTTAAAACCTGTAAATCTAGAAGAGACTCTCTTCCTGTTGTCGCTTCTGCAGACTGTACGTCGTCTCCCAACTGAGTTTTTAGAGGGGGGATAAAAAACCCCAGACAATTAATGTCAGAAAAAGTATTTTTTAAGGTTTGTAATGATAATCTCAATTTTGTTTTGCTTTTTCTTTTCCTGCAATTATAGTCCAACAACTGGAGCATATGCTAGCACATTCTGCACATTTACTCTAGATTCCGCAAAAGTTCCAACCTATTTTTTTTCAAACTTAATCTGTGCAAGCTGAAAAGATATGCCATGATGTTTGCTTCACATCTGTCGCCGTCTTGAGGATTCTCTCAGTTCACTGGTGAATAGAATTTCAGCTTTGACCTGGTAAATTCTGAAATCGAGACATTAATTCAGCTAAAAAGATTCCACTGGGTGTTGCTGTTGTGTGCAGCTTCCCGTACCAAGGACTTCAAACCAGTGGGATTAAACAAAAGTGCTCCTCTCTAGTTTCAGCAGTTTTCTGTAGTTTGGTGCCACTGGAACACCATGACTGCACTGTTTTTGATGATGGGCTGTGCCGAAGGTTTAGTGACGTTTGCTTAAATGAACCTCCTGTCGAGAGAAATCCCTGCTTTGATTTCACAGGATCTGAGCTCACTGCAACAAAAATGCAGGAATCAGCCATGTGGGGGAGATTTCCGAAAACGCTCTAACCTTCCTCTCCAGTAGTAGTTTCCATTTGCCCGGGCTGCAGATCGCTGGACCGCTGTGTGTTTCCCCTGACGGAATAAAAATGACGCCGGCTCAACGTTCACGGCCGCAAAGGTTTGTTCAGGTTCAATTCTAGCGCACACTCGGCAGGTTTTGTAGACAACTAATAACTCTCCCGCTGACCATTACCCAAATGGCAACTAGCAGGAAATACCTCATCAGCAAAATCGTCCGCCGAGGTCATCGGATGTCAAAACACGCGGTCAGCCATCCTTGGACTATAGCGTTTGTCATCTATGAGAAGCATTTTCCAGTAAATAATGGATGATCTATGCGGCGGTGTTCCGTGCGTAAATCTGCGCCATGTGCTGAGTGCTTTTTTAAGTATTTGGCGTGGCTGGGCATAAACACGTTCGGCCTATAGGGCAACTAAAATCATCGCTTTGGGCCTTCTGCCAGACAGACATAAAACCAGCTTTAAAGAGATCACGAGTCCTAAAACAGTTTGGAGGTCAAGGCGAAATGGCAAGTTATTAGATGGCTCTCCTTCAGCTGTTTCCACGTGGGTGATGACATAGTCCTGCATCGCCTTCTCCTATGGCGTCTTAGAGGAAGGTACAAGAAGTCCCTTGGCGAAGTGTCTCTGTGGACCCTGATGGCAGCGTACAGAATGTACTGAATGCATGACGAGCCTGTGCAGCCTCTTCTCCCTGCTGTCACGTAAGGTAAAGGCCTCTCTAACATGCGCAGTATGGAGCCGGTGGAGGCAGCGCACACACAGACGCCATGAGCTGCTTATAGTCTGATGCAGAGTATTTGACTCACCGCAAACTCATCTTCAGCCAGATGTCAGGTGGTCCGACATAAATAGAGAGGCAGAGAATGAAATCACCTCATATTCAGCCAATCAAAAGACGCTCTTCCCACCCCGGTTTTACTTTGGAGCAGCCAAATTGCTTTTAGGCGAGTCCAGACCTGATTCCATGCGAAGGCAGCCGTTTCTCATCTCATCTGGGATTGTGGCGGCTCGCTCAAAGTGGATTGATGACCCCATCGCAACAAGGTGTTTGCAGTAGGCGGTCTGCTCAGCGCCACAGCGACAGGCAACGTGACAACGTTCACCTCTGGCCTTTAGAGTGAATTCATGAAAGAGAATGGCATTTGCTACGTGGTTGCAGATTCCTTTACCGATAGCGCCTTGCAGCTTAGCAGCGAAGACTCAGGGAGGGGATGCTGAGCTGGGCCGGGCCCGGCCTGGACGGGCTGCTCTGGTTTACTGATTCATGATCACTGGTTGGAAATGATCAAGGGTGAGTTTTTCAGAGTTCCCCAGTATCATCATTACTGGTTGCTATAGTAACCCAAGGGTTTCTGCTTACAATCAAACTGTTTCTGGTGCTAGTTTAGCTGACATACATGAATATAATGTCCATATTTAAATACACCAACTGTGTAGTTTACGTGACAATTATTACCAGTCTGTCAAGAAAAAGCAGATTTGTGATGTGAAGCTGTTGAATCCAACGCTAGAATCAGTAATCAGGAAATCAGGCAGACATTAGATGTATTAATCTTAAGAAATAAAGGGGTCTACATTTGGAAACATCATGTCTTTTTTTTCCTTTGGAAAGTGAAGGGAGCTCAGATCTCACCTCAGTCGCACGTTCCTCCTTCTGGAGGATGTATTTCAAATCAAGCTGTCATCTTCACAGGAGTGGGTTTTATAATCTCAGCTTCCACCATTTACAGGAGACATAACACAAATGCTGTGAACAGGCTGTTCTTCACACCAGATATTCCTGGATTCTTCAAAAAAGAAAAAAAAGAACATTAAATGTTTATATAAACAGCAGTCATCTTCAGCATCCTCATGAATAAATGCATAGTTAAACTGTGGTACTCAGACCGTCTTCTCATGCATTGTACTTTGCATTTGGTCTGCATGTTCAGACACAAGTGCTGATGATGCTGATGAGGGAACACAGAGGAAAACTGAGAGCTGCACCGCCAAATTAAGACGACAAATTTCCAGCATGGATGAGCTTCACGGGCAGAACGGATTTGTAACCTACCCAACCAATCTGAGCGATGTTTTAGCGTGTTAAAAGCACTGGAGCGGCCCACCGATGCATGCACAATCAGATTTATGCATCTCCAAACCACAGGCAGCGAAGACGGTGTCGGTGGTGCAGAGATTTAAAGATGTCACACAACATCAGTACGACTCAAACTCCAAACACCAAAGCGTTTTTTTTCCCCCTTTTCCCCTCCCACTGTCAAGGAACTCAATAGAAAAGTACTTTAGCTGCCAAATACTCTCTAACTTCCACTAGCAAAGTGAGGACATTTTGGCTGATTCTCATAACTTTAAAGGCCTGTTTGAGTGTTAAGACGTGGTTTTAAGGTTGAGGTTAGAATTGGGTTTAGGTTGTGCTCAGGGGGGTTAGTTGTGATGGTTAGGGTTAGGGTAAGGGGCTGGGTAATACATTATGCCTATGACAGTCCTCACCAATATAAAAACATAGGACGTGTGTGAGATAGAGAGAGCTGCACATATTTGTAGTTTGTGTTGCATATTGTTTTATACTATTCAGCTTCTTTGCAGTGGTATTTGAGCGTGTCAGCATTTACATCATCTTTCTCTCTTTCCTATAGCAACACGGAAAATAATGTAGATAATCAGCACAAATGCACCTATCTGACGCTTCCCCGAGCTACTCTGCTTCCTTACTTTGTCCTTGTCCGCTGCAATAAACTCTGATTTGGGCTCGATGCGTATTAAACCGCGTGTCTCCAGAGTAGCAGGATGAAAATGAATTTCTGCGAGCATATCGCAGATGAAAGCAAGAAGGACAAAGAAAGGGCCATAGATGTTAAACAGACAGTGGTGGCCTCGGAAACCCTACCAAGGGTTGTTAGTACAGATTTTAGAAAAGGAAAAAGGGATCTTCATGTCCAAAATGTTGAGTCACTGGTAAATTTGCTACCCAACCCCCCCGCAGCTGAACTTTAGGAGTTTTACTGGAATCCGTGTATATCACAGCGTATCGTACTGGAATTTGACACGGGCCTTTAATGGTTTCAGCTGAAGGAGCATTAGTGCACATTTTGCAGTCTAACGATAGCGACCACTAAGAGGCATCGATAGGTGCTGGCACCGCAGCTTATAAGCACCTGGATCTCTTTCATTTCACTAGTCGACTGCGTATCATCGCCTGTTTAGCCCGCAGCCGTGTCATCGGAGCGTGGTCGCCCGTCCCAGCCTGCCAGACACAGCCTGGGCTTTACTGAGCTCATTTCCCAGCGACGCCAGTGAGTCCCAGCTGCAGTCTGAACTGGTTTGTAATGGAAAAGCAGTAAATCCAGCCATGAAACTGCAGATCACATGCAATAAGACTAGTAAGCAGATCAGATGCTTAAGTGACTTAAAAAAAAGGGGGGTGGGGGGTCAGTCATCTGAGTGAAGGCACTACTTTCTATTGCATTTCTAGAATGTGCTCTGCTGTAATTAGTGTAAGTGTTACTGATCTGTGGCCGTCTTTTGTGGCCGCGATGTACCCCGAAGACAAGCATTTCACCTGTTCAGCTTTTTACAGAAATCTCTTCCAGCACTGAGTGATGTTTGCTTCTTTTTGCAGCCTGATCTTTGGCAGCTGCAGCCGCGGCCTGATATATGGCGGCTGTACTTTCAGGAGCAGCGGACACTTTTGCAATACTGAAGACAATATCTTAGCCTGCAGGCTGCCGCGCATCGAACAGTGGGCCGTTTTTGCACGGGGGGCCAATAGTGCGGCCCTATCGTAACTCAGCCTCTGAATAATGCCTATTCAGCGAAAACAGGAATGCGTTGTCAGAATCTCAGGATGGATGTCGGGGCATGTACAAGTGATATCTATCGTGATGAAGAGAGAACGCCCGGTGATTTATTCCAGAGGAAAAACAATGCCCGAGCTGGGTGCTTTTCCCTTCACTTAGATTTTCTATTTGAATTAAATGAGGTGTGCAGGCAGGCCTGCGAGGAGGGGCGCTAAGGGTGGCGAGAGATGGCACGCAGCAGAAAGGACATACTTCATCTTCCTATTCAAAGTGTAGCTTTCAGCAACTTTGAAATGAAAGAGAAAAACGCTGGGAGATTTGCGGCAGAATGCATCAGGCTGAACAGCAAAGTACAAAAAGAACAAAACCCAAAACAAAACAAAAAAAGCCTGGGTCGGCCTGGCGAGGCATCCTGCATGCAGGGCATTTTTAACCCACACACCCTCCTCCAGTTCCCCAGCGAGTCGAACCTGCAGTGATTGATGAGATGTGTGCCCTTGAC
>BJFM01000253.1:24664-39664 GCA_016586285.1 Arothron firmamentum | reverse complement strand
TTTGTTAAGAAGAAATGTTGACAGCGTGCTGTTGTCGAAGTGAGGACTATATTTAGAGAGGTCAAAGAGCAGACTGACGACTCTGACTGAAATATTTTTAACGTATCTAAAAAAAGCAGGACAGTCATCGCCTTCTTCGGTGCGGGCTTTATTTTGGGTTTGTGAAAGTAGTGGGATAGATGAAGGTCGCATTAGCAATTTTAATTTGCATTCCAACACTTCTAATGAGCTCTGAACTACACAACTATGCAGCCAATAAAGAGCACCACAACATCAGCTGACAGCACTTGTCAAGATATGCGTTTTTGTATTTTCATTTGTGTTATTTAAAGACAGGAGAGCACAAAGGGAAGGCTGGAGACAGACAGAAACAGAATCTCACTTCAGCACTCTAAATATGCAAATAACACACAAGCGCCGCAAAGACAAACATAAAAAACGGAGGTTCAAACAGACCATTTTTACCTAATAAGCTTAATTCATAATTATATCTTATGATCATTCTTAACTCTGCCTGACTCAGCAGGGACCTCTGTAACGCCCCAATCCCTGTCAGTAAAGACTATAACAAATAACCCCCTGAGATTCCGTGGGCCCCACAAATGAGAGTTCGGAGAGTGAGGGAAGGCCGAAGGCGTTGCTCCGTGTAGTTCCTGTCCTCGTCCACCGCCACAATTATGTCCAAACTGAGGGTCCTATCTTATCTTATCTGGGGTGTAGGCTGAAAGTACAAATGAGTCTGGCTGGACACAGGAAGGAAAATATATTGGTGCTTCTGCCAGAGCCCGATCCTGGGTTTATACCATCACAATATGGTGCAGGTGCTTTCGAACAGGTCAGCCAGACAAATGGGCGTAAAATCAATCCATTAACTTAATATAGAATAATTGAAGAGCTTTGTTCATACGCAGAGCTCATTGGTGATTAGAATTTCTTGGTTATCTGTTTTGTCCTGAATTTGAATCAGTTTCAGAAACAAGCAGGAGAGGCAGAGAGGTTTCATACAAAGATAATGACACACTTGATAAAGTACACTTTGCGTCACATCTGCTTTCCACATTTTATATGATCCTGATACTAATGTAGTTTCCTCTGTAATACAATGGGACATTATGTGAATGCACTGATTCAGCACTGCCACTTGAACCAATCGCTGGAGTGTTTCTGCCTCTGTTTTATGTGTCAGCAGTTCACAGTTTTGGGGCTGTTCGTTCTGGTGCAACGTGAGCGTCTGAAAAGGGAGTGGAGGGAGACAAATGTTGAGGATGACAGAACGGGTGTGAGCATGTGTTCACTTCCAGAAACCCACGGTTTCAAAAGAAGATGATCAGTGTCATTAGGTTTGTTGTCTTCTGAGAAGAAGAAAAAAATGTTATTTTTGTTCATTTTATTTCAAGGGGAATGACTAACACATAGTTTATATGTCAAAGTTTTTAGAAGAAACATTCAAAGAGCATAAATGAAGATATGTTGGATACGAAAAACGGTTGTAAAAGAAGCAGTTCTGATTATCTTAAATATTTGACTTGTTACAGTTAATGTGACAGAAATTTCTGTCACATTAACCGTCACATGGTGTCAGTGTTTTTTTGTTTTTTTTTAATTACCCAATACATGCAATATTGTGGCAATAGATAATCTTTTTTAAAAACTAAACATGTTACAGAACGTGAAATTAAACTGGTTACAGAATCTTTCAAAGTGGATAAATGAGATCACTGGCTAATAAAACATCCGAATTTCTACAAGACAGCTCATGGTGTAGCTCAGCAGTGTGCGTGGCCTCCACCCTGCGTGCACGCTCTCCCTGGGTCCGGGCACGCTCCTGAGGAGACGACTGATGGTCTCCTGGGGGGGTCTCTTCCCAGACCTGGATTAGGACATCAGTCAGTGGTGAAGGTGGAGGTGGTGGTGGTGGTGGTGAGAGGTGGGGGTGGGGGTGGGGGTGTGGCAGCAGTGGATACAACAATACACTGTTTCAGGAGTGTGTGATTGGATTCAGGTCTGGGAAACAGGCACTTCAGTCAAAAGTATCAGTGTCTTCACGGGGAACAAAATGGAGCATGCTGAGGTAGAAACGAGCACAGGAGCGGCCTGCTGGAGGTCGTTTTATCATGCACAGAGGAGCAGATCACAGTTCCACTGCTGATTTGTTTGTGAAACTCTGGTGTCCTGACACCATCATCCACACTGTGCTGGAGACACAATCCTTCTGTTCAGGAGGAGCAGATGATACGCGTGTTATCGTCCGTAAATAAATGGGAAATATTGTAATGGGATGTATAAAATGAATCTACCCGCAGCATCAATAGCTGACGCTCTGAAATGAGATCGCTTTACCTTCGAGGGAGAACTTGCAAACGCCAATTGATCTGCATTTCTCTGCGCTTTTCTTCACATCACAGCAGTTTCTCTTCTGTCCCCCCAGGTCCTCCTGTCATCGTAGGAATGAGCATCAACATAGCAAGCATCGACTCCATCTCAGAAGTAAACATGGTATGTTACACACTCCTTTTTTTTTCATCTTTTGGTCCCAGCTAAAGTTTGTGCTCCTTATCCCAGATCTGTTGGTCAGTGCTGGCGTTGCTGTCAGCTTTGCTGCTTCAAAAAGAGCCTCCTGTGAAACGCAGGAGCTTCTAATCTATTCCAAGTTCCTGCACATCTCCAGGCGAGAACGCAGTCAACCAGTGCATCAACAAATGCACGATTCCCAACTAGATTTCCGTCCACGATCTCGGCCAGTCGTCACCACTGACCTGAATAACACACTCAGACAAGGAATACCACTGCAGAGGGCTACACATCCTCCACTGAATCAAAACTGGCTGCACTTTTTTTTTTTTGTTTGTTTTGTTTTGCCCAACTGTTAATTGATATTATCACTCTGCAAGATGACACGTGTTGTTTTATTCTGGCCGTGACTTGAGAGCACTCGGCAACGTGGCTGAGGAGCGAAAAAGGCAATATGGCCGATGTCTGACTGACATCAAGATCTCACACAGTCACAGTGAAGCCTGCAGTGAACAAATGCTGTCAAAATCTGACAAAAAAAAACAAAACACACAGAGCATAGAATTTTTTTTTTAGCTAAACCTTTGTCCTTCCAGAACAAGCAGGTCTTTTCTAGCAGGTCACATGATCGGGGTCAAATGCAGCATGTTTAGGACAGATGTGGGTTCTCTGTGGTTTCACCCGGGTGCTTGTCTTTCTCCTCAGGACTACACCATCACCATGTATTTCCAGCAGAGCTGGCGGGATAAGCGTTTGGCCTACGGTGAGCTCAAACTAAACCTGACTCTGGACAACCGTGTAGCAGACCAGCTGTGGCTCCCTGACACCTACTTCCTTAATGACAAGAAGTCCTTCCTTCACGGCGTGACAGTAAAGAACCGAATGATCCGGCTGCATCCCGATGGCACTGTTTTATACGGACTGAGGTACAAACACACCTTTTGTTTTGCACCTGCACATCCCACTGTTATAACCTGTGCATAATAAGTGCTATTTTTATACAGACACTGAGAGCAGGGTTTTAATTCAATAGCTCATCGGTACTGTGCATTTTTAGTATGCAAGTATGGTTCAGAAAATCAACCAATGTTTATGGAACAGAAAGGCGGGGTACCCTCTTCATTGCAGGGCCAACACTGAAAGACAGCACAACCATTCATGCTCACATTCACACCAAAGGACAATTATCCAGTCCCAGCTGTCCTCCAAATCCATGTGTAAGGACTGTGGAAGGAAGCTGGAGGATCTGGACAGAACCCACGCTGACAAGGAGCCAGGAACCTCCTTCCTGTGAGGCGACCGTACTAACCAGTGCACCGCTGTGCCACCCGATATCAGTGAACCTTCCAGTGACATTTAGCATTGTAATAGAAACTGTAAAGCGTCAGTAGACAGTGGTATTTAACATTTTCTATATGCTTGATTGCTATCTAAAGAGCCTTTGCAGGGTGATGATAACAGCCCTCTCCCATGGCAGGAAGTCTTATAATTTAGTTAGAATTTAAAAAAAAACAACCTTCATAACCCCAAACTTTCCCGTTTCATTATCGGGGGGGGGGGGGACACACAGATTCACCTGAATTCTTAAGGGGTGGGGCTGCAGGCTGCACACTGTGAAAGATGGATCACTATGTCACAGTCACAATGCCAGAATCCTTCATTCAAACCAGTTTGAATTGTCAGTGGAGCTCATATTTAATTGTATTTTGCTTCACACATAAAGTATTATCTCAAATTAACTGGCTCACTGGAGCAACTGTCAGTAATGCTAGTAAATCCTGAGTTTGACCAACACTGGTATTGCATTTGCAGGACACTCTTTGGCTTTGTGCCTCTTGGGTGAAATGGGTGCTCAAAATAGAATAAAAACATTAATGTGTCCATGTGTGATTTTTCCCGGTGCATGCAGGGAGTTCCCCTCAAAAGAAGACAGACTGGAGTGCAAGAGGGGAAGGAGGGATGGATTTTTCATGTCATTTTTAAACCTATTTTTGAAAAGATTTAATAATTCAAAAGGATTCAAACTTGGAAACAAAAGTCAGAAAGAGATTCTGCCGTGTTGGCACAGGCTTCACCCCCTCCCTGACCCTTGGATCAGAGAAGCACATGGAGAAAATGGATGTACTCCTACACCGTCTGCTGCTGTTTAGAAATCTAGAGCAGAAGCAAACCATTGAGTTCAAAATCAGAACTTACCGAATGGGTCACAGCTTTTGTTCGCACAGGTCATAAACTTGTGCTTTGTTCTCTTAAAAGGAAACTGTGACAAGGTGTAGCTCATCATTTACAGTCAGGAAGTTAGGACAAAATTGTAGCTCAAATTTGAGCTGAAGTCAAAAAGTAAAGGTTCACCGCAGCGGAGTAGCTGTGGCAGGTGCAGACAGAGTAAGATGGACTCAAGCCAGGGGGGGGGGAAATGGCATTACACCTGGCTTTGTGCCTGCATGAATCAGAAGACTGTTGCTATAGGGACACCAGCAGCAGCCATTCCACCAACATCTCATCTTCAAGTACACTGCACAGGGGTTTGCTGTCGCCATCATCCACTGCAGTCACGGTAAAAGGCAGATGGCGTCGAGTCCTTGGATCTGTCCTCCACACTTTTTTTGAAATCATTATTATTTCTTCTCCACGGGTGTACAGTAATTAGAGGTGCTACATCACCTACATGCCGTGGCGATACCGACGTCTTCACAAGCTTCCTGTAAGCATGCAATTAAAACACTTTCTTGATGTATTTGACTTTGCCCAAGGGTTGCATAGACATTTCACCCCATAATAAAAAAAGGATTCTCCAGTTCAATTCATTTCAATGCTCCACCTTTCAGGTTTGCCTGCTTCGGCCTTTTGTTGTATTAAAATCTTTTTATTGCAAAGGCAGCCTGTTTGGATCCATTCCCCGTTTGCTGTACTCCAGAGCGCAGTAAAATGCAAACTGTGGACAATCGCATTACACACACTGCTGCCCCTTCTACTCAGCTTTCACCTATCCACGCGCTATAAAATGTGCTGGTACTCTTTGTTCTTTTGTTTTCTCCTTTATTTAGAGTTTAGGAAAATTTTAGTGTTCATTGAACAAGCCGTTGTGTTTATTCAAATAATAAGCTGTCAGACCAACCCGCTGTTATTGCTGCACCCATTTAAAGAAGTAGAACGTTGACATCATTTCAGTTTTAATCAGCAACAATTTATCATCACTGCGAGCACAAAAAAACCCCCTCTCTACTCTAATAATGAGTAAACTGTTCATTTATCACTGCGGTGATCTCTTTTCTTCTTTTTCCCTAAAAACTCAATTCCATCTTTCCTTTACATCATGGTTTTGTCTGTTGAAGGTCAGGTGTTCAGACAGACGTCCGCGCACAGCTGCCTAAAATGCACTGGCGTGCAGTGGAGAGCCACGGTTGGAGGCGGCAGGGCCGGGGCCTGAATGCCGCCTGCGTGTTTGGGTGATGCAAACGCAGCTCTTCCAATCATCAATAAAAGACGTGGCATCAGTAGAAAGTGTCCAGCTGGGTCTGTGTGATAGAGCGAGTTTGTCTAACTTGCCAGTCATTGTTAGAGAACTCACAATCCACTTTGGTGTATCACATGAGGTCCTGAGAGCATTTGCAGCTTTGTTCAGCAAAGTCTGCACCAGATGGCTTTTTTTTTTTTTTTTTTTTTTTTTTTTCCTCCCCGTTTCTGTGGATGCACTGTTGTGTTTCTGTGTTCATTAAACCAGCGTGTAGTACTATGATCTTCCTCAGTTAGCGGGCTACCTCACAGGGATGGTTACGGGACCAGACTGTGTAGGTGTTGGAAGCAATTGCTCACATATTAGAAAGCCTCCCAGTCTGCAGAGTGCTGCATGAATCCGCCTCCGGATTGCTTTTCCTCGCATGCACCTTGAAAATAGAAAAGAGAACCATGCATCTTTAAAGCAGCAGGAACTTTCTGTAGGATACAAGAACGTTTCAAGAAGCTCAGCCACAGAAACTACACATGAAATGCTTCATGCTGGAGGTCCAGTTCAGGAACTTTGGGGCTATGGCTGAATATAGCCGGACCTAAAAGCTCCTGCAGCTGCGGCAATTCTGTTTAAGATTCCGTTCACGATTCATACCTTCACCCTCCAGCACAGCACGAACAATAGGAAACACGAACTATCACATTGACAGTAATGTCACATTAAAAAATGATGCCGATGTGTCCGTGGCTTCATACGGCGCCATCTGTTATGTGACATATCATCAGTGTGTATTCAAGGTAATGACAGATTCTGACTTTCAAAATACACCAAAGTATGATTTATTATACGTGCTACAGATTGCCCCCCTGCAAGAACTTCTTTTAGATCAATAATTCTAGTCATCGTGTTGTTGCGCCTGTGAATGAGATAATCCCCTTAACATAAAGTGACATCATGCATTTTAATGCGTTTAGGGAGAACTGCATGACATCATTGTGAATATTATGGTGTGGGGAAAAAAGCATCCAAAATATTTGCATTCGAGTCATCATAAAAGTAATGTTTAAGAGTCTTTTTATGTCTTTTGTGTTTAGGAGTGCAGTTATAAAACATGATTTATTCTCTAAAATTTGGTCTTTATATCAATTGTGATCCATTATTGTCTCTGTACACTAAAGTCTCGCTTGATATTGTGTTTTTATCATAATGCTACAGTTTGCTGTGATTCTGTCCCTCACTTTTCCCACCGTTGGCCCTCAGCCCTGAAGAATTGCCCCTGATATACAGAAGACTTCCGTAATCATAATGCTAATCACATTTTAAAACCATGCGTACCCTCTTGTGTTGTGCCCTACATGAAGTGAACAGACTGCTGAGTGTGAGACTGCAGTGCCAGCTCAGGTCTAAAGGTTGCTGCTGTCGCCATTAACCGCATCCAGAGGAAATCTTTAGCTGCTGACTGTTCCTTGTCTCACTGTCACCGATGTACCATCTCAGTTTAGTGGCTATTGACGAGCTACGGTCACATTAGTAATTCTTTTTTATTTGTGGAACGAGCTAAAGGTTTCTGCTCGCTGCTGAGGTTGCTGTGGGCTTTTAGTTCTGCCTGCAGAATGGTGGATTCAGGGCTGTGCTGTAGCCGTCTCGATGGGATATTTGTTCACGGGATCCCACGACAGATTATGGTGTCAACAGCAAAGGCGTCATCATAGTTTTGTTTGTTTTAAAACAACATGTAACTGTGTCATACTCATTTACATGACATACTGCCATGCTGATGTGAAAAAGCAGATCAGCTAGAGCCCACCCAGAATCTGGAACTGTGCATCTGGGTTTTGCTAACAGTTTCCATAACTTTAAAGGCCTTTAGAAGTCACGGAGGAAGGTTATAATTCTACGCAGGCACCCATTCGATGACAGAGCCAAAGTGAACGTGGACATTTCCATTTAGCTGATAGCGGCTGCAGCAGCAGGTACCCATCATTTTCTCTGAAAGCTGTTTTAGTTCAAGTTGGGGTCAGTGTTTAATATCAGAGAGGAATAAACTGTCTAATTGCTTTGGATATTGAATCTGCACCCAGAATTTGTGTAACGGAGCAGCAACGTGCAACGGAATGTCTTATTTAAGTAATTCCATCATATTAAAGGACATTATTGGTGAAATTAGAAGCTGGTTTTAATACAACTGATAAATTTATGCTAAATATTGCTTATAACAACTCCGGAGTTCATCATTAACGCCATCATCTCCAACAAAGCATGTCCTTACAATCAACCGACATGCAGCTAGCTGGGGCTTTGTTGAAGAATTGTTGCTTGTGCACGTTTTGCCTGGAAACTCCTGATTGCCAAGTGACCTTTCCTATTAATGTAATTAAGCGTGATGTTATCTCCTCGCAGCGTGCAGCCTCGCTGTGCGCTCAGGGCGGAGGAGCACTGCGAGGCGGCGGGGAGGAGGTGCGTTACAATACAGCAAGACAGAATGCAATTTAGGCAGCTTAATGCTTATGCAGCAGAATGCAACTCAGTGTCATTGTGAATAATGAATATACACCTCTCCAGATCTTTTTGTGCATGTTTTTTTTCTCGCCTATTCCTCTGTGTTTTGGATCCCGATATCTCGGGCGTGTAAATCTGACTCAGTCGTCTTCAGCAGAACATGTTTTGTTTTCCAATTACCTGCCGACAGCTCTCTGTCCAACCCCCCATGACCAATTTACAAACTCCATGTTCAGGCAGCACACGGCCTTTCCAAAGCCGATAGCTCATCATGCATTTCTAATGCTCAGTGCTTTGGTTAGTTCTTTGCTGCAGCACTGGTTATGACATACAATAATAACGGCAATAATACTGCTTCTGGAAAAGAGGGCAACGTTATTACTGTCAGCAACCTTCATCCTTCATGTGTCAAACTTTGCCATTTTGTCGGGCTTCTGCATTCATTCACGTTAATAAAAACGTACATGCAGATGTCATAAATAAGAATTATTGACAAGCTCACAGATGCTGAGCTGTTAGTTATGCAGATGCAAGAAAATGCACCTTCAGCATCCTCATAGAGACGTATAAATATGTAATAAACATAACAAATCATGTTGAAGACTGTCCGGGGAAACGGTCAGATCACGGCAACAATCCTCCACTTCTGCAAAACTCGTGTTCAAAGTTTAAAAATAAACCTGGAAGTTTAAAAATAACAGATTTTCTTCTTTTTTCTTTTGCACTTGTGGAGGGAGGAAAATATCTCTTTTGTCTTGTTGTCTTTCATGATGCATCGCCGTGTCTCTCCACAGAATAACCACCACTGCTGCGTGCATGATGGACCTGAGGAGGTACCCTCTGGATGAACAGAACTGCACCCTGGAAATAGAAAGCTGTAAGTGAAGATAACTCACCACGGTCAACACAGACAGTTTACTCGAAGCTGTTTTTTGATAACGTGTTTAATTAAAACAACATGCTGTTCTTTTGCCATTCATCTCACGTCTCTCCCTCTGCATTTCACTGCTGCCTTGAGAAATCTCAGCACCCGCTGATGTGAATTGATTACTCTTCCCTCAGTGTGACAAATGGAGCAGGCCACCTCTGGATCTTTAGCCGTTGCGGGCGAAGTAACATTAATATCGCAAGGCTTGAGTGGACCCTCGGGGTCGTGCAGCGGCTGGATAAAACGCAGTACAACATTAGCTCATCACGTCCTCGATAATCATTTAGAATTTGAATCAGGTTTATTGCATTTGAAATTACCACATTATGAGGAATTATCCTGGTCTATTGTTGAGAGAATTGGAAGAATAGAACAAATGAATATAAAAAGGACAAAAGGTGTTTAAAATACATGGGATATATAACTGCAAAGTGGCTTGTGAATGGATGATTAGGCATGAATTAAATTAGTTTATAGAATATTTATAGTTTAAAGGCTTTCAGTAACTGGTTTAAATACTGCACAGGGTCTACAGCGTTGATTTAAATGCATCTTCACAAACCTCCGAGGAAAAATCGTCTCTAAAACTCTAAAAACAGGCTGCGCTGATTGAATTTACTTTTTTCCGCAGCATTGAGCAGCAACAGGATAGATTCCCATGTGCTAACAAAAATGCAATTTCATTTAAATGAAGCCATTTCATGTCTGTTTTCCAATACTTTAATTTGGATAGGTCGATATGCAGGAGGAAATTTTGATACTCATGTAATTAAAAAAATGTATTTGCCTGATCCTTTTCATTGACCGCTGCATCTATCAAGCCGCCTGCTCGATGAGGCAGATATTTGTAGTTGTGTCTCGGGATAAAAGCGTAGAGTGTTTGGCCCCGGGGACATCAGTAGGCAATGAAATGTGGGTACGCCTCGAATTAAAAACGTGTGAGAATACCTGCTATTTATGCGCAGGAATTGTTCTGCACTGTGGGAGTCATGCACATTAAGCTTCATTTTGATTGATTAAGCGGGCAGTTGTTTCAATTTCATGGACAATGTTACATTTCTTTAGCCTAAACCCCTTAGAGAAAGATTTAATGGAAATGAATCCCGGTCGTGTCGAGAGTTTAACGCAAGCCAGGTTCAGACGTCGGGTAACAGAATGTGAAATGTGGTTACACTCCCCGGCCAAAGAAATTGCACTGCCGTGGATTCATGCTAGCCTGTTGACATAAATCTCCTGCTGTGGTCACCTTCAAGTACGCTGCCAGTCGAGAATATGTGGGAGCATCGGCGCGTCAAGTGACACATATTAATAGATATTCATGCTGGTAATAATGCATGCAGTAATATTGCTCCACAGGAGTGTGGAGGTTCACTTTTCTTTAAAATGTACCAAAGATTTATAATATTTCATTTGTCAGTTTTTTTCCACTCGTGCATGAGCAGCTTTCACACAGTCACCTTTCACACTTTGCTTTAATAGCAAAGTTTCTAACTGTTTTGCCAGCCCATGTACAATCGTAGCCTCGTGCAGGGCTGTGAGTTGATGCACTGAAGTCAGGCGTGTAGGTTAACAGCCAGCATCTGTGAACACGTGCTCTCTTTCCTCTCCCCTGATTTCACCTTGACACAGATGGATATACCACGGATGACATCGTCTTCTTCTGGCAAGGGGGAGACAACGCTGTGACCGGAGTTGACAAGCTAGAGCTGCCTCAGTTCTCTATCGTAGACATCCGCCTAGTGTCCAGGGAGGTCAGGTTTACCACAGGTAAGACTGTTGAAATGTTCAAATGTTCACACAGGTACAACAGAATAAAGCTAGGTAAGTCAAACAATAAAGCAAAGTCAATGTGCACCAGCCTGTGGTGTGTCTTACTTACAGTAAGACTATTGTCTGTATGCTGAATATGAAAGTAGTCTGTAGTATTAGTTTTGCATAGAGTAGCTTAGCATAGCATAAAGACAGGCAGGGACATGCACCCTGGTGTCTGTCCAAAAATTAAGGAAAAACTGGTTTATAGTTCTGCCAGTAACAGTATTTCCAAACGGCCTTGCAAGCATCAAATGTGTAGAACAAAGTGAAAGAAAAGTACATCTCGTGTTAGAGCTTCAAAAAATCTTTGAACGTTGCTTGCAACCATTTATCGAGGATTTACTCTGGTGATCTAAGGCGTCCGGATCCGCCTTGATCAAGTATGTATGCTAAGGTATTGATTCATTCAAAGATTTAGAGCAACCTGCAGATGATGAGATCATTTATCATTGTGTGCTCCCCCATGGCATGCTAGCTTCAAGATTAAAACCCGCACACTTTTTTCCCCCTTTGTGATGTACTGCAAATAAACCTGTAGACGGAACACATCTGGACCAGATTTAACTGTATTTGAAGCTTTATTAATGGCTTCATGAATCATAAATATGAAGTCCAGCCTAGTGTTTGTTATTGCTTTTTTTGCAGCATGGCACCGTGCTTGTGCATAGCTGTGCAAATAGCTGCACACCTGCCTTACATGTTCGATGTAAGGGAGCCGTTACTCACCTCTAGACCGTCCTGTTGGTGATGTTTAGGGGACAGAGAAAGTGCAAAAGAAACACAGAGCAGCTCTTTGTGACAATCCTCAGAGGTATGCTGGCGCTGCCTGCTAAGATAGGGGGTTGCAGAAAAATCTGCCGTGTTTGCGACTTTCTGCCATGTTTAATTGGAATCGAACTTGTCCCTGGAAAGGACTCCATCGCTTTGGGGAAATTAAGTGCTCCGTCTGAATAAATGGAGAAATGACTACCCCTTGTGTTGTCAGTGTGCAGACTTTGGAATTCTTTGAGTCACGTTTTCCTGCTCTCCTTTTTGTGGCTCAACCCGTTGTCTTTGCAGGTTCCTATCCGAGGCTTTCGCTGAGTTTCAGGATTAAGAGAAACATCGGCTACTTCATCCTGCAGACTTATATGCCCTCCATCCTGATCACCATCCTCTCTTGGGTCTCCTTCTGGATCAATTATGATGCCTCTGCAGCTCGGGTGGCCCTGGGTAAGAAACAGATGCATTAATAAACCTCTACCTGCCTCACTCTCACAGGAGCTCACAGCATGTTCACTGATGGCCTCCACATTTACTTGCAACTCTCAATTTTAGACTGATATCAGTCATCTAGGTTCCAGGTATGTAACTCGGCCCTTTTTTGCCCAACCTTGAGTTAAAGTTGCACAACACATCTTCCCAGAGAGTACAGCAGAGACACGAAGCATCAGTCATCACAGTTTCCCTGTCCGATTTACTCTTTTGCACTGTGACTCTTATGCAGTTTTGTTGTGTATACATTTAAAAGCTGCTCAACGTGGAACCGAAATTGACCCCTAATGGAGGGTTTGTGTGTGTGTGTGTGTGTGTGTGTGTCTGTGCTCAGGAGTGACAACGGTGCTCACCATGACAACCATTAACACCCACCTTAGGGAGACTCTCCCAAAGATTCCATACGTGAAAGCCATCGACGTCTACCTCATGGGCTGTTTCGTGTTCGTGTTCCTGGCCCTGCTCGAGTATGCCTTCGTAAACTACGTGTTCTTCGGCCGCGGCCCCGCGCAGCAGAAGAAGCTCAGCGAGAGGATCGGCAAAACCAACAACGAGCGCATGAGATACGAGGAGAAGCGGCTGAGGGAACAGGTTTGCATTTCCACCCGCTGCGGCTCCTCTGCTCGACCTCGGTCTCAACCCTTTATGTTTTTGGTTTTTTAAATCCATCCACACGGACACATTACTCCACGAAGTAATCTGCCAGCAGTAGAGTGACCAGCACCGCCATCCTCATCCATCGCTCCACCCTCAAGCACTGACACTGATTTTTATAGAAATATAGATAGAAACCCGCGTAGCTCAACAGAGGTGTCAACTCACTCGTTTCTCCAGGTTGTATGTTTTTGCTGCATGCTTCATTCATTCCCTCCCTGCTAACATAAGATATTACATTTTGGGGATACTGTTTAAGCAGAATTTTAGTTGAGAAAGAAGAAGTTTGACATGAAACGAAGGAGGGGAAACAGCTGGAGTGAATGAAGTTACGCCGCTTTCTCTCATTTATCGATTGATTTCTGCTGTGTGTGAAATTCTCTATGCATATTCAGAGCTGTTCCTGTTAATACTGCACTACGGGATGCACTGTGTAACCTTGAAACAAGAAATGTGCTTCTTTGCATTTGAATTTTATCGTCATTTTAATGTTCTCTTCGCTTTTCTTTCACATTGCAAGGACTCCATTTCCGTGCCGTTTCAAACCAACACCTTCAGGTCATTTACACAGCGAAGAAATCTGTATCTCGAAGAGCAACGAAAAGTTGGGGTACATGTATTTAGACATCATATCAGCTGTAGGACAGCCTGCACTGTACTTGTCTGTTGATGATGTTAAATAGTTCTGTTGCATGCCAGAAATGACGTTCCATATCATCCCTACATGTTGCCTGGGGGACGGGAGGGAGGGTCTCAGATAGGTTTGAATATTCGGGGGCTTTGCGGGCCGCTCGCCCACGCTTCAGCCGCGGCTGACCCCCTCGCCTCTGCTCTCCCCTCGCAGGTGGATCCGTACGGAAACATCCTCCTTACCACGCTGGAGATGAACAACGAAGTGATGCCTTCCGACGTGGGGAGCAGCGTCAGTGACTCTCGGAATTCCGTCATGTCCTTCGACAGCTCCGGGGTCCAGTTCAGGAAGCCCATGGTGCCCCGAGACGGCTTCAGCCACCACTCGCTGGACAGGAGCGCCATGCGGAGCAGGGCCAACTGTCGGCTTCGGAGACGCTCCTCCAAGCTCAAGTTGAAAATCCCAAACCTGTCAGATGTTAGCACCATCGACAAGTGGTCCCGGGTCATTTTTCCCATTACCTTTGGATTTTTCAACCTAATCTACTGGTTGTACTATGTGAATTGATGTGCACCCCACTAGGAATCATGGGCCATATTTTGAGAGCACATTAAATTGGCTTTGATACAGTTCCAAAATATGTATACACATATACAAATTGAACATATGTATATGCATATTTCTATATATTATATTTATATATACACGTGAAATCTGAAAGACTTTCTGATGTACAAAGTATTAATAGGATGACTTGAATGTTTGAGAATAATAGTGAGCGGAGAATTTCAAGGCTTTGAGTTACTTTTCCTCCTGAAAAGACAGACAAACAAACATCCCGTCGGGGGGGGGGGGGTTTGGAACTAAAGACTGCATGATATTTTGCTAAAAAAGAAAATTAATGAGAAAAACGGGGACTTGGAAGCTCTCGAGAGTGAAAAGATGTCTCAGAGTCTTATTGACTTTTTATCGATGCGCACCGCGGTCCGAAATCCTCTACCGCAGCCCACGAGTGGCAGGGCAGACCCCCACAGACCCATCCCCCGCCCTTCCTCCCCCCCACCGCCCCTCTCTCCCACCCCACACACACCTCATCCATTACCCACGGATACCACACAGGGAAGTCTCCACTCCCACTCTGTACAGCAACCTTGTTTGGATTTGGTGTCGTTCCTTGGCTTTTTTGAAGTGATATTGTTCTCCCTGTCGGACACCAGCTCCGGCCAGTGACTGGGAAGGGGGGGGGGGGGGGGGGGGGGG
>BJFM01000253.1:0-18290 GCA_016586285.1 Arothron firmamentum | reverse complement strand
GATAGATAGATAGATAGATAGATAGATAGATAGATAGATAGATAGATAGATAGATAGATAGATAGATAGATAGATAGATAGATAGATAGATAGATAGAGTATATATATATATAAAAGGTTAACTGAAATTTATTGATGTGTCTTTGAAAGAAGCCATCTGGTCAGCTAACTGCAAAGATGCAAAACAGCCTGTGAGCATCCATTAAAATATTAGCTGCAGCCCACCTTGTTCTTGTTTTTTTCCACCCCTCTGCTCCCTTTTCCTGTTCCATATCAGTTCTTTTTTGAGACATAGCAGTTTTACTGTGAATAATAGATGGGGGCAGGAAAAGGCAGCAGCAGCCCAGTGGAAGGGCAGACAATCAGTCCCTAATTTCCGAGCCCAGTACAAAGCCCATTTGATCAAATATGTTGACTGGGAATTTATTTTATTTACATTTCTTAAAAGAATATTCTTTTCTTGTCATGTTTCAAGGACAGCTGATGCTTAGAAATCTCCGGCCGCCCAGTAATTGATCTGTAACTGTGCAACGGCTCCTTTAAGCTTTGGAGGCCCCTGTTAATACCTGAATTCAGACATATTAAGAAGACTGATTGAAGGTCAGAGGTCAAATATCGATCTGAAGGAATGAGAGAGGCCTAATAGATAACAAAGAACCTTCATACTTTGACAGAATCAATAATACTAATATGCAAGCAGGTCATTTAAATTAGAGGTAAAGCAGCCAGTTTAGAGCCTTTAATGACCAACAGACCTCAGATCTGTACTTGGGCCGTTTCAGATGTCTGATTATCTGCCTGCAGGCTGGGAGGCCATGTCTGCTGCTGAAGGTGCTGGATGTTGATGACTCTGTTTAAGCTAATTGCGTCCGAGCCCCATTCATTGGCCGTTGTTTGTGTGATATAGTACGTCGTCACGCCCAGCCTCCTCTGGTGGTTACGGCCCGCGTAATGATCGCCTCCTGACATGTCAGCCTTCAGATGCGAGACCAGTTTAATGTACAGGTTAATTGATTTCTTTTAATTTACTCCAAGTTGGCTCTGCCGAGCACTTTGACAGTTGATTACGCAGCTAAGAGAGTTCACCTTGAGAGGGGTGTATAAATAATACGCCCTACATGCAAGGATATACAGCCATCAAGCCTGATTAAATCAAGATCAAATTACAGCCCATTATGACTCACCACAAACTACTGTAGCCTGAGTAGCCTCTGTAAAATGGCGACACGAGCGCGAACAAATGCTTCAGCCTCGTTTCAACGCTTGGGTTCAGCGTGGGTAAAACATCGCAGGCTTTGCCGCTGAATTCGCCCGAGCTTTCATCACGCCTTCTCGCTCGACATCTGAGTGCATAGCTCTGTTGGGAAGATGGATACGCACCCGGCCAAGTAGCCAAATGTGCATTCCGTTCCTGCATTCTATTGTCAGCACTCCATATAAAAACATCAAATATTGAAGAGGCCCATTAACATGGGTCAGAAATTGATGGCTGCTTCTCCTTTGGGGAGGGTGGGAGTGGTCAAAAAGCAGCCTTGGCTTAGTGGCTCGGAACGTTTGCATGTGTTTTCCTCCTCCCTTCCCAAGGATGCTCGAGACCACGTGTCCGACATGATGCTGATATCTTCTGATTTTTGGCTACAGAACTGAAGCATATACTGTATATGCATATTTCACAGAGGTGTAAACTGGTGGAATGTTCTCAAAATGAATAGAAATTGCAGATCTCCTAAAGTCTGTGAGGTTGAAGACAAAGGTCAAAGGTCAGGTTAGAACCTCCAATGAAGGTTGAAGGGAAGTCTTCTTTGGAAAGCAACAGGACACAACAGGAAAAGCTCCTCAATGCCTGCTTTCTTCTTTTAGCACACAGGACAGATTGCTCCATCTTTACAGAAAGGAACCAGGTAATGAAATCCTATAATTCTTTGCTATCGCAGTACCAAAAAAAGTGTAGAGTTGTTCATGATTGACACTGCATATTGATACAGTTCTTCTCTCTCCAACGCTGTCTTCTTCTAAATCCTAATGGATTCTCCTCCAGACATCTCCTGGATATAATGACATTTTGCGCTGAGGTTAAAGTTGACGGTGAAAAGGACACAGGAGGCCGAATTTGGATCCAGTCAAGATTGAGAAGACCCCGTGGACAGCTGTTCCTCATCCCTTCATGCTCCACAATAGAGGTCACAGTGAGTTATTATCACCTTCTGAGACACATGTGGTATCACAACAAATGATGTCTACTGGTCGCTGGTTAGCATGCTAGTATATAGCATTAGTGTTGCCTTATTAAGTGTTACATTTCACTCGCGCTCTTTTTCAGCAGCTGGTTACTTCATTGATTACTTTTAATAGTATGTAATAAATTTTTCAGTGAACAAATAGCTGCATCTGTTAGCAGCATTAGCCCCAAACAAGTACCACTCTGGTGTGCTCTTTCTCTTTTCTGACATAATGAAATGTCAAGCATCTTTCTTCCTCTTGCACAATGTTCATCTGTGTTACCATGGCGTCCCTGTTTGGGGGGGTTGAGGAGAGCGGGGGGATGGAAAAGAGAGGATACATAACATGACTACTAAAATATTTCAGTTTCAGAGACATTTCTTTTATGCGCAATGGCCAGATTTAGGCCACAGAGCACAGGTCAGAGAGGAAACTGGAGAAATGGCGCCTGTGGTGCCGTTTCTACTCAGCAGTGGCAGAAAATAGTGTGGTGCAGACAGCTCCACCTGCCATCTGCGCCTCGTCAATTTCTGCAATTAATTGCAAGTGTGTGGGCTGTGTTTGAGCTCCTCATATTGCCCTGCAAGATTTGCATGATCCCATGAATATCAATCATCTTACGAGAAAAAACGTTTTCAAAAACTGGAAACCGCAAATCTCTTCATGTAAAAGAGTGGGAAATTCTGTTTTAATGGCACATCTCCATCATTTGCTCCTGATTTACAATGAAGGGCAGATTTTACACAAAATGTCATTCCAAAGATAAGTGACGATAATGGATTATGGAACATCATCCTCTGTGGCAGAGAAAGTCAGCCTGGCCCCTGTTCATAGTGTTTTTATGGAGGCTCCTGACTCTCAGGGTATCGAAAATCCACCTACTGTAGGTCACCTTCTCTTGTGACTGCATCTGCATCCAGCAGCCTAAAGAAGTATCAGGAGAAGCCTTTTGCTCATGTTTACATGTGCAAATGTAGACATTCTTGGAGAAAGTGATGCATCGTGGTTGACGCTGATGTCAACTTGTGGTCCAGTGTCACAGTGTTTCGCTTTAAATCATTCCTCTGCTATAATTCGGTAGAGGTGAAATGAATCGCATAAGCGTGTTGAGAGCAGGAGGATGGAGGAGAACGGGGCCAGAATGTGTTGACAAAGACCTCCCGCTGTTCCCTGCACCCCTCCACATGCACGCTCGCGCAGGAGCATAATCGGGGCTCGCCTGCCATCTGCTGGTCCGTCGTTAAACTGCACTCGTGTTTCCATTTAGAGTCGACCAGCTCAGACTCGAAGCACCACATCCCACATGTGTGCTCATTCTGTCTGAGCCGAAGTTGTGACTCACCTCATCTGGCAGGCTGCTGACAGGGAAACGCTGGTTGTAGTGAGCAAAATATACAAACATGACTGCCAGTTTAAGAGTATAAATAAAAACACACAGTAAATGCGATTTTTCATCAGTGTGGAGCTGGGACTGTCTCACTTCAAAGCTTATTAGGAAAGGTGTCCTGCAGACAATGAGCCCTACATGCTTCCCTACACTGGCCACGTTATCCAGGGCCTCCTTCCCTCCCTTAAGCCTCCAGTCAACCGCCATCAACATTTTTCTCGGTGTTAATCACGTGTGTCAGCTTCTGGTAATTAAAGACAATTAATCATGAGTGCTTTACCGTGTCTCCGTCCATCCTCATGAGCATTGCGCTTCACACCTCGAATCAGTAAAGGTGAAGCTGAATTTATTAAGTACACATCACTGGAGAGTCGACTCCCCAGTGATAAGCAACATGCTGCAAGTGCTTTGGCTTACACTTCCTCGAGGAGAGCCATAAAGGCCAGGTGGTGATTAAATTACATTAATTTCATCACCGGATGCCCTGACCCAGAGTGACTTACAAGACAAGGAGGATGGAGCCATGAGCTACAGTGAAACTACTGCCAAAGTACTGAAAAATGAATGACGCATCTCACACTGTAGAGCCGTGACCTGCAATGGGAATTCAGCAACCTGTGTGTAGAGGTTGCTTCTCATCTTTTTACATGTTAAGATGATTACTGAGAACATTCTGAGCTGAAGAATGAGTCGCTCAAGTATGCATACACAGAGAAGATGTCTGACGTCGTTTACTGGGGTAAAGATTGAGTATTATTTCTGTTACAATATCATCACAATAGTTTCAAAACAGTAAGGCTACAAAATCCATATATAATTGTCTGGTTAATGTCAGTCTGTTATGTGTCAAATCAGTTTTGATGTGATCGTGTCTCTCCATTTTGTCTTTCCTCGTGTGGAAGGTGGTGACATAATTGGTCACATTATTGCATTCGTCACATCAGAGTGAGTTCTTCCTCATGGGTATTTTCATTGTAAAATCCCAGAGTGTGCATTACTGCATGTAAATTAACAATACTGTGACTTCTTTGGTCTCAATGAGCAATTTTAGAGCTCTTTTTTTACACCTGAGATTAGTGGATTAGTGTTGTAACAGTCAACGGTGTCCCTGAACAGTGTCCACTGAGCTAGCATGCAGGGGCAGCTTCACGGGCCTCAGTATCCTCCTCAGTTTCCATGGTGATGACAGCCGTCTCCACATTGTCGGTAAAGGAAATTAGACTGTGACCGCAAACAGAATATTTACAACAATCTGCTGCATGCTGGAGACATGTCTTGTTTGCAGGAAAAGCTGAATGCGTTTGGTGAGTGTGTACAGATCTGCAATGGGATGAGAGGGAAGTCTGGGATGCAAACCTGCAGTGAAAACGCAACAGATATATAACAAATCAAAGTGCGTCACACATTGAGGATTCAGAGCAGAGGGATGAGTGCAGAGATGACTCACGTACAGATACGTGACATTCCGTTTAATTAACAAAACTCCACAGATTCACAAGGCTGCTGATTTCCCTGTTAAACAGACGGTTAAATCTGCATCAAAAAGTGAAACACAACTGGAATCACACTGTGAACAAGTGGGTCTAAATCATGGTTACAATGTGGGAAATATGATTGAGCTTGCTATAAAGCTTAGTACTAGAATTAATACAATTTTTCAATAAAAATATAAAACAACCAAAACAATATTTGAAAGGCTTCACATGTGTATCAGTAGAAGAAGAGAGTGCGTGACTGCTGGTGCAGTGATCATCCTGCTGGTGTTCAAACCCTGAAGACACGCAAGGCGGCAATTGTGAAATTCCACTTCGTCAGTTCTGTCTATTACCACTGGAGGGAGCTCTCGTCGAGTCCAGACAACTCCAGGTGGTTTTACCATGGTAACCGTATTTTACAGCCTCCGTGCTTCAGGGTATGGAGTCCAAGCCTATAAACAAAAACACTGCTTAATCCAGTCCACTATGGAGTCCATGGTCGAGTATTGCATCCACTTGGCTAAGAGATAAAGAAAAAATGCAAGTACCTAATGTGAGGTTCAGGCCTGCAGACCAAAACAGCGCGCAGCACTGAGGACATCATCTCTGGTCAGGTAGCACCCACATAGCTGCCTCATGCCTGTGAATGCCTCCCTCCCATGCATGACACGCCAGTTATCTATAAAAATCACCTGAAAATGAAAAGAGGTGGTGTTGTAGTAGTAGTAGTAGTAGTAGTAGTAGAGGTCGTAGAATTTGGACAAAAGTGTAAAGATTGCATACTCTCCCTGGTGCCAGCTTCACCCACAACTCGTTCTCTGGCCTCCGCAGCTCTGTGGTCAGATCCCGATGTGCTGCGTACCATCGCTGAACGAGATCGTGGGGGATCGTATTTATGGCTGCTCGGTCATAGTTGTTGTATCTGTTGAAATTTAGAATGAACTATTACCTGTATTAGTGATTTTGAAAGCACAAACACAGCACAAACAACTGGGCCACATGTTTATCACTTGGAGGGACTGGAGTGGAGGCATCATACCTAATCTGGTAAACTTCATCATTCCAAGGGTAGACACTTAGTATAGGGCCTATGCTTGCAATGTGGTTTTGGTGAGTTTTGGACTTTTCAATATACTCGTGTCTGATTGGCACTCTTGTGAGCAGCTCAAAGTTTTCAGGAGACCGCTCCCGTAATTTCTCAGCAGCGTAGAAGCCATCAACCAGTAGTGTCCTTCCTCCAGTACCTTCATGCTTGAGGCAGTGAAAAACCTGTATTCTGCAATACAAATAATAACTTAAAGAATTTAACCTAATTTAACACTTAGATAAGTTATATTTAGTAATAAAAATGCTAAAATATTTTGTGGGTTTATTTAGGTACAACGTTGGAATTCAGGACTACTTTATTGAAGTAGTTTTAGAATACTATATTAGATATTTTTGGCACTTACCCACATGGTTCATGAAAGTAGGATGTGTCAGTGTGCCGATCTAGAGCCATGTTGGTATATGCAGTGTCTCCTCTGGACAAATCTGAAGTAAAACACCACATTTTTCCATATGTTGTCTCCCTGTAGAACAGGTCATACAAAAGCATGTAAAGTAGAGGCGAGTGGAGAGAAACCTTCAGGGGCTTTATGACAATGGCTGCACACTATAAATGTGTAACAAAAAGCATAAACACACCTGATAAGACTAACTCTCTGGCTAAGTGCCTCTGTGTCCTCAACTGTCGCTGGCACATCATCTACAAAAGCAATTCCATACAGCAGATAAGTTTGAAGAAAAGCCTTTAATTCATCATCACTTTTCATGAATGTGTCCCATTTAGCTGAAGCTATATTTGCATTTTTATAGATGTCGGTATTCCAAAGGATGCGTGGCTGGACGGTCCCGGGCTTCACTTCCTGAAAGGCGTTCTCAGTCAGCCACATGATGCTGTACCTTGAAACATGACCATCAGGCCCTTCCACATAAACAGAACAGTTATTTAGCGCAAAATGTGCAGAGTTACACTGACTCAAAGTGAATGTCAAATGGGACAATTTTACAATCCAAGCAAAGAATGATTTACTTTTTCATTCGAATGACTGATTGTTGGTTACATCAACAGCACGGGATTTCTAGAAAACAATTTGGTTTGAATTTTATATGAATTTCTTAATTTGACATAGTGGGCCATTGGTTAAGTATTGTGGGTGATTTTGTGATGTGTTTGTGAGGAGATAGTAGAGCAAAAGAAATTGAAACTTTGCAAAAAGGTAGCTGAGAATGTGTAGAAGTAGAATGTAGTGAGCGTTTTGATGGTGCATTCATGTGCAATTCTGAAACTCGGTGATAGAAGATGATTTTTGATTGTAATTTTATTATTTAAATACATACACCTGCCAGTACTTTGTTGTTTTATTGCCATTTAAAGAAAAAAATAGCTTAAAAAATAGTTTGAGCAAAAACGGTCTCCGATTATGAATCGTATTCATTTCTGGGGTGGCTGTATAGAAAATTAATGGAAAAAAGGAAATAATTTAAGTATTTAAAAACAAACTGTCACAGATTTTTGTTTTTGTCTTCCAAACATCCCCAGCTACCTCAGTTGAGATTTTCAAGTTCTTTTTCAGCACAATTTTCTAATAATCTAATACTGAATTCATACCCAATCCAGACTCTATGGCCCGATAGTTTATATTACAAAACTAATCAAAAATACAAATTACATAGATTTCTGTAAATTCCACTCGCTTTATCGTACGAAGCGATATAGACAAGCACTCAAATTTAAAGTGTAGATAGCGCGACTGATTTTTCGGAGCGCAGATGGCGTGACTGCAGTTATAAATTGGATACGTTTCTAATGTATCTTTAGGCTAGTCGCGCAAGCAAATGCATAATAAATGACAACATTTAGACTTACAAGTAATAACGAGCCTGTCGTCTTGCACACTGGCACTCTGGGGGCGGATAGTGAGGTCTATGGCCGCGGTGTCCACGCTCCTCTGATGGGTCACCGAGTTGTAAGAATCGCAGCAGTGGTCCCGGAGCCACACATAGTTAAAACGCATCTGCTTCTCTTCGTGGTTTACAACTGATAATTACATTTATCTCAAAATTAGGCTAATGTAGGATGACCAGAAAATTTATTTTTTTGCTCTCTCTCTCTCTCTCTCTCTCCCTCTCTACATATATATATATATATATATATATATATATATAATTGAATTTTATTTAACTCCACTGAAGTGATACAACTTGTAAATATTTACTTCCTCTCTTTGTTATGAATAATAAATAATTGCTGTAGTGTATGTAAAACACTTCATGTTGATGAAAGGAAAAAACAAACTAACAAAAAAACAGGCTAACGTAAAACTGGGGGAAAAAACAATGGAGCTGTTGAAATCCGCCGGGACACGGGACATAGGGCTCCAAACCGGTACTGTCCCGGGTAAACCGGGACACCTGGTCCCCCTAGCATACAAATATATATAGACCGGTCGCATCCCGGGAAATGTGAACGAACTCACCCAGACAGTCGTGCAGTAACTGTGCGTCTGTGCAGTAAGCTACGGTCTTCCATGAAGCGCCTGTCAGCCTCTTTGAAAGCTTTCCCATCTTCAGTGCTGTTTGTATATTTCTGAACATTGTTGTCAAGGCACCGAGTGACAGCGTTCTGAACTGATCAATCAGACCAAATCAAATTTCAGCAAGAATCAACAATCAGCAGTTTTCCACGGTTGTTGTTGCGCAGATTGAGACGGTCTTAAATCACACCCGGAACTGAACTACAAGCTAAGTTCTCACCGTGCAGTTTAAAGGCTAGCACCAATGCAAAGATTCAACTTTATACCATGAGTGGGAGCGTTCATATTTGTACATGGTTTGGGTTAGGTTTATTATCTGACCGGCATTTTCTCGACTTTTTTCCTTCTTTTTTTTTTTTTTTGCACGAACACGAAAAACACGTTCAAAAGTTAACAAAACATTTACTCTTGATAAATATTATGATTAAACAGCAGCGTGTGACTTTGAGCATTGAAATGTTGGATCAAATTTCAAAAATCGCTGATCTCTCGACGTACTTAAAATTCATCCATGACCCAAGGGTTGTGGACCTTCTTGGAGCTAGTACTGCATCATATTATTGCTAATAGTTCACATCCCCAACATCCTAATTTCGTGCTGCAGAACAGGATTTGTTGAAGATCTGTCTTTCACTGACATATGAATCATCCATTTAAACAACGAATTAACCCTCAATGTCCGAAAATATAAAGTTAACAGTCTAATAGAAAGATAACATATCACATATACAGATAATAGAAAGATAACATATCATAGAGGCATACAAAAGAATAAATAGAAGTGTACTCACTGCAAACAACGTTGGGGCATATACTTGTAGTTAAAGTTTAACTTTTCAGCAGGACAGGGTCCAACCTGCGGAATCTAAACACTGGAAGAAGTTAATGCATGTAGGGGGACGCCACCAAACTGATCTTAATATGAACCTCCTGTCAAAATTGATGCCTGACGACTTAGTGTAATAAATACATTTTTGTGTGTAAAATAATACCATAATGTACTTTTAGAACTGGATCAACTTCGAAATCGTAAAATCCATTTACACTAAGCAGAGTCACCTTTAGATTATTAATCTTCCACTATTGTTGGACAGTTATGTAGAACTACCGAGTGTGAATGCTTTTATAATGCATTATGTAAAAATAAATAAATAAATAAATACAGAAACTGGCTTGTTGCTGTCAAATCGGCTCTAGTATCTAGTACCCGAATTTTCATGTCTGCTGATGAATACCAATGGTTTATGCATTTATGATTGATGTTCTGTCTATATGCCACCCAGAAAATCTACTGATTGAAAATCTCCGCAAATGATCTGCAGGGAGGAGCAGCAGTTCCACTTCCTGGTCGCTAGAAAAGCCCTGCTGAAAACCGCTGCGGTAATGCCACATTCACAGGTAACGGGAAATCAACAGACTCTAGACTTGTCCTGCAGCACAGTGCGTATGTAAAAAAAAAAACAAAAAAAACAAAAACAATGAAAGCTACTGGTGAAAATAAAGAGGTGGCTTGTAGTTTATATATAAAAGATAAATCACAAGAATAATTTATGTATGTATGTGTGCATGATCGAAAATAGACACCTCTGCATTTTAGGCGTACCAGCTCAGTTGACAGGATTTGTTTCGGAGCATTCAGCGTGTCCGTGAATGCACCGTGAGCCCGCCCCTCAAGCAGCAGTTAGTCGGTCCATGTTTACTTGCTTTGTCAGCGGTGTCCCCGCAGCACATACCTGCTGTCCCTTACCAAACATTGGACTTTTGTCTCTGAGAAGCATTTATCTTGTCTTATCAGCTGGGTTTTTTTCTTCTTTTCGTGGCTTGTGAACCTTGAGCTGTGAGCAGAGCTCCCTTTTTTTGTAACCAGTAAACGCGGAAAGATGACGTTAAAATCCAATAAAAATGAACCAGCGCTCACATTGGATTCGGTCAACAGTGTGAGGACAGCCCTCTCCGACCTGTACCTGGAGCAGCTGCTTCAAAACAAACCAAAGTCTGACAAGGTAATCTTTTCTGATGTGGTCATTTATTATTAATATTATTATTACTATTAATTTTTGCTAAAGTGGATTTTCGGGCGCATTTTTGGTTCCGGGAAGCAGAGAAGAGGCACATGACCACAGTTTGTTTCTCCCTCTCCAAAAATAGGTTTGTGCTTTTCTACCTTAACGTTTGTGTTGAGATCTTTGCAACGAAGAACTAGACGTTTAGCTGAGGCATTGAGATCAACAGTGATAATACAGCTTTACTGTATTAGCTTTAGTTTATGCTCAGCAGACTATGAATAATCAATTTTCACTCTATGTCCTTATGATCAAGTTCTTAATTTTTGATAATCTAAGCCTCCCCTTAAGGTTTCTCAGAAGTCTTGTGTGCTAAACACTCAGTGGTCCTGCTTCATTGTTTGATCTATTCTGATCTAATCAAAATAGATAACACAATCCAGTGATATTAATGTTTAACTTCCAGTGCTCAGTTCCTCTCACTATTGTCAAGTTTGTCCCTTAAAGCAAGCCTCTGAAGGGATTCTAAAGGGATTAAGGAATTCAGGATGTCTGTGTGTTCAACTTCTTCTCTGAAAGTGAACAGTCAGCACAGAGTTCCTGAGGACGGCGGTGAAAGGAGGAAACTCCTTCCCTGACATCAGCACTTTCAGTTCAGTGGCCTCCTGACGTGTCACATGGATCATTGCCGTCACTCTTCTGATGGCCTTCCAGCCATCTCCGTCTTATCTCAGATTAGGATGAGCCACACTCAAGTTCCAGTACTGTTCTTCCTTCAGCTCGGTTTGTCTGTCTGTCTTTGCATTGTAACGGTGCAAATGTGCAGGTGAAAATGCAAATGACTTTGCGCAGATCTAAACAAGTGTTTCAGCCTTGTGCGAGAGAGCTTCATAGCTTCAGCTGTTGCCTTTCCCTGACATTTCCCTCGTCGCTCAGCCATGCCTTGATTTAAGGATTTCAGTCATTACTTCCCCTTCCACCTGCACCTCAGTCTTAGAAATTTTCTTTTTGCTAGAAGCAATTTCCTGTTGGCACCCAGGAGCACAACAGAGAGAGATCCTCTCAGAGATACACATGTTTTTCTGTCTTCCTTCAGAGGATCTGGTGTCATCCTCAGACTGTGGCATGTTCCCACATGTACCAGCACACTGCTGGTAAATAGCTATCGTGTTGCACAGAAAAACAACCTACGCTTGACCCCAGCAGCAGATGCTCTCAGTTAGTTAGTGTTTTCTTCCATAAATCTCTTACTGGGCATCCAGGATCTTATTACATCAACCCTGGGGTCACACCCACAATGCTGCTTCTCCAATGAATGACACCAGAGTGATACTTATCTGTTTATTGCAGCAGTGATGCTGGAAATCAGATAATGTAGTGTTCTGCTGCTTGTTATATCTCTGGCTGCAGTTATTGAGCGGTTTATGTAATGTTTTGGATTTCCTCTGCGTGTGAACCCTCGGTAATTATCTTTCTTCGGTCCGCCGTGAATCCGCAGATCTTCGTATTTGTTTTCCTTCGCGTCTCTGCCACTGTGATGCCATCACCTGATGAAAGTAGTGGTATCCATGGTCACACCAGCGTGGTTAATGAAGCGTTGCGACGCGCCGTTAATCTTTAACCTCGAACATATGTTGAATCTGCAAATGAAGCAGCGAAGAAGCAGCTGCGTCAGTTATTGGAAACAGCGATGTCATAATGGCCTGATCTGTGCAGACACTGTGCAATCAAAAGATGATTCACATTTCATTTCCCAGATGAATCATCATCATTTTTTTTTTTTGTTGTTGTTTTTTTTTTTAATAAATAAAGCAGGCAGCTATGCAAACCTATGAGAATAAAGGGGCCGAAGTATTCAGCAACGGGAGTGCCGGACATATAAATGGAGCAGAACTGAGCAGGATGAGAGAAGTTGCCTTTGAAAAGAATCAATCAGAGCCCCTGGTACGTAGACTCACGCACACATAGAGATGTATTTTATCAGACCTGAGTGGTTCTTCCCTCACTGGTTGTCCTCTTGACTTAGGGGGTGACTCTGAAGCTCAATGACAAGCAGCGCTGCTCTGTGGCCAGAATACTGCATGGAGGGATGATCCACAGACAAGGTAATCACTCACATCCATTTGAGGAAGATTTTTTTCTATCCAACCCTCTCCAAGAAAAAAAAAAAAAAGCAAGTCAAGCTGATATTTGACAGCTGAGTCATGTTATGTTTGGAAGAGTCTTTAAAATGCATTAAAAAAAATAATAATAAAGAATTACATGTAATAAGTCAAGTGGTTTGTTGGGGGGGATTTTTACCTTCGCACGGTGATTTTCACGCTTGCTTTTAAACCCAAACATATCGGTAGCTCCTGCTTTGTTCCCTTCAGGGTCTTTACATGAAGGTGATGAAATAGCAGAGATCAATGGGAAAAGTGTGGCAAACCAAACTGTAGATCAGCTCCAAAAGATCCTGGTAAGCTGGGCTTTTCTAGCTCACAGCGCAATTTTAAAAATCACCTTGTTTGATAAATACACGTGACTCACCTGGTCCTATCTTTCCATGCAGAAAGAAACTAATGGAGTTGTCACAATGAAGATCATTCCCAAGCCACAGAGCCGATCCAAACCCTGCGAGGTAAAAAAAGGAAAATTCCTCAATTCCTTTCGTATTGGTGTTTAGCATGTAGCTCGAACTTCTGTTTAAATCCCTTTTGATTTACATACTGTAATTTAGCCAAGAAAATCCACATTCAAAAACAGGTTTGTCTGGATGTTTTTCTCAAACAGATTGCTTAAAAGGATTTTGTTCTTGTCAGGTGAATCTGCTGTTAGTCAGCCATCCAGGTGACTATAAAATCGGTTTAAATCTGAACCTCATTGCTCACATTTAGCCTCTGCTAGTTGGACCTAGAACACTGTCCTGATCTGCCATCTGCTGCCCACGTCAAATGGAACAAATCACTTCATATTTATTGATCTGATAACATTTATAAATTTAAAAGTGCTTTCATTTTGGCAGTGCATTGAAGTTCCTTCATCTCTCAGTACTTTCCAAAAGCATTAGCTTAGCTGTGGTCAGAGATGGCAGTCACCTGAAGAGCGTGTAGCCCATTAATCTGTAGCTCAGTAGTTAGAATGCTTTTCACAATTTAACCTTCCAGAAACCAACCCAATAAACATTTTTGGTTTCTTTGCCATCTTGCTCACTTGCTTATTTTGTTGTTGGGATTACTGGGAAAGAAGAATTGTTGATATTTATTGTTAGCAACAGTGGTTCACGTGTATTCTGCTCTGATTTTTGACATGTTCGGTCTAAGGAATCAGGAATGTGCTGCTTGTAGAACAGCGTTGGATGTAGAATAACATGTTGACTCTATCCACAGATGTACATGAGGGCCCAGTTTGACTATGACCCCGCCATGGATGACCTCATCCCCTGCAAGGAGGCCGGCCTCAAATTTCAAACAGGTGACGTCATTCAGATCATCAACAAGCAGGATCCCAACTGGTGGCAGGGTAGAGTGGAGAATAACGCTGCTGACTTCGCTGGCCTGATCCCCTCCCCAGAGCTCCAGGAATGGTAAACACCTCCACCTCCTCCTCATCTCGCTGAGACGATGCGATGCGCCGCCTCAGCAGACACCGCATTTCTGAACCTAAGATATTCTCTTTCAACTCAAATCTGTCTGGGCAAAACAGGAGGGCAGCCAGTAAAAGCAAGGCTAGAGAGGCCAGCCAGTCCTGCAGCCCGTTTGGGAAGAAAAAGAAGTGCAAAGACAAGTACCTGGCCAAACACAGCTCTAGTGAGTGCCCCATTGGCAGCTTCGACTGCAGATTTTCTTGTTTTTATGCTTTATATAAAACAAACAAACAAACAAAAAATCCCATTTTTGCAGTTTTTGACCAGCTGGATGTGATTTCTTATGAGGAGGTTGTTCGGCTCCCTGCGTTCAAGCGGAAAACTCTCGTGCTCATCGGTAAGCATCGCACTGTACTCTAAATAAATGAGTTTGATCAACAGTCAGATATCAAACAGTTAGGCTTTGGTTCAATTTTCTCCAATAAGTCATCTTAATTAAAATATCTGATTTTAGGTGCACCTGGTGTAGGAAGGAGGCACATAAAAAATGCTTTATTGACCAAATACCCCGACAAGTTTTCCTACCCTGTACCACGTGAGTAGACACCCCCATTTTTAGGAGAATGGCAGTCTTGTCAGGTCATTCTTTAGCTGAGTCTTCCGGCTTCCCCGCAGACACCACCAGACCCCAGCGAAAGGACGAGGCCCACGGAGAGGAGTACTTCTTTATCTCCAACGAAGCTATGACCAAGGGCATCTCTGGGAATGAGCTACTGGAGTATGGCAGCTTTCAGGGACACATGTTTGGCACCAAAATGGAAACCATCCACAAGATCCACGAGCAGGACAAAATCGCTCTGCTGGATGTGGAACCTCAGGTGAGTCTGCTGATCACAGGCAGTATGAGACGTAAAACAGGAAATTGTGCCTTAAGTCCATTGACCTGTAATGTTAGCTTGGACAGTGCATGCTGATCCATCCTGTCGTCCTTCAGTGCGTAACTCTCTTTTATGTCCTGAACATTTGAATGCAGACCATGAAGGTCCTGAGGACTGCTGATTTTGCCCCCCTCATGGTGTTCATTGCTCCGACCAACACAGCCACCCAGGTACTGAGAAACATCTACTGGTAATTAAAAACTAGTCCATCAGCTAAAGCTGGCTAACACCCTGCTTCCTGTTTCCCAGACTGAAAACCTGCAGATGATCCAGAAAGAGTCGGAGGCCATCTTAAACACGTACAGACAGTACTTCGATGTGGTTCTCATCAACAACGACGTGAACGAGAGCGTGAAGATCGTGGAGGAGGCCCTGGAGCGCGCCACCACCACGCCGCAGTGGGTTCCCGTCTCATGGGTGTACTGATGTGTTGCATCCCATCAATGCTGTTTGTTTGTTGAAACACAGTGCAATATGACTTTTCCAATGAAAAGAGTTAGAAGAGTAACAGGTGTGTAGGGGTTTGTGTCTGAGTTTAATCATCACTTAGGTATTTTGCACAGAAGCAAATTTCAATAAAGCAATATGTTTATGGTTGACTAGTGGGGAAACTCATCGGAGAACTTTTTATTTGATTGTTTAGACATTTGTGCTTCAGGCGGTTGAGGGTTCAACAGATTATCGGTGCCTCACAACAATGTGGGAACCTGCAAAACAAGACCACAACTGTGAATGAAATCCTGCTTCTGAAAAAATTATTTCTGGAATTATTGTTTGTTTTCCAGCTCCAACCAGATTCCATAGTTAAGCTTCTCCACATGCAGTGACTGTAACTCCATACATTCATGATGTCTTCTTCACAAAACCATTTAGATGTTCACTGATTGACTCTTGTCTGATTAGAGCTGTATACTACAAGGGGTACTGTAAAGGCACTTTTAAACAAGAAATAAATGTCCCACTTCTCATTAAATCGACGTCTTTGCTTCTAAAGGAGGGGGGGGGGGGGGAAGCAGATTAGTGTATTGACAGAAACAATCAATTTTAAACACCTGGCAGGAATTTAGCAATGTCAAACCAATGGTATTTCAATTAAAATCATTTTGTAGTTTGAGAAAAATCTAAAAGAGCAAAAGGAGAAGGAAAGAAAAAAAGAACTAAGACTGCTTTGTGAAAATATTAATTACGTAACATGCTCCTATGGCGCCATCGTGTGGTCTCCAGCGTCCATGCACTAATTTTCAACAAAAAGATGAAATGTCCACAAAGTATTCTCAAATTTTAAAAGTGAAGATGATACTGGATTTACATGTTTTGACAATTTTCCAAAGTGTGAAGTTCAGTCATACTCGTTTCCCGTGATTTAAAAAAAAAAACCCAACCCTATAACTGAAAACTCACATTTTACTTGCATCGGATAGAACAGAGGCTACTGCAACATGTCCAACTTTAGAGTAAAATTAAATAAGTACCCAGATTTAATATTTGTGAGTATAGTATATTCATAGAAGTGGAGAAAATTCGTTAAAATCTTCACATTCATTTCATATAAACGTCATAGCACGTTACCGTGTTGTTTACAATTTGTCACATCGCATTCTGAAATCTTTCTAAAACATTGCTGCTTTGTGGGTCAAACATAAGATCTGACAGTTAATTGTTTTCCATACTCTTATCCACATTTCCAGACGATAACCATTATTTGCCACACCCCCTGCTCTTGAACGCCATTTTGTTGACAGGCTATGTAAGCCTGTAAATACGCCTTTTAAATTTGTTTTAAATCAACGCGTTACGAAGACGCGCGGTGCCCGTCAATGAAACACACGCACGGTCCAACACCGACAAAAAAAACACACAAAAAAAACACCGCTGCCCCGTATAAAAACGGCGCGTTTGACACGTCCGACCACCCATTTCAACATGAAACTCGCCGCCATTGACGTCACACAGCCATCTTTGCGGGGCTAATCCAGCCTGCTGGTTATTACACCTTCATTACCGCTCGGACAGCGCCAGGCTCGGGGGGACGACAGCAGGTGCCGCATCGCCGCAGACAACCAGGGAAAACAGAGCTTTTAGAAGCGGAGACGCGTCTCAGCGGAACTCCTCTTGTGCGGGGAGAGAAACAAACAAACAAACAAAAAAAAAAAGGGAGAAAAAAAGGCAGGAAAGGGTGCCAGAGGGTAGAGAGGAGCGCAGTCAGGCAATCCACATCCATCTGCCAGCCACTTAGCGCAAGCTAACGCCGCCTGTCCGGGTTTCAGCACCACTGTCTCGCCAGCACAGCCAACAAAATGTGAGTACTTTTAAAGCCATTCTTGGTGAATATTGCGGACATACTGGTCTGAAACCAGTCGTGATGCCGGCAGGTTATGTGGGGTTCATGGTGTGAATTGACAACCAGCGCTGATGTTATTTCACTGTCACTGTGCATTTAATTGCTGAATTTGACGGCCTGTGATGTTTTAAAACACTGGCGGCCTAAAAGGCGAACATGTCGGCCTAACCTTGAAGTAAACGGTGGTATTAGATTTAATAAAACGCAATTAGCGTTTTACTGGCGTTCGTGCGATAATGATTGGTGCGTTGATGGCGTTTTTTTCCATTTATTGGTCCGCTTTCTTTCCATTTAAAAGGCAACACGCACGCCTTTATTCCAGTTTGGACTGGTTTGCTTTGAAAAGGACACCGTGTGTGCTCTTTCCCACAGGCTAATCTAAGACGACGCCGAAAAATACTGGACGATAAAGCCCTTCAACGCACCCATTCGAACATTTTCACGCCTTGTTAGTTTTCGTATCGTCGAACCGAAGCTGACGCTGATATATCTTCCAGATATATCAGGCCCAAGCCTCCCTGCCTCGATATGAATTCGCCAAATACTCGGCGGACCTTCTTACGGGTGATGATGTTATTGGCGGCGAAGCAGGCTTAGGCCTATTTTACGTGATGTGCAACCTCCAGCGGGGGGTGGGGGTAACCTAGCCTCCCGCTGTCGTGCGAGGGCGGACTGCTCGACATTTCAACTCTTTTTCAAGCGCAAAACCGACCTGAATGGAGCCCGTTTATGACTCCGTTCATTTGTCTTTTAGAAACTATACCCCCCCCCCCCCCCCCCCCC
>BJFM01000252.1:256724-266763 GCA_016586285.1 Arothron firmamentum | reverse complement strand
TGCCTGGGGATCCCCCCGGAGGAGCTGGACGAAGTAGCTGGGGAGAGGGAAGTCTGGGTTTTCACTGCTGAGGCTGCTGCCCCCGCGACCATACCCCAGATAAGCGGCAGAAAATGGATGGATGGATGTTATAAAGGAATTGAGTCCTTATTCCCTTGGTTTGTGTGTGTGTGTGTGTGTGTGTGTGTGTGTGTGTGCATGTGTGTGTGAGTGTGAGTGTGTTGTTTACCCTCTTGCTTTGACCTCTGTTTCATTTATTTCATCTCCAAGTGAAATTGAATTTTTTTTCATTTATAGAATTTAATTTGTTCAAACACATGACAAATGTCATTTTGACAAACTAGGATGTTTTCCCAGTCTCCACCTCAGGCAGAAGGACTCAATATCAATGTTCCATAACTTTCACTGGTCAAAGTATCCTCCTGTCATTTCTTTCAATATCAACAGAGGTTTTCTGAACAGATTTTTCTTCATTTCCAACTAGTTCATGAAAAGAAAGGTATACATGTGCACATTGATGGTTCTTTTGTTAAACGAAGGACTTAAACAGAGTATTTAATTCATCTTATACTTACATATAAGTGATTGGAACATTTGTTTAATCACTGTGTTCTGAGCTGATAGATTTGCTGAGTATTTGAACTTCTTAATTTTCTTGTAAAATTTCCCTGAAATGTGCTACATTAGCGGACCCATGTGATGTATATGAGCCAGCAACACTTACAATGTTCATGAGTGTGAGCAGGTACTTCTGGACATGCTCCTTCCCGTGAAACTGGACCACCGAGTCATCCACGCCCAGCAGCACCTCGATGTTGTACGACCTCTCCAGGCTCTGCCTGCGCATTCGCCCTGCGCGGGTGTGGTTGATGCTCTGCTCCACGCCCCGGTACAGCGACTCCAAGTCCATCAAGGCACCGAGGTCGGCACCTGCACGCACAGCATGCGCAAAAGTGATGAATATATGCATATGAGACTGTGTTTTACACCCCTGTCAGAATGTAGACGTTTAAATTATTTTAATCTCGTGCGGTGCGTCTTGAAGTCAGTACACTTGCTACTTTGGGTTCCTGTCACACATCACATGTCGCTATGGAGATCATATTAATGGTCAAGTGTTTCGGTTTGATGGTGGAATTGGTGTTCTGTGATTAAACAGCACATGCGTGCTCAGCTTTGTAAAGGAACCCTCCCTGTCTGTATTCCTTTTTCTGGTCCATCGGCTGCTGCCTACAGGTGAGGAGATGCGTGACTGCCTGCAGTGTCGTTTGCCTGTTGGGTCTCACCAAACATCTGCTTTGGCCTACTGCCACCACGATCCTGTTGCACAGGTATAACCTGTTACTCAGTCATTGTGTTTGCCTGCTTTGCCGGTAGGACTTTAGTGGGATCCAAACACTTTTGCGACTGGCTCCAGACAATAACCAAGGACATGAGACATCGCACAGCGGTGCGGGTCTTTGTGAGAGTGATGTGCAGAGAATCATCTCAGTCGCAGCTATAAATCACTCTTCCAAAAGTAACTTAGATCCAGTCAAAGCCTGAGTGTGAGGAAGGCTGAATGTTTGGCTGCTTGTTGTGTATTGGAGCTTGAGGTGCTGGGCGGGGCTGATTCAACATGTGGTCTGGTTTTACATGTATGGCTAAAAATGTTGAGCTGAGGGAAAAGAACAAGATGCAAGAGGAAGATAGAGGAGGGAGACAAGGCTAGAAAAAGAGAGATCTGCCACCTTGTCTCCTAATCAGCAAGGGGCATCCTGCTTTCCCACTCCTTCTTATGCAATGTTTCCAAGGCAACGGGCTCATGGGTAAAACAACGACCGCGTGGCTAATATTGGCTCATCATATGCTGCAGAACGAGTCTGGAAGCCTGATCCCATATCTCCGCCCACATTCCAGTGAGTGACAGAGAGGGGCTGTGGGTTTAGTCTCCATCTTGGTAGACGAGCATGAAGACGAGTGAATCTAAAGGTGCCATTTTTATCCCACACTGAACATTTCTGCCCCCTGTTAGCAATAGGAAGCAGCATTTTAAGCAGCCTTATTGCACACAGGGTCACTTTTCCTCGTTAAAGCTGTCTTTAGTAAGACTAATGTCATAACCACAGCTGTGTTTTATTAACTGGTCAATTATGTAATATTGAGGCAGAACACACACACGCACGCACGCACGCACGCACACACACACACACACACACACACACACACACACACACACACACACACACACAAAAGTAGATTGTCTACTGACTTTTAAGTTGGCATCTTTGTGAAAAATTGTGGTGGCTTGAAAATAACGATACAATTCAGGGACATGTAACAGAACAGCAGCACCCTTATGAGAAGAAATAATTTAGACATAACTCAAAGTGACATGAGCAGAGTGGGAAACAATAACTAAAACAAGAAGTTGGTAGGGGGTTCGACCAGGTGGCAATAACTCATATTGCTCTCAGTTTCATTGCACCTTTGTCATTACTTAATTCTCTGCAAAAGGCTTATTTTTTCCTCACTTCAGCTGTTTTGGTGCAACTTCTTTTCTTTTTTCTTTTCCAGAGAACAGTGTGGTGGAAAAAGGTGCAATAGAGATTGGGGGAGGCGGTGAGGGAGGTGAGAGGTAGAGCTGAAGGGTGTGATGGATGAGATAGAGAGAGATGAGAAGAGACCAGAAGGCCCTTGGGTGTTGCGAGTTCCTCTTCAAGCGATTGCAGGGACGTGGAATATTGCTCCATTATAGATGCAACCGAGAAGCACTGGAAGTCAGTGTCATTGCTAGCAGAACCAGTAACAGTGTTGATCTCCAGATGGTTGTTAATTGTTCCATCACCCCCTTCCAGACTGTGGGTGGAGCTTGTTTTTTTTTTTTTTTAATTCTAATGATGGTATCATCACCTGAAAAGCCCTCCAACCCACAGGTTCCTGTCACGCTACTGTAAAAATGACATCAAACGTGATGCCTTTCTTGCCATTTGTGGATAACATTATACATGCTTAATAGAGATGTTGAAATCCTCTGATGTCAAACAGAGGAAAATGCTGAGAATGGGGTAGGAAGGTCACTTTTTAGTAGGACATGAGAGGATGGAGCAATGATGACTGCGGCCGGTCATTAAAAGTCGAAGTTGAAATTCTTGTCCTGCACACCACTTTCGCTCTTCCAGGCTGCAACCGCGCAAGAACATTTTCAGTTCTCATTCAGGTAGGGTACAGGGTTCAGTCTTATTAGTAGACAAAGGTCCTTTGTCTTTCAACCTTTGCCAAATGTCAAGAATGCCTGGTTTCCCACTGAATAGGTGGTGGAGGAGATCGGGGGAGGCGTCAAGCGTGGAAGAGGAGACTATAACCTGCATGGAGATTAAAGGGGAACGAGGATGATGGCTCAGGTCAACCACATCTTGTTGCAAAGGCGGCTGTTTGGCAGTCAGGTATGGTACCTTCCTCTGTCCTGCATGCATAATTACACGCTGCTTTAAAAAAAACCAAGGGTGTACCTAAATCACATATCCCAAATCTCGCTGAATAACAATATTATGTTTATTGATTAGATATTTAATTCCTTAACAAATGCACACAAGAACAATCAGCGAGGACCCAAACTCATCAATCCGGATTCAGACTTATGGTAGAAACCAAAATGAAAAAAATGAGACTACAGGCTGATCCAACCCAAGACGGGTCAGAATGTGGCTCAGTACTGCCTATGACAGATGGTATCCTGGGGGAATCTCCTCCCAAACCTGGATTAAGACATCAGTCGGCTGCACAGGCTGTGCTGAGACATGGGGGTGGTGGATGCGGCGTTACATGAAGCCCCAGAGGTGCTGGATTGGATTTAGACCTGGGGAACGGGCAGGTCAGTCGATATTATCAATGTGTTCATCATCCAGGAAGTGCTGACACACTCTAGCCACATATCACACACACTGTCATGCACCAGAGGGAAGTCATATGATCTCATCCTGGTACCTCACAGCAGCCAGGGTAACTCTTTTTTTTCTTCACTGTGGGGCCCTCCAAGGACATGCCTCCCCTGAACATCACTCACCCGCCAATAAACTGGTCATGTTGAGGGATGTTGCAGGCAGTATGTGTGTAAAGCTGCTCTAATCTATAAAGAGAACAGGTCACCCGGCTGTCAGGACTCCAGGCTGTGAGGACAGCCTTCAGTGGTGGACGTTGGGCGCTCCTGGACCATGTGGAGTCTCTGTCAGTCCTCCTTGCATTAACAAACAACTTATGCAATGCAGTTTGTCAGTCATTTGCTCAATCCCACCTCTGTTTCTATTCCGATTCCAATATCTTGATATATGAAACTCAACAAATGCAGATTAGTATTGTTTTTTAAAGAGGTCCTCATCAGGTTTGCTTAGATCTCTCTCTCTCTCTCTCTCTCTCTCTCTCTTTCTCTCTCTCTCTCTCTCTCTCTCTCTCTCTCTATCAGTTGTATAAAAAAAATTGCAACATGACATTTTTGTTTTAAAGAAGCTTTGTTGAACAGGTCCTATTCTCATGGGGATGACTAAAAAAATGTGAATTTCTGTTATTTTTGGTGTTGTTTGGTGTTGTTAATGCTGAACTCATTAGCACACCTGAGTTTAAGGCTGCGCGTCCATGAGGAGGCACAGTTAGCCACAAACATGAATTCATTTACTTGCAGACACGTCTTGTTCAGATAGCTCAGGGCACGGACATTTTGTCCCCACTGTGACAGCTTTACGGTCTGCCATGGTGATGAGTGGCTCAGACAGAAGACTATTAACACTGCTCCTAGCATCTGGGGAGATAGCAACAGCATACGCTAGCTCTCCCCCACGATCTAGCCATACTGCCTGCTTATAATTATTATTTCAAAATTGCCATATGACAGCCCTGAAAGCTGCAGAGAGGACAGCACATGAACTACGCTTCCCATAATCACACTGTTAATTATTTAGATTGGCATTCAGCAATCTAATTTTACATGGACAGCTCTCAGAAGACAGTGATAATTATTTATACATGAAGCAGTAAACCATGGCCTTTTATTAAAAACTGTTTTGCTTTCATGAGGTTTGTATTTTACTACAATTCTCATGTCCAAATATTAAGGATGATGCATCTGACTGAAGCTAAGGACTGTTTTTGAGTATTGCAGTTAGCAGCCTTTATTTTAATCAGCAGGCGAGAGGGCTGCCTGACACTGCTCGGCGTGCCTGCTTGGATTTCTTGCATTTCGGGAGACAAGACAACCTTTAGCTCTTCCCTCTTACATAACTGTCTGCCTGTCAGAAACACACAAGGTTGTTGGCTGCACGGCCGGCGCTGCGGTGCTCACCAATTCGCCATGTTCCACTTGGTTTCATTGAGTTCCACTGGGCTGTTTCTCCATAAATTCTCCAATGAATGCATGAAGGTAGCCCCATGATTATTAATGCAAGGCCACAGAAAGGGAATAAGCTGACAGAATTCGCACCCGCACTTGCATATGTTATCACAAATTAGAAATATCTGAGAAAACGCTGAGCCAGGAGAGCTTAGAGTCACCCGTCATATTGATAATTACAGCAAAGATGGACACGTAAACACTTAAACACAGTGATCCTGTTACTGGCGTCCACCATCCTGGTTAGCACAGATCACTCCTGTCCCTCTCAGCCGTTGCCTGTGGTTGGATCTGCAGAGCTGCATGCAAACTTAAGGGCCTTAACGTCCAATAAGACAGCAAAGCCGGGCTGATATAGGGCTTACTGCAGATCTCTGATCTGATCTGTCTGTCCCTTCGCCTGTCTGTCAGCTGCCTTTGGAGAGCCAGCAGGAGATATTTATTTATTTTAATCCTAATAACTTCAGAAGAACTTGAAAAAGAACCATGGATGATGCAAAGGGCTGCACATCATTTCTACATATATAACGTGTATGTACTGATCAGCTGATCAGCAGGAGAGCACAGATGAAGCAGCTCAGAGAGGTAGGGCGGAGCAGGACAATTTAAGCATTTAGAAACAAATGAAGGAATTTTTAGATTAACTTGGGTGTGCAGTCAGCCAGTGCAGAGAGGTCAGAATAGAAGCAATGCGCCTCAGTTAGGAGACAAACAGCAGCATTTTGAAGCAACCGGAGGCAAGGGAGGGAGGACTGGCTAACTCCAAAATAAAGTGCATGGCAGTAATCTAGCCAAGACGTAATAAAGGCATGGATTACTGCTTCAAAGTGCTGCTATGAGAGGATGGGTTTCAGCTCAGCCAATTGTCGTAGGTGAAAAAAGCTGGTCCTCACTACTGCCCCAATTTGGTGATCCAGTCTGAAGTCCCCATCCATCTCAAAACCCAGGATTGTGATTTGTTATCTTAACGTGTGGTGCCAAAGGGCCCAAGCGGATAGGGGAGAAAGACTCACCGGGGCCAAACACCATCACTTCTGACCTCCTCTAATTAAATTGTTAGAAATTTCCAGGCTTTAACATCATTTTAGGCACAGAACAAGTAGCTTGATTGAGAAAGCAGGTTTTTTTTTTTAGTGGTAAATATATTTGGCAATCATCTGCATAGAAGTGGAAGGCTACATCTTTAAGCTACCGTGAAGAAAGCACCTTGATTGTGGCCCCTTTCGCAGCCCTTTCTGACCATTCTTTACTAGCACCTTTCGTCCTCTGAGTTTAGCTTCTATCATCTGTCAGCAGATATGTCCGTCAGACGTCTGCTGCAGGGATTATATGGTTTCATCATACTGATAAACCGAGTACTCCTCAATTTATGGTCCTGATTATGTTTTTTGATAGTGATGTTTTTCCTTTCTCCCATCACAATTCTTTCATAACTAAGTGACTGAACTAGCAAATTACCTGTTGCATCATATTTCCAAAGCACCTAGATGTCGATTTAAAAAGAAAAATTGCAGGATTTATTCAGGGTGAGAAGAAAAATGTCTTAAAATATATATTTTTTATAGTTTAGTTAGTATTTTCTCTTGACAAGTGACCTTTATCTCTTAATGTATAAACACAGCAAACATTAATCAGACAACTGACAACAATGCTAACAACCTGCTGCACACACCAAGTTAAAGCACACGCAAAGACAAAACTACGGTATATAAAACTGAAATAAATCCTCCATGTTGATCCTTTCCTCAGTTCTCATGTTCCCCACTTCCACAAACAGCCTCCGGAAATGTCCTGTGCTGTCCTGGCGGTAAAGTACTCAAAGAACAGCCAGCAGCAGCCACCTGAGACACCCGGCAACACACTGATTCTTGCGGGCCAGTCAGCCAAACATCTGTCAACCACTGTGCTGTGGGGACAGAGGCAGCGGACTGGAGGAGAGCAGAAGGGACAATGCAGAGAACAACCGGCTGAACGCTGGCTTTCAAACTCCAAATCATGCAGAGAATTACCCATGCACAGCGCGTGCTTCACGTCAGGGCTTCACGCGCAGACCTGCAGAGAGACAGCGGTTCAAACAGCAGTGACATCATCAAGGCCGAGTTGCTTCCTGTTGAGGTCAGGCCCTGTGTATGTGTGTGTGTGTGTGTGTGTGTGTGTGTGTGTGTGTGTGTGTGTGTGTGTGCGTGCGCATAAAACAGAAATTTGAAAAACAAAAAGGAATGGAAAACAGATGAACCTGATTTTGTAATATTCTCATTAATAATTGATGCATTGTTAAGATATTACAGTGGTTCTGATTATGCTGAGGAGGAGACAACATCTTTGTCAGTTACTGCACAAACAGATTTTCAGTTGAGGTCCCAGGATAATGCAGCCATACGTCCTGTCTCTCTGTGTAGCATTCACATCTGGATGTTTGACAGGACATACAGGAGAGGACCAGGAAGGAGGTGGCAATAGAAAAAGAAAGAGAGAAGCTGCACCTGCACCTTCTCACCTGTGTGAAATGCAAGATGAGGTCATTTTTACTGGTGTCTTTCCCGCCCCGCTGTTCCCCCTCTCATTCATTACACCTTCCAAATGTCCCATTTCAAGGATACATATGGACTGAATGGATCAAGGGAGGAGAAAGTCTGCCTAAAGGTGTGAGACAATATGTATGCAAATGCTCTGCAGCATGGCGTGAGGAGACGGCGCTCGCCTCCTGCAGGGTCGCAGGGCAAGGATTTATTCACCAATAAGGCCTCATCACAGATGATCATGATAAACACTGCAGTTGCAAAGCAAGCGTATATTATCAGCTGTCCAACCAACAAGCGGCTTTTCAGTCTCTTCATGTTCATTTTCGTGGTGCGTAAGACGTTAAATGCAACAGTGCCTCTCCTTTTCAGGTCTCGAATTACCAGTGATCAAAATTACATTCGTGAGAACATTCAGATAATTAAAACATGCAGTGTTTGAATGCAGCGGAGGCTCAGAGATGGAGCGGTGAATAAATATCAAAGTGGTTTTGCTTTTATAAACTGGCATGCCCTTACACCAGGAGTCTTTGCTGCCTGTTGGCCCACAAATGCACAGATGGAGTTCCTTTCAGTTGCACAGTGCTTGAGCCAGATGGGAGAGAATTAATAAGGCACTACAGTGTATCGGTGTTACTAAATTGGCAGTGTTTCATAACAAAGTCTTTCAGAGCAGTCAATTAGAAACAATTAAAAGAGCCATTCATCATCAGTACAAAGCCGGCTCTTTATGAGGGGGCAGCGCTGACCGAGGAGCTGGTGAAATGTAATCAAAACCATAATCACCTGGTGCTCTTTGACTGATCTCCAAACAGAGCCGAGGCGCGTTTATGCAAAGATCGGCGTAAACGGCTTTCAAACAAATACCACCGGAGTGAAAGCAGGGGCTGATGGGAGCAGCTTTAAGATGACCTGCAAACAAGCGGAAATTACACACACTCCTCCAGCCAGAGCGGCTCACTCTGAAGACATGTTCAACCTCAGGTTTCTTACAGTTCTTTTTTCACGTTGGAAAAAAAAAAGGACAAAAGCCACCCTAGAGAAGATGGTCTCACCACCACCACCATCACCTCTTCCCATTAATATGACTAATCAAGGCTGCCTCTGCAGAGCAAATGTAAGTTAATACCCAAAATGGGAGAGTCGGGGAGCATCCAGAGGGGCTGAGACTCTCACCACCCTAATGAATCTTCCAGGTTATTAAGTTGCTGTACAGACAGGTGGCGAAAAAAAGGCGCAGACACAGACACAGAGCCCCCCCCCCAACCGCATCTGCCATCAACCACCACAGAATGGACACATGCATGCATAACAGGAGGCACATCACCAGGTAGGAACCTGATGAAAGAGCCAGTGGATCACAGAGTAGATGGGACCAACAATGGTCAGTAAGAAAAGTGTCCAACGGCGACCGGCCTGACCCATAACGATGGGGAACAAGTTTAGATTTCCACCTGTTCTTCCTCACTTCAGCATAGACGCTTTGCCCCAGCATCACTGCGGAAAAACGGTCGCAAAAATATCATTAATTTATTATTATTTACTAAGTAATTACATCGGTCATTATGTGGCACTGTGGGAGCTGTACAAGTGACAGGGTCAACAGGTGAAGCACCCACTCCCTCACTCAGAAGCTGAGGAATGAAGGGAAAGCGTCTGTGTCTGTCTTCCTTTTACGGACTAATACGTCTCCATCTCTGTCGCTATGATGCCTGAGGAAATTGCCATCATCCCTCTAACCTGCTCTATATGTAGACCTGTGCACACAGCGGTGGGCCTGGCCCCGGTGACTCTGTTTAAATATTAATGACCTAGTTCTCCCTCATTAATAATAGCTGCGGCGCTGATTACTCTCCTGCTCTTCCTCCTCTCTCTGCATCAACGCGTCCACACGCATGTGGCCGTGCGCCTGCTCTTGAAGTGTGCTTGGCCTCGCAGTGAACATCCAGAATTACTGCAACGCAACGATGTCGTAGCGCAGGTCGATGAAATGATGGGCAGAGACGCAAGAGGTCAAAGGTGAATAAATGGTGATGGATTCATTGTCCACCTGTGTTTTATGTGCAGGTGAAAGAAGCATATGAGTCTCGCATGAGTCCCATTTCTGAGCTGAACACACACACACACACACACACACACACACACACACACACACACA
>BJFM01000252.1:244244-246921 GCA_016586285.1 Arothron firmamentum | reverse complement strand
GTGTGTGTGTGTGTGTGTGTGTGTGTGTGTGTGTGTGTGTGTGTGTGTATCAGTAACAGTGGGAAGCGATCTGTGTTACTCTACCAGTCTGTCCTCACTGGGTGTTCCTATGGAAACTCTCTGTATATTATTAGACGTGGAGTCAAATGCTGAAAATAGGAAGACACGGATCGCAGCGAAGTGTGTGATACGCTGGTTATCAAGTGAGTCGTCTGGCTGTTCTGCAGCACAGCAGAGGTGGGACTGTTTGGTCAGCATGCACGGACTCGATTGGCTGCAGTCATAGCGGAGCTACTGCTGATGGGTCACAGGGATCCGGAATCACATAACATATTATGTTCTCTCACATCTTAAGCAATTATGACAACAAGCAGATGCAATTCATCAATTCCTAGAATTTTATTCAAGTGGTTAGGCTCAGACATGGGCTATTAAAGTCTAGATACACGTCCATTTGTTCCCTCTGATCCTCAAGTTGTCATGCTCTGAAAGTGTCAACATTATTCCCATCTTAAAATCAGAGCCCTTCTGTTAGCTGCGCTTCATTTATTTCATATGTAGAGAAGAAAACGGAGGCAGACACGGTGAGCAACCAAAAGCCTTGAGTGCCAGCTGTTTTATGTTAAGGCAACTAAGGCAGCGTGTGATTCTATAAAAGATACTGGGTGTGCCGCCTCAGTCAAACACGCGTGTCTCCATATGTCACTCCTTCAGTGGGAACTCAGCGTGGTGACGGGAGGATACCGCTGGAGGAGTGTGGGCGGGATCTTTCTGACAGCAGAATAAACTGGTGCGTTCACCGTCTCTGCTAGAAACAGGTGTGTGAGAGGCGACGGTGACGAAGATGCAAGCTTATGTGAGGCCGGTCTGTGAAACGTTCCTCAGTTCCTCACGTGAGGAGAATCCAGTGGAGGCTCTGGGAGAGTGTGAGCAGACTGACCTCTGGAGTGGAAGTCTGCCGCTGCGCTGCTGACCGGCCTCTTCTTCACCGCTGAAGAGCGATACACGATGTGCGTTCTCCCGCCACCGCCCTGTTGTTCCTTCTCTTCAATCACCTCATCACCTCTCTCCACTGGCTCAATGAAAAACTCCTCCTGCTCCATCCTGATCATGCCAGCCTGGGGGGGGAAAGAACCAAAAATTAGGAGTGTGTACAAATGAACTCTGGGATAACATGGAGTGAAGATCAATGTTTAAACAGAAGAAGCTTTGTGTGAGATGCAAGACTTCACCCAGAGGTCAGAAACCTACGGTAATCTAGAGGTTCCACTGGTGGTATGATGCTTCACAATGAGCAGCACACTGACCAATAGAACATCCTCAAATTCTCAAAGATGATGCTAAACCGAGAGAAACCCCGAGACTCCAGCCCTCATACGATCTACTGTGCACGTAGATGAAAAGACAAGGGGCGGTGCTGGCTTCACTCTATTTGAAACCGCCTTTAGGACACACTCCTGGACTGATGTGTCAGAAGCGTGCAGAGAGGGAAGAGAGAAACGGGCAGCGGTGATCTCCAGGCGCTCCTCTCACTGACACCTGGCAGCTAAAATAGCCGGCGCAGGGCCAGCAGATGAGGCTGTCCCACTCCAACTAACACGAAGTGTCAGCTAATTCCCAGAGTCCATGCACGCATGCACACCCTCGTGCACACACCTGCCATGCAGAAAACTTGCAGGATGGGATGGAGGGGTTGGGGGGGTGGCAGGAAATAAAAACAAAAACAAGTGCGCGTGTGGAACGCACGTGCAGAACCGGAGCAGTCTGCACATACACTGGGAAGATTGCCCGTCACTCTCTCTTATTCCATCTGTCTGTTTAAGACAACTGGTAATTACCACGGCAACGCACTGCTGTAGAGGGAAGCCATGGGGGAGAACACACAGGGAGGATGGAGAGGCTTTTGTCGAGGAGGAGCGCACAAAGAAAGAAAGCGATAAACCAAGGAGAGAGAGAGAGAGAGAGAGAGACGACATCGACAGGATCGGCTCCTGTCTGCCTTCACACGGAGGAGATGAGGAGCACGCCCGGCGTTAGCGCACGCGGGATAAAAATCCAGCGAGGCCGTATTACAGAAGAATGTGCTGTCGTGATGGAATCTCACCCCAGGGCACAATGACTGGGAACACTGGGCCTGTGCGAGAGCACGAAGTAGCGTACATCACACTGACACTCGTGTCAGACACAAAGACGTATTAAGGAGAAGACGGTATTCATGTTTTCAACGTCTGTATGTTGAAAAGAGAGCTTTGATCAGGAAAAAGGCATCTGACTGAGGTGCAGACACTTGATATCCAGGATGTGTCATGTTCTAATATGTTTGTTTTGTCTGCTCTCAGCGTCCTGCTTTCTGTTTCCTTCAGCTATGAGTTAAACCTGGCATCAGTGAGGTCATGATGGAAGAATGTAGTTCTCGCCGGACGCTGCGTCCACGGCGTCCCCGTCATCGCCGCCATCTGCATTAATCGCTCAAGACGGCATCTAGACTCTGCAAATCCCTCCTGGATTGCAGCTTTAAAGGAATCCACTTTAATTCTCCGTGAACTGCTCGGAGGGGGTGATTTGAAAAGAGAAGGATATTAACCAAAGTGGCAACCCGCAGAAATAAGAAAGGGCTCTTTCTCGCTTTTACCCTTGTCCTCTCAAATTCCTCTCTCTCGCTCCATCTCCCTGTCAG
>BJFM01000252.1:229244-241744 GCA_016586285.1 Arothron firmamentum | reverse complement strand
CATAAAAGGAAATGGAGACGTGAATAATTTTAATTTGGAAACTTCAAAGAGACGAAATAACAGGGGGATCAAGAAAATCAGCAGACTCCCAGAGACAGACTCCATGCCCACATCCCCAATTTCCCCACATTCCTGCCATTTATTCTCATTTTCCTTTAATTTCTTGTCTCTTTTCTGGGTCCAATGCCTTCCTGCCACGATCCTCACAATTAATCTGGGCCTGGGACCGACAGGAAGCCAGATCCAGATGGTTTGGACATGTATGAAGGAGGAAAAGTGGACGTAGTGATGAAGAATTCAGGAGCCAAAAGCAGAAAGAGGAGGCTTTTATTTCCATGCTGAAGAGACAGTGAAGATAAGTGAAGAGAGCAACCAGGAGCTAGAGGAAAGAAAACTAATCTGATTATTTAAAACATCTGACTGGAGATCAGGGTGAGGGTGAAGCTTAGGCAGTGCCAGACATTCTGACAGATCCACTATCTGCCAAACAGGCACAGAGTTTGCAAATGAGGCAGCCCCATCGGCCAGTTCTCGCTTCCACAGCTTCAAATTCCTGATGTCACTACTCAGGGCAGAAGCTCCATCTCTTTGTTTTCTGTCCAGGCAGAGAGTATGAATCAGCAGAAGACCAAGGAAATGGAGACAGAAGGAGCAGAGGAGTGAAAGCAGATGAAATGTGTGATAACCTGTCAAGCAGAGAGAGGAAGTGGCAGGTAAGAATGAGATAATGTGAAGGTGACAGATGAAACTGTGCAAATATTACAGAAAAGGGTCCTTCTCCTCCTTTATTGTTCCTGTCTCTCCTCCCTCTGTCTCCTCATTTCATCCTTCCCCTTTCAGCAGTCTGACAACTTTCCCAGACAGCCAAATGTTCTTGGCCTGCTCAATATGGAGGAGTCAGAACAAGACTGGGACATGTTTACATCATCCAAAATTATCAGAGGTGTCGTCGCTCGCTCTTTTTTAGCAGAGAGACGTACCTTCAACAGCAAGACTTAACTCCATCCCAGGATGGAGTGCAAGAAGGGCTCTCTGAGGAGATGTGTGTTTGAAAATTCCAAACTTCACGATATGGAATTCAGGAGCGAGCAGAGCGACACAGCGCAGGAAGCAGGGATTTGCAAGTAGGATCCATCTCCTCCTCCACTGTTTAAAGATTTACCCCCCAGGTGAAGCAATATTTGGGCTCTTTATTAATCTGAGATTTCTCACATAGCAGGCAAACACATTTTTATACATACAAAGAGAGTGGCGGCCAGGGTGCCCATCAATCCCTCTTACCGGGCAAGACAAGCCATCGATCAGAGCGTACGTGAGCGTGTGTGTATTCATGTCCGAGCGTGTGTTGGTCTGGTTTGATAAACGACCCTGATTAATGGCGAGTGACCGCTCTATGATTGCAATCTTAGTGCAGTTGAGCAGCTGTTCTTAGGGCAGCTTGTCTGGTGCAGCGTGTGATTAATATAACAGCACTTTAATGAATAACAAACCAGCCACCAGTCTGGGATCTACTGGGCATAATTGCATCATTCACCTGAGGCTTCTGAGGAAGTCGGTGGGAATGACGGGACCTTTTAAGCTTTGCCAGCGGAAGATTGATTGTTTGATACGTGTTTGGGAACATGGCGTTGTCTGATCCCTCCACACTCGACTTTAATTCCTTGGAACAGCGTTAAATGACGGTTACTAATGAGACTGCGGCGACATGAGAAGCCTTTTTTTCCTGTCAAGAAAGCCCTCTCTGAGTCTCACTTGTTGTTGCTCCTTTCATGTCTCGATCTTCTTCCCACCCACATGACCCCCGCTTCAATCAACCCCTCCCTCCTGCTGACGAACCCTCGAACACAAACCCAGGCACACCCACGCAGACACACACTCAGATCCACACCCATCCCGTTCATAATCTCTACTCGATCTCTCTATCTCCACATCTATTGGGTATACCTGTAACCTAGCAACAGAGCAGAGAGAAGATCCTCCTGTACCTGCTGCCGCTTTGACTGCTGGATTTGACAGCCAATCAAGTTGTGTCAGGACGGTGTTGAGAGCCAATCACAGGTCCAGTATTACTGGGAGTTGCCCCCTGCTCTCCACCCCTTTGACCCCAAACGCAGGCAAAGAAACAGGCATGCGCATATGAAGCAAGCTTGTTAGCTCTTTACATCACACACACACACACACACACACACACACACACACACACACACACACACACACACACACACACACACACCTCTTAGGGCTGACCAGGAGAGATCACATGTTTGGGTGAGCTTGCATGTTGGTTTCATAATAAAAAATCCTGCAGATATGATAAACTAAAAATATCTTTGTAAAAACCTGTAAGACGGGATGATTTATCAAGTATATATAACCAGCATGAAAAAAATAAAAACCAACACGCGTCTGCAAGCAGGCAGCAGCATGAGCTCGTAGACTATAACGCCCTTCACTCTGTCCTCTCATCTCTTCAGTCCTTCCAGACAAACAACCTGATCTAATTATTGTGAAACCCTCTAAAATCAAAGATGAAATGGAGGCACTTAGGGTCAGTTAAGAGTCACCTTGGTCAAACATTTTCTTATTGACTGCAAGAGTTATGAGTCCTGAGAGCAGAACATCTAATTTAAGCGAAGATGTGGAAAAACATCATGATTTCATAAGCGTTTTAGTTTTGTTTGGTCTGAAAACCCATTTTAGTCTCTGATATAACCATAAAAATGGCTGCAATTTCTGTGTTTTTTTAAAAATGTTGCTTGAACTCATAATAACATCAATGCTGCTGATGTCTGCATAGAATTTAAAAATAAACAGAAATAAACTGATTCAGTTTTAAGAATTGACTTGAATTTGAAAGGGTCCAATTACTGACAGAAGTTGGGATTTCAGACAGCAAATAGCATGTATAACAGTAACTGTTCTCACAGGAACAGCATGGAAAAGCTTCTCATTCTACGCCAGTTCTATGGTCACATGACTATAATATTCATGTCAGCAAACCAGTTTAGAGAACATTTACAGTCAGAACAGCAGTATTCCTGTTGTTGTTTACTGTTCTCAGTTCAGTGAATATTTACTTTCTCTTCATCTGAGTAGAGCTTCCACATTATTTATTTTGACAGGTATAATATAATAAATAATGATAGAATTATGTTTACAGTCTTCTTACCGGTTCCTGTATGAGAAGATGACTCTGGACAGGTCACCTTTCCTTTCTCGCACAATTTAGAGTCTACAGCCAAACTAATGCGCATTCAAAATTCTTCATTCATCCTGTTTCATGTTTAATTCAGGGTATTTACAAGGAATCTGTATAAAATGCGGCCTTACAGGGCAAAATAGGCAACAACTGGTCAACAGTTACAGCTGAGTGAATGCTAATGTTAATAAGCTGAGTATTTACAAAGAGACTGCCCCAGCGTTAGCAGCATCGCCCGGAGCCTTTCCTCGTGCCCCCGCTCAAGAAAAGGCTTTTTCACATGAAAGTGCTGAAGCGCCGCGAGGGTAAAGCAAATAATTGTGCTTTATGACACAACATCTGCAAAAAAAGGCAAAGCTGGGTTTTCGGGTCAGCTGCATGTGAAGGTTTCCACTTGTTTCCTCTCAGAATTGGGTAAAATCAGGTCACAATTCAGAGACTTGAATTCTCTCAACCCTGTGGAAACACAAATGTCATCTGTCTGTTTCTTAGAAGAACCAAATAAACACAACACTCTCAACTCTCAATGAGCCTCATATTGCTGATACCTCCCAACATACAATAATTCAACAGGTGGATATGATCTAAAAGAAGCAAATACACTTTAAAACAAAATCCAAATATTAATATTCTCGCTGTAAAATAATATGAAATACAATGAATTTAAAACACGCGCACACAAATCACACAGTTTAACGCTTATGTGCACGCACTACCACCAGAGGGCAACACTGTGGTGTTTGAGGACCATAGGAACTCAGTGGGCAGCGAGGTCTGCGAGGTCTGTCTGGTGGGCAGAACAGAGAGAGGAAGACAGAGACGGAGGGGTAGAGGCAGAATGTGTGTGGGAGAGAATAAACACTAAACAGAAGGTGAGGCGAGACAACTGAGTGGGGGGCCATGAGACTGAGATGTACTCAGAAGGACCGTGTGTGTGTGTGTGTGTGTGTGTGTGTGTGTGTGTGTGTGTGTGTGTGTGTGTGTGTGTGTGTGTGTGTGTGTGTGTGTGTCAAATGCTGCCCCCTCATTACCCAACAATTTCCTCCAGTCCAGCACTAATGAGAAGCCTCACTATCAGTGTGATAACCAAGGTCAAGCCTAGGCCAACACACTAAAACACACGCACACACACGCACTGAAACACACACAGATCCACACTGCACATCTGTGTGCACAGCTGGATTTTGCATTTACAATCAGCAGAGCTGACCTAAACGGATTTACACCAAACAGAGGGACAAAGTCATGAGGTAAACGGGTGGAGTTTCATTGAGTTCTGCAATAAATCCAAAGCACGTTTTTTAGATTGAAACTCACAAAAAACACAACATCATCATCAGACACACACACACACACACACACACACACACACACACACACACACACACACACACACACACACACACACACACACACACACACACACACACACACACACACACGCACACACACACGGGATGCGTTTACAGACAGGGCCCACTGCAACTTCGTCAGCAGGGGGATCTGGATGTTTGGGGAGAAAACAGGCTCAAATTGAATTAAATTAAATTTGGATTCAGATGAACTCCTCCTTTTCATTAAAATACATGGGGGGAGGGAGAGAATGTGCCATATTAACAAAAAAGCCAGAAAAAACTGATTCCCTCTCCTGAAGACGGCTGAGGGGATCTGGATCAGAACCAACTGCCTTGTAAACAAGAAAACAAAAAAGACGGCCAAACTGCACACGTACAGTAAAATAATAACTTGGATTCAAATAAATAACAATCTGAAGGTGACACAAGCACTGGTTAAAAAACGGATTGTATTTTTGTGATGAAGCGATGCATCAAACCCCGCAGCTGCACGTAAGCACATTCTCCTGTCAGCAGGTCTGGAACAGCATCTGGGAGCAAGGGAGGAAGATTGCCCCCTGGTGGCAGGCTGCAGTAGGAACCGAATACGCACCTCTTCCCTCATTGCCACATGTTGCACTTGGAGTAGACAGAAAACAAGAGTTCTCCAGCAACAACAGTTTCCTGATGCGGAGCGTGTCCCAGTCACGTCACTACATCAAAGATGCCTGAGATATGAAAGAGAGGACGAAGATAGATGGATGGATGGATGGGTGGATGAAAGAGATGACTGAATACTGCTCAGTCCCGGCACAACCGCTGAATTGCCAGTGTTGTTGGTGGATGTTATGTTGTATTTTCCCAGCTGTTTCTGTGACACTGGTACAAATAAAGGTAGAGTCAAGACGAAGAAGAGGAACAAAGAAGCATAGGAATGAGGGGAGGGAGGGAGGGAGGGTGATATACATCGAAGAGGGTGGGAGGTGGGAGGACGGAGAGGAGAGATGAGAAAGAGAGGGAGGAGTAACCAAATGAACAGAACAAGGCCTGGCTCTTTGGTCTCATCCCTGAAGACTGGCCTGACGCTGCTACAGCCAGCTAACGTCATGGCAACGGAGAGGGAGTAAAGTCTGATGGGTGCGGCCTGGAGGGGAGGATTCAGGGACAGGTATGAGAGGAGAGGAGGTACATGAGGGATGGAGAAAGGGATATGTAAAGCTGAGAGAGAGAAAGAGAGAGCGAGAGAGAGGAGAGAAAGAAACGAGAAGACAGCGAAGTCAAGGACAGAGCCTTCAGACGGATGTAAACGTGGAGGAAAAGGAGGTGGGGGGGCAGAAGGAGCGAGAGAGTTGGCAACGAGCCAGAGGATGAAGGCCATACTGTCCCTTTCTCCCTCTCCACCTCACGCTCCATCTCTTTCCTCCAGCCGTCCATGAATCTACATCTGATCACCGACGATTATTAACCGAGCAGGAAGCCACGCCCTCAATGCTGGCCCCTCCCCTTAGAAACCACGGTGGCGAGACGCCATGAAATGGATATAGTGCGGAATACACACCCTCCTGGTTGATAGGATTAAATTCCATGTTAAAAGAGGCACCTAAACGCACCATGAATGGAACCCATCAATCTTCTCCAGAACATGATCTAACAGAAATTATTAGAAGATTTGGGTCAACTTGCTCTCGTTTGGTGCTTTTTAATGCAAAATAACCCCTTACTTATACATACCAAATGATCTCTTTATTTATGGGTCTGCAGCTGAATTGGGTTCACAGCAGTTTTAGCTGTAATTACAAGAGAACATTGTAGTCTGCGATGTTTGCTCACATTTCCAATTCAAATGACCGGGAAGCGGTCAAGCTCCCTCCCTTTTTGTTGCTGCTTCCCAACATTTTGATGGATGGAAGAAAACAGAGCAGCTTCCTCATTAACGCAGTGAATCAAGCGAATGTCAACTGCGCTCCCGACTGCATGTGTCCGCTCATGACAGTTGTTTGGCAGAGGCATGCTGGGAAACACCGCACTGCTTCCTCCTGACCCGAAACGGTCCGACGGTCATTCACACCCAACAGAAAGCGGAGAGAAGCAGGGAGTTCTCACCACCGCTCCATCTTCTCCGTGTTCTCCAAATCCTGATGCATCAGTGTAAATCGCTGGCGGCTTAAGAGCGCAGCGGAGACTTAAAGGAGCCTGCTTTATCCATCACCTCGCTTGTTTTATTTTCCACTAAAAGGCAGCGACGCGCACACAGACGTGCACGTAGCTGCGCAGGAAGGAATGATCAACCAAGAGTTTGAGTTTCTAATGTTATTCTACTCATTCAGTCATAGATTGTGTTAGTTAGCGTTCTTTTGTTTATCTGTGTTGTGTGAATGCACAAACTGCCGTCACTTACAAACATACTAGTAACGGTTCTAGGGGAGCACCCTAACATCTCCTCCTCCTCCTCCTCTTCCTCTCTCCAAGGTGGCTGTTTGGGAAGTTGATGGTGGATGTTTAGTTTTAGCGTATGTGATTAAAACAGGTTCCATTCCTGTTAGGTTAAAAAGCCTCAGAGGCAGCTGTCTTGTCAGCGATGAGCCTCAAGGCTGATCCAGCATTAGAGGAAAAGATGGGCTGTAAAAAACAAAACACCAAGTGGCCATTTTAGGCTACTGTACTATCATGACGGTGTTTCTCTCTCTGAGCTGCTAACAGTAGTATTTTTTACATGAAACACTTTCATTAAACCCATCAGCATCAGTTCAAATTTTCATCTCTTTTAGGAGTTTTTTCAAAAGTAAATCAAAGTACTTATAAATAACCTATTTTTAACTGCTGGGACAATTGTAGTACTGTCTGATTTTTAGATACCTGGCCCTTGGGCAAGCTGGGGGCCTGTAGTTCCGTTTATCGACAGTAAACTGAGGAAAAAATTCCACTGTGTTGCCTTGGGACCAATTTGGAGACTGAAGCACAAACTCCAATTTTGCACCTCCAGTATGTGAATGTGTATGAATGGCTGCTGGTCCGGAGGAGCTAAAGGGCCCCTGCAGAGTGGTCAGAGCATGTGAAAATGGAGCCTGCACGTGCATTTTAAATCTTTCCAAATGGTGACTTATGAGATGGTTTTAGCTGTATCACAAAGCCACAAGGGTGAGCATGTTTGACTGACGAGCAGAAATAATAAGCTAAGCTAAGCTAAGCCAGGCTAAAATAAGATAAGAGGATTTTAAAAAAAACTGAGATGAGACGAAACAGAAACCAGGTGTGAAATGTGAAAACACTGTGTTGCCTCTTTTGCTTACACAATTTACCAACCTATGTAGAAAATATCACACAACAGCAGATTTCTCTGTTGTTAGCACCTTATTTATGGAAGTCTTTAACGGTCTTGCACGGCACACAAAAGGAGGAAAGTTTTGGGAAACAAAAGAGGGAGAAGACAGAGCTGAGAAGCAGAGGCAGCAGGTTAGCACTAATGGTCAATGACATGTTAGCGCTGTGGCTAGGCTTAGCACGGGCGCCTGAACTGCTGAAATATTTACACGCCGTACAGAACTTATTCACTTCAAATCAGCCGGAGCAGAGAGGGAAAGGGAGCAAACACGGCCAATTTTCTACCTCCTCGCTGAACTGAGGCAACAGCACAAGCAGTTAAATGGACAGCAGTGCATGAATAATGTGCATGTGCGACTTTTTGTTTTACTAATTCATTCTTGCCCTGATGGACCTTTTCCTTCACGTTGTTTGCAGGGCTAACAACGACCAAACTCCAACAAAAACTCGTTCCAAGTGTGTCGTCTCATCCAACCATATTGTATTTCCTCCGCGGGAGATTTAATGAACCAATTGTGCAACCGTGGCAGCAGCTTCAGAACCATTCCTTTCACACCTAACGAAACCAGGAAATCTGCTCTCCTCATGTAAGAAAGAATGCACTTATGACTGACACCCTGCATTCAGTTTTAGTTTTAACACGTTTGTGCAAGGCCACCCCTGCCATGCATACGTGTGTGAGTGCATGTGTATGTGCATGGGGCTTCTGTCTGTGTGGACGCAACTACACACTAACTCCTCAGTGCTTGTCGGCTTCAAAGATGGGGGTCAGTCCAACAGGCACCTGACACAAGCTAACACAACCTAGCCTCACTTACGGCTGCCATGGCAACCAACAACAAACAGAAAAAAAAGAGAAAACATACTGTATTTTCATAATGGGAGCACAGTGTCTGGTGAAGAACATGAGCAGAGGTTGTTTTCCTCCTTCCCATACTTTCGCTTTCGCTCACTGTCTTTTTTAATCATTTTTTTAAACCTTCATCTCAAGATGACTGAACCTCATCACCTTTCCTCATTTTTCTTGTCTGCCAGCCCAAGATGGGCGTGCCAGGAAGCAAAGTTCCTCCAGGACAAGCCTGACATCTGAATATTTAACAACTGGACCCTCCCTCTCTCTCTCTCTCTCTCTCTCTCTCTCCCTCACTCACACACACACACACACACACACACACACACACACACACACACACACACACACACACACACACACACACAGATCTGGTGGTGACACGGGGACAGATCCTTCTGTGTCGTACCTCCGCGATGGGCTCGGTTGCAGATCTGGGCTCAAATATGGCGCTTCTCTGACAGCACCAAGCCAAGCTGTTTAAGGCTGTCCATCATCTTCCTCCCCACTGGCTGCTTTTGCTCTCTGCCGCTCTCCTGTTCCTTTCCTCCCTTTTCTTTTTAATTACCTGATGTCTCCTCTTCAGGCCCAGACACACATAGAGATGTAAGAGGCTGTCTGTGCGGCAGCAGCCGTGTACGTCTGAGCTCTGATCTCCTCTGACTCTGTGTGTTGGATGTGTGTGTGCGCGTGCGTGTGTGTGGGTATTTCTACCTATCAGATCGGACCTGTTTGTACTCTCTGTCAGCAATATCTGAAGAAGAATGGCTGCATTTTTCTTTGCGGGGAACCAAATGAAGTTCGCATGCCTTGTGCAACTAGTGCTGTGGCTAAATAGCTACATGTTAATCTAGTTATTATTTTATGAAATGCTGATTCGTAAGTGCCTCTGAGAGGAGGTTATGTCTGCAGCTGTGTCTCTCTGTCAGCTAAGATTATGTACACACTAGATTATTAAGAAGGATGCATGAAAGGTCAGATTGCAGCTTTTTTTATTTATAATTGCTGTTGAACTTTAGCCACGTTTAGCATGAAGATGTCCTCTTCATGTTGTAAACAGTCACCAAAGAGCAAACTAATGGGAATCTCAGGAGAAATTAACTGAACTATCCTCAGACTGTGGGAGAAAGCTACTGTTTATCTACACTCACAGACCTCATTCCCACATTCTGTGCTCAACACTGGTCACGTGGGAGAAGAAGAAGCTCAGCCCTCCAAACTTCTGACACTTGGTTGCATCCATATTCTAAATAGTTTCCTCAGTATATCATAATAATGAGCCTGAGTGGGGGGAGGAGACGGCCAGCAGGAGATGAAATATCCAGGTGGGAAAAAGCCTTTGCGGAAGAGGCTGTCTAATGTGCCACAATCACAGCCAGTAAAGTTCCATAAAGTGACATATACATCACAGGTTTCTATGGGTTTTTTTTTTGCATCTTTTCCTGTAAAATAATCTGCCAGGAATACCCAGATCTGATCTGCAAACCTCCCCAGATGGACGCTGCTGCCTCACAGCTGCACCTGGATGCAGCTATGGCACCACCAGGACCTTTGGCACAGCAGCCGAGGCAACAGGATACTCGGGGTTACAGTCCTGCAGCAGGTTCCATTCCCACACCAATCCCATAACTTCCTCAGAGCAAGTTAACAAAGGGAGAGCAGAATGTACAAATCTGGGCATTTACAGGCTCACTGGACTCCAGCCCTGAAAAATAACAATAAAATAATATCATTTCCCGTCAATGTCTTAATCGTTATTTTGCTTGGGTTCCAAAGATTACGTCTTATTCTGGCTTCCTGCCTTCAGGCAACTGGTTGAAGTTTTCCCAAAACAGTTTTTAGCGTAAAACTCTTTTTTTTGTTTTTTGAGTTCATTGAAGTATATAAAAGGCCTGGTTCTTTCCTCTCGGTACCCTCTGAAGATCAGGTTGGAATTTCCTTGGTGTTTTCTGAATAATCAAACCCAAATTACAAAAAAAAAAAAATGGATTTGGAAACAAATTTCATGCTGGTATTTAAGCATCATCAAGTAATGTTCACCAGGTAATGAAGGAGTATAAAGCCATTTGCAGATCATGTTTTCTCCAAAGTTTGACTCTCTAAATGGGCATAAACAATGAAACACGGCTAGATAAATTGAAGCGGTGACTCCTGTTGTTCTTATTTGTTCTGGTTAGCAAATCCATGCTGTCCTTATTGTCCTGCATGTTGGGCGTCTGGCCCCAGTTACCTGTAAACGGTGCTAGCCCCGCCGCTAATGAGCTGTTTATCATGACTTCTGGCTGATGACGCTTCTCATGCCTCCATTTGAGACCCTCAGCTGTGCAGTTTTTTGGTGTGAAGCAAACGATAACACTCATTACGACCATAAGAGACGCCAGAGCCGACATGAAAATTACAGGACGTCACGCTCGCCACAGTAAAATGACACTGGCTGCCTTCAGAGCACGCTTCTGATCATCAAGAAAATTAAGGGGAGTGTGTGCGTGTGTGTGTCAGACAGAGAAAGCAAGAGAAGCATTTGATATAAATGTTTTTCTTCCGTGACGTGACGGCAGCACAAACAGCAGCCTGTCTTTAGTCACGGTTAGCCAATAGTCTGATCATGATGCCAAACTGTCATAGAAATGAACTGCAGACGGACTCGGGTGATGGAGAGATACAACTTAGTGGTGAAGCACAAATATTTTGTAAAGACAAGGTCAAATGGTGTTAACGCCTGGAACCAAGGCCACCCGGCGAATAGCAGTCATAACGGTACCTGTTACATTTGTCAGCCTTCAGAAAACACATCACAACATCTATCGGTTCCAATTCTGTCTGATCGTGTGTGTGTGTGTGTGTGTGTGTGTGTGTGTGTGTGTGTAGGAGACGCTTCGAGAAGTGTCAAGGAAAGCGCAGTGGTGATGCTATTGATATTCTGCCGAGCTGTGAGGTTACAGAGGAGCGCTTTCAAATGGCTCTTTGAAAACACACAGCAGTTTAGACGTGAGAGCAGAAGCAGAGAAACAAAGCTGGTTTCAGATTCCTCAGATGGAGGCGAATAGCAGACGTAGGCCAGGAGATGAAAGGGTGGAGACACGAAGGCCGCCATTCAAAGTGGCACACAAACGCACACACACACACACACACACACACACGCACACACACACACACGCACACAAACGCACACACACACACACACACACGCACCACGCACACACACACACACACACACACACACACACACACACACACACACACACACACACACACACACACACACACACACACACACACCACGCATTTCAGCATTATTAGCGCAACATCAGTAGAGTCCTGGTGGTTGTGGCAAAGCTGGGGCCAGGAGGTCAGGGGCAGGAACATCAGGAGATAAGGACCGCTTCAGGAAAGGCACTTAGCAACAAATGGATCCACAGGCCATGCTGGGAATACGTCCCATCATTCTCCACATCACCAGCATTCACAAGGCTAAAGCCAGGTCATTTCACCTCTGACCTCTGGTATAATGCTAAGTTCTAACATGAGAAATGGCATTCAGAGGAAATGGAAAGATAGAATGTTTACGTATGAATACAGACGTGTGAGTAGTTGTTCTGAAAGGTCCAAACGGTGCAACATAGAGACGGGATGGTGCTTAGAGCCTTGATTTTCCAAAGTGTCCCCCCCCCCCACCGACACACACACACACACACACATACATACACATACCCCACCTGCTCCACAGCCTCTTCTGATGCAGAAAGTTGACCAAGATGAGAGGAGTGGGTGTGGTGGGACACAGGCACGGGGGGGG
>BJFM01000252.1:153623-179580 GCA_016586285.1 Arothron firmamentum | reverse complement strand
TTTGTACAAGCTGGTAATATCAATTCATCTCAACATTAACTGGATAAAAATTTAGCCATAGTTTACAATACAATCTTTTTTTTTTCTCAAATCTGATCATAATTTACTCTTGGTACAAAAAAACGCCAGAAAACGGGTATTTTGTTGTTCATGTACAATCATGTAAAGACTGAATCTAGATTTTTATTCTGTACAAACACCTGTGAAAAACCACTGCTTGTGTGAGAATCTATGACTGGGGAAAGTCACTACTGGCCTCAGAAACAGTGCTACAGATCTGCCTGTAAATGACCTGTGAGAGGTGTGTGTCTGTGTGTGTATGCTAGCGTGTGTGTGTGTGGAGCTGAGTGGCATCTCCAGACAGTGAGAGGAATGCTGGTTTTACTCCCTGGCATCAACCGTTACTCGCTCTCCCTGCCTCCAAACAAAGACGAGATCTGGACAAGGCCCTCGCTGCTGTGCCCATCAGCCTAAATCACTGTCCCCTTGATCAACAGAACAATGCTGTGTTGGTCACGTGAGCTTCTAAGCACGAGACTAGCCAAACAATGATAGGAGCTAGGATGAAACAGCCTGCATACAGGATGGTAGCTGCTGTCCGTTTGTCGTAGCCCTAAATTCACAGATTTCCACAACATGTAGCTAACGTGAAACTGGGCAAATGTTACTGGATGTCTGGTTTCGGAGGCATCTGTTGGTTTCCGATGGCTCAAGCGTCGGGACCAGGGTCAGAGGTGTAGATCTTTTAAGCACCATGAGAGGCCGTGACCGCACAGAAGGTCTCAGCACCACACAATAAGAGCGGGAAATCTGCCTGGAGGCGAGCTACGTCTGCTTCCAGAGGTGCTAAAGTAACGGCTAAAAGCTCTGCTGAACCACCGACGTCTCAACCGTGCGCACCCTGGAGAAATCCAGGAAGCACACCACCAGAACACGGAACCCCGCACGCGCAAGCTGATGCTGGAGGGCTGAGATTGACCAGTCTGCCGTCTTTGCTGGTTTTAGGTTTATATACAACAGACAGAGCAGCAGCTGACAAACGTTCCAGGTGACAGTCGTGCCCTCGCACATTCCCTGGCTACCTCCTGCTTTTAAACCAAACAGTGCCTCAATGTGACAAATCTGAATGAGCTACCATCCCGTCATCAACTTAATATGGGAGGATTTGATGAGACATTAAAAAAAAGGAAAAACATAGTGATATACGAACAGCACTGAGTCAACCAGTTAAAAAACAAAGAAGGGAGAAAGAAATAAAGAAAAATAGAGAATATCTATAACAGTATATGAAATCCCTGTCAGCCAGACCTCACTGTATGAGTATATTACAGGTAGCCTTTTTCGTCTTCCTCCTCCGCTCTGGTGGAGGGGAAGAGCTGGTAGTGGGAAGGGAGGGAGGGCTGGAGGGGAGATGCTGTGGCAGCAGCTCCCCCTGGTGGTGTGGCAGGGACTCACTACCTGCGTGAAGGCATGTGGAGCCCATTGATCTGGGAGGGCACGTTGAGGAGCAGCTCCAGCTGGGCTAACAGGGAGAAGTGGTCGGATGGGATGTGGGGATGTGGGCAGCCAGTGACATTGTTCTCTACGAGCCAGTGGGGGTCCAGAGGCCCCAAGATGCCCAACACGTTCAGATGAGGCTTAGAGTAGAAAACGTAGTCGATGACACCCTGAGAAGAAAACACGGGTCACCTTCAAAGCTGGACATCTGCACACACACGGATACACATCTGTTCCTGCCACTCACCTTGAAGTCAAAGGTGTAGTTGGTATAAGGCATTAGGCCGTTCTCGTAAGCGCTCTTCAGCTTGAAGCCGTGGGTGATCATGCCGTTAGATGTGCCGTTCTTGCCATTGCAGTTGAATTTGGTCAGACTATCGCTGTATCGGAGCTCCTTGAAATCCTTGTGGGTGCAGTCCACTGCGCCGGTGCTCAGGTATTCCACCACGCCTGAAGAAGAAAAGAGGGCTGAGCTCAAATATCGCAGCTAAATCTGCCCTTTTTGCTGTGAATGCAGGTCTCCAGGCAGAGTATGGTGCAGGTCAGCGCTAATGCTGCTGTTGCTGTTTTAATAACTCGGCTTGTAAAGGCGTATCACGTATACGTGGATATTCCCCATGAGGCAGACAACGATTTACTTACAAAAACTGAGCTCGTGTTAGCGGTTTTGTTAGCAGCGCAGAAGCTGCTTAACTTCCTGTGTTCGCAACCACAATACCAAACACACTCAAGGCCCCAGCAGCTGGGTCCAGGGCCTTCCAGCTCCAGATTACGGTTAAAGCAGCTTTTTGGTGACATCGGCTCACCAGAGTCAGGTAAGGAGTTGAGGTCAGCACACAGCACCAGTGGAATGGCGTTGTTTTCACCAGAGGACAACTTGAAGCTGCGTGAGGCCTTGTCCACGATGTTCTTCACCTCGGACAGGAACATCATGGTCTGGACCAGCTTCACGTCCGAGTACTCGGGATCCCAGTGCATGTGGGCGTTGGCTACCAGCAGCAGCTGTTTATCCATGCCGTGGACTGATTTCCCGGCTGGGGGAGGAGGGGCACAGGAGTTAGAGGCACTGTCTGATATCTAATAATGACACACGAGTCCCAACAAATGGACACTCACAGGAGACTTCCATCATCTCTTTGCGGACCTCCAGCAGCACAGCTACACCGATGTTGTCCTTGGTCATGACCCGGTTCAGCATGGCCTCTGAGCCCTCGGAGTTTGCCATGGCCAGCTGGTTGAACTCCACCGTGTGCTTCTGCACGGCGCTGAACCTAAACAGCGCCAGAGAGGAGACAGCGTGAAGACGGCTCCAGCCTCTGCGACAGAAGACTCGCAGCAGTAACTGATCGGAAGACCGTTTCTGGCCCACTCAAGCGGAAAGGCAGGTTATACTTTTCTGTCTTGTAGAAAATTGCACATCCGTCCACGTGTTTGCGGTCCGACTCTGACATGGTCCTGGCTCGGGACTTTGGACTGAAGAAGCCATCATACCCCTGCTCCTTCAGCTCCGGCAAGAAGTAATTGTAGTACTGCTCTGTCTCAACTTCCTGCCAAGAAAGGAAATGCCAGAAATACCCTGTATGAAGTTCTCACTTGGTGTATAAACCTTTAGATTGGTCAAGATGGATTCCACAAGTCAACCAATCATGTTTTGGCCTTTGCATCATCATCCAGAATCAACAGGGAGTCCACGGATGCTCGCCTCCACACGTGCACTCACCTGCAGACTGATGATGTCAGCGTTGCAGCCGAGGATCTCCTGCATGATGTTTTTTTTCCTGTAATCCCAGCTCAGAGCCCAGGAGGGGCAGTAGCCGTACAGCTGCCGGGTGGCATACTTATCACACAGGACGTTGTAGCACATCACAGTGAAGAGTGCTGAGGGGGGGGAAACAGAGGGAGAGGTTAGATCTGACCCCCAAGCTGCTCTGAAGACGATCCGCCGTGTCCACATTCAGCAGAGGCCGTGCGGGCCGTTCGTACCTGACGGCCAGGTCCGCTCTGGTTCCTGAAGAGAAATCCAGGACCGAGCCGGGGGCTGCTCTGTCGGTACTGCGGGAGGGGACAGCCAATATCATCAGTGCGCGCGCTCCTTTACATCCTTTCTACATCGACTTCAACGCCGACGGTTAAATTAAACCGTAACCGTCCAGCTCACAGCTCTGCCACAGGGGTGTGGGGGGGTGTGGGGACTTACTGCGTTTCATCGCCCCTGCCAGATTGTCTAACAAGTAGTTAAGCAGTCTCCGCGTGCCATCCGGTTCCTGGTAGAGGCTCATGATTTCTTGTGCAAGCGGGTTTCCTGGTAGAGGCAGAGCAATGGTGGCTGAATCAATGCGAAGGGAAGCACGGGATTTCAAGGCTGACATGGCTGCTGGACACGTGGATAAGCCACTCACCTTTCAACCCCAGTGTCTGTAACTGAAACAGTTTCCCCAGTTCAAACGGCAGAACCCGCAACTGGTTGTTATTTAAAAGCAGCTCCCTGCGGAGAGCATCAGCCATCTTTATCACTCAGACAAACACGCTTGGTTACATTCAGGGCTCCAAAGACAAAACTGTGGCAGACGCTCGTCCCTGTTTGGTACCGAACGGAGGAACGGAAAGAGTCCAAGCACCAACCTGAGAGAAACCATGTTGCCGAGCTCGGCTGGCAGACTCCTGATCTTATTAGATGACAGATCCAAGTACACCAGGTTGTGGAGTTTGGCGATGTCTGGTGGGATGCGAGACAACGAGTTGTCGCTGAGGTGCAGGGCAGTGAGGTGGGTTAGGGACCACAGAGCCGTGCTCAGGCTCCGGACTCTGCCTGCAGCCAGAGACAGTGCGAGAGATTCAACCACAGCCGTCAGCCAGCCCTGTCGCGTTAATGAGTCAACACTATTAATTCATTATCTTTAAAGAGAAATGTCAGAAAGAAATTTAGGAGGACTGATCACTCAGGCGACTTTAACTTCATAATAAGCACAACTGGAGACGAGAGCTGCAGCTTTAAGGGTTCACAAAAAATTTCTATTAGTCATTCATCACTGCCAGACACGTCCAGAAGCATTAAAACATTTGGGCCACTGAGTGAAAAACTGTTTTTAAATGGACAGGGAGAGAAGAAAAGAGAAAGAACCTGGAGAAACTGAATCATCGTTTCCCAACGCACTGAAGTCCTGAAGTGCACGATGGCAGAGTTAGCTGCTCAGAGTCACTCATACGGCGGCTAGCGAGGCAAGCACACACCCTGTAGTACTTGCACAGAGTTGTGCTGTACAACCCTGTACTTCCCCTTCTGATGGTGAAAGCTTACAGGTGGAGAGATGAAAGCTTTAGACAAATTCTACTGATTTCCATGACATCATCCATCTCCTCCAGAACAGCAACATTTGCAGCAATGGCCAAACCACAACTAACCTGCTCAGATAGTTTTCACTTTTCTATGGCACTTGTCAGCACAGCTGCAGACAATTTTGCTTAGAGTGTGGCTGCATATCACAACAATACAAGAGAAGAGATAAAGGACATGAGATATTTCTCCCCACTTTATGTCCCAACTTGAATAAAAGGAGCTGTGGTTTTAAATCCCATTAAGAAAAGCAAGATGCTGTGGAATGACCCATGTCAGTATGTGGTAAAGGAACCATAAATATATGGCTGAGCCATGTAAAAAAGCTTGAATGAAGTATTTAGTAGAACTGATATATATACATATATGTATAGTGCAGAAGGTATTCACCACGACTCACCACTGATTTCGAGCTCAGCCCAATATGACTTCTTCCCGTTGGCTGCCTCCTCGCTGGACATAATTGTGTACATCCGCCTTGGGTCCGGCGGGTCATATTTTTCCTTGGGCATTCCTATAACACTATAGAGACAAGAAGATGCAGTAATGTGTTAATCACAAAGAGAGCTCAAATAATTAATGTTTAATTGAGCATTCCCTACATTATTTCACACTTTATATATGACTGACACTGCACAAAGAGCTTTTTAAATTAACATTAGTTTGATTTCTTACATAATAATTTAAAAAAAGGTATCTTTCCATGTGAATTAACTACTGGACAAATCCTCAATGATCACTTTAATGAGGTACCAAATAGAAATTTAATTTTCATCACAAAAAAGGAATTCCAAGTTAAAACACGTAAAGTAATTTGCTGCAGTTGATCATTCAAAATGTCAGAGAAATTTAAAGTTGTCTGCAGAAAGTCTGACGAGTTTTGTAGTTCGCGTTACATAATAATCAGCACGTAAATTAAACCAGTGTTTTTCCACGTCAAACTAAGCAGTTAATCTGTATATAATGGTTTACTTGTAATTTAATTTAAAGGCTTATTAATGAAAGTGCATTTATAGAAATGATTAAAGACAAATAACGTGAGCTAAAACAGGTTTTCTCATTGTCTCAATCTCTTTAGCCTAGCTTAGCCTAAATCGCTGCCAATCAATCTATGCACATCAAATGCTAGACAGTTAGCGTACTTGCTAACAAATGAGATGTGATATGAACAATCAAAGTTACTGACATTTTGGAATTTCGCTTGACTGTCAGAACCTGCGTCATGTTGGTTTTTGTAAAAGATACAAACGACATTAGCAATTTGGTTATACTGTTGTTTACATAATAGCAAAGCACCGTTAAGTGGCGCATTAACGGCTAGGCCACGAAACATCGCGTTTCTTAGCTGCCTATGGCTGCTTTCCAGCGGCAAGTGTTACGATCGTTCAGATAAAGCCCGACCAAACAGTCTCAAAATGCCAAACATTTACTGATGAGCAGGATACTGCGAGGCGTTTAGCTTGGCTGGAGTTAGCTTGTTAGCTAAAGGCTAAAAGATACCAATTATCCAAAGGCTATGGGCTTATTTTCAAAATAAGTCCCATATTTAAATTGACCCACTCGGTCGGAATGTCTGCAGACAGCTGTGCAGGCACGAATTATTAGCCGGTAACAGAGAAAAGGTTTCGAAATTTACCTGCAAGACCATACCAAATAGCGAGGACGACTGCGTGCTCCCCCTTTGTTTTCTAGCTACTTCTAGCCCGTTTCCGCTGCTGTATCATGGCGACTGCGAGGCTTTTTTCCGCTGCTGATAACAGCGCTCCAGCCCATTGGTCAGCGCGTCCGCCCTCCAACCAGCTGTTGAGCCTCCGTAAATAAATCCTTAATTACTGACGTGACGGGCACCAGCGTCTCTCCAACTTATTTAGCAATAAATAGATAGATCCATTTATCCAGAGCTGCTTTGACCTCCCGACACATTTATTATAAAATACTGCTTTTCAACATGACAGCCTTAGTCTGATACAAACTAATGGAGAATAGTTAATATTAAACAGTAAAAAGCGTTTGAAGTTGTAACTGTAAAATTACTTGTAGTAAACTGGTAAAACTTGCACGTTTTTGCAGTAGAAATAACAAATTCAAGAATGAATTAAACACAAGTTAAACAGAAATATATCCAGTACTTTTGTGTTTTACCATAGTAAAATGAACAATAGCTTTAAGGTAAAACACTGATAATAGACCCCTTCCTCAGAAAAACAAAGAAAAATGCCACAATGTGTAGATTTGCACTTATTAATACATTCAAATTCCACAAGAACACGAGAGACTTTTCGATCAACCCTGACAGACATCGAACAGGCTGTCTCGTAGAAAGTGCAAGGACTCTTCCACATGGTGGGGTAAAGCTTGGCCGAGGTCCGCCTGGGCCCTCTCCAGGAGGGTATCTGTAGCTTCACAAACGTGGGACTGGGATATGACGTCCTCCTTCTTGAAGGGGCCCAGGTGACTTCTTTCCTCAATGAATGACTGGCTGAGGCACCCTAAAAAGGAAACATTAACGGTTACAGCGCAGGAATCTTTAAATGAGGAAGCCAGAAGCAGAATGGCTGCCACGGCAATAATAAACACAAGTACTGGAAATGGAGACTCATTCAGGTCGAAGTTCACTGGCAGCTACACCACTGCTTTCCTCTCTCTTCACACACAGGGGGGCAGGCTGACCCTCAGCACGTGTGTCACGTATGAAATCGGCTGCGAAACCGGTGTGAACCTGCTCTGAGAATACCGATCCAACTGCGTGGCGCTAAACTGTGAGCACAGTTGCTAGCAGGGTCCCCACCCCCGCCTCCTTTGAGGACACTTTGACAGTTGGTCAGAGAGGTTCCAGGCAGCAGTCGCTTGCTGGAGGTCATTTTGCTGGACTCTGGCGATGTGGACAGATTCCAACCCTGCTGCTGTGCTGTCCAGATTCCTGGTGTCGTCTCTTCTGCCGGGCGTGCTGGGAATCCCAGTAAACAGCATCTATTTGAGGCGTTTCAGCTCTGCACTGTGGGTGAGCCATAATACCTGAGCAGGCTGCTTAAGCTTAGGGCCTGCGTCATGCTACCAGCCCACATAAGGACACAAGCGGAGCGCAGAAACTGTCAGGAAGAATAAGGACAGCGTCATTAACAAGAGCCTCACCTTTCATTGTTTTAATGTAGCTGTGCAGGAACATGCAGAGGAGATGCACCAACTCTTCCCAGCTACGCCACCTCTCAGGCCCATCCTAAACAATAAATTAAAAAAAAAAAAAAATCAGAATAACCAGAGATGATAATCCCTAAAATGAAATGCCAGTGCGGGTCTTCACCGTAAGGTCCTGCGGCAGAACGCAGGTTCTCATAAAGTGAAGCAGGAGACTGAGTGATACAGGCTGACGAGATTTCTCTGAGCACGCGTAGTCCAGCATGTGTTCCAGCAGTTTACACCTGAGCAACTTGCTCTGCAGGCTCTCCAGCAGCAGCATCCTGGTGGAAGGTGCACAGTCGATGATAACAGAGTCACTGAACAATTTCAAACTTTATTGGTTCTCAGGGAGAGTTTGCAGAACTGGGAACAGCAGAATGACAGATGGAACCATTAGAAATACTGGCGGGGACAATGTAAGAGAGTGAGCTAAAGAGTGTACTCTTCAAACCCTTTACCATCATAAAGGTTTGCATTCATTTCCCCAATGCAGTTATATTTACAGCAAACTGAAATGAAATGAAATGAAACTGAAATAAAAACTGAAAGCACTGATTCAAAGCAATTTCCTTGTTAATTTACCATAAACTAACCGTCTGATTTGTCACCACAAGTGTGACATTGTTAGCAGGGTATTAGCATAATAAACAAGCCTTCCTGGTGTATCAGACGAAAAAGGAAGAGCTGACATCAGTGAACAATCCAGGACTGAAACCTGATGTGGTGAATGTGGACACCACCCACCTGTGCACTCGTCCAAACGAACCGCTGATGAGCATATGGAAGAGTTCCTGGGACAGCTTGGCAGACTGCAGAGTGGGACAGCGGTCCACCTCCAGAGCTAACGACAACATCCTCTGGAAGATGGACACCAATCTGGAAGGGAGAAATACACAAATGTAGAACGCCGCAAAGAGAAACAAGCAGTTTATTTTAGACCGGGGTAAGGTGCCATTTTTGTTGTTGGGGACTGACTCGAACTAACAAACAATCATCAGATCATTTAAAATGGAACCTGATGTGTTCCTCTCTCTCCCCGGCTGTTTCTTTGCTCTCTTCAAACTCTGTTGATTTCATGATGGAGGAAAACAACCACCTGAGAAGATCCCTGTAAAATCCAGACAGAAGCATTAGTACATCATCAAACGGCAGATTCTTTCTCTTTTTCACACTCCCAGCTCACCTGACGTGATGGAACTGCCGATCACATGACAGCGTTGCCCTGGAGATGGAATTGTGTAAGGCAGAGACAGCACGTTTGGCGTGAAAATCATCCTCCAACGTGCGCAAGACATACTCCAGGAGCATATGCACTACCTCGCACTTCCGTTTGTTTGGTTGTTCCTGTAAAAGTGAATCCACACAGTCCCTACGTTCACTGGCAAAAGTAACTTTAAAAGACTTTAAGTACATGCGATATATTTGTACTTTTTACCTTGTCGGTCATGACAGAGGTCAACAAATCCCAATCCCACGGAACCGTGTTTATATCAGCTGGATGGTGCCTGAAAAAACGTAGTAATGCTCAGAATCCAAGATGGAAGGCTGAAGATGGAGGCTGGGTGTAGAGAGGAGTTTGTCAGGAGTATTCAGGGTCTGTAGTGTGAATGCGTCACCTCTGTGTTCTGATCAGCAGGTGAAAAGCCTGCAGACACAGGTGGTAGGGCCGGTCCGGCCCCAGCAGAATGTCATGCAAGAGGTGGAAGGTGATGTGATTGGGAAGGTAGTAACCAGGCTGTAACAAGTCAGACAACAGCTGCAGGGTGCCCTCGGGGTGGTTCTCCTCAATGGTGCTGTAAACCAGTGTAAGGGTCTGATGGCACAGCTCCACTGGAGGCCCTAAAGCCTCTCCCTGATCAATACAGGAGGGAAAAAACAGAAAAGGAACTTGTTTACATTCTTTTATGAGTGCAATCCTGTATGAATCAATTCGAGCAGTCAAATGAATACAAACATCTAAAGAAACGTCCATCAGTAATGCTTCGTGTTGTCCGGACAAGAGTTTTTTAAGCGCAGCTGGGCACACAAAGGTCCTGTCTTTTGCAGCATCCGAGCAGAGGTTAGGAAACTCATCATTCCCTTCTTCTTCAAAATCCCAGGCTTGCTGATAGAAACACACGGGATCTTCTACTTCCAGATCCTCCACATTTGTCCCATTCTGCGTGACATCCTTCACATCCTCAGCTGGGTGGTCCTCCACCTGCCTCTCAGAGTGTCCCCCCGACAGTGCGCATTCACATGTAGGTGTTAGGCTTGCTTGATACGAGCTGTTCGAATGAGTTGGAGTGTCTGCTGCGTTGTCTCGATTATCCAGTCTTAAAAACAAGTCTGAAAGATCTTCTTTGCCAGGCTGCAGTGACATACATGTATGACCTTTGCTTGAGTATACAAAGCAGCTTAATTGTTTTAGTTCTGTGATGTGATCTTCAATAAAAGGCAGGCGTGTTAATTTCACAAATGGTGAGTGTGCTTCGTCGGTCTGTGTGTGAATTTGTGTGGGGGGGTCCGTACAGCTCTTCTCTCGCGTCGGCCTGGATAACTCTGCTGCAGTTCTTTCTAAGGTGTTATCTTGTTCATCGGTGGGACTGCAGACGTTTTGCGTTTTAAACTCTGCCTCTCTTATTTCTGTGTTGAAGTCAGTCAGGTCTATGATTGGTATGGCAGCAACAGCAGACTTGGAGGGAACTTTCAGCTCTGGAAGAATCCATCTGGAACCTGTGAGGTCAATATATTCCTAAACATGAGGAGAGAAGGGGGAAAAATGACAAGGAGTGGACCAACGATCCACAAACCACAATCAACAACCTGATCAACTCTATGTGACTGCGTGAGGCAAATGGTGGTCACACCAGATACTGACTGATTTTCTGACACCCCCCCCNNTCTAAGGCTCACCTGTGCAATATTCATGCCGTCTAATCAGTATCTTACCTCACTGTGAGGGGGGGGGGGGGATTTTTTGTGTTTATAGAAAATGTTTTAGATCTTTGAATTCAGTTCATGAAAAATGGGAGCAAAAACAAAAGTATTGCGTTTATATTTTTGTTCAGTGTAGGAACACATCCAAGAGTGGTGAAAACTTTTTATGGGATTATATTTAAAGTAGTTTAAGTAGTTTAATTTAAAACATTTGGATTTACAAGGGACATATTGCAAATTAGCAGCTGTATGCTAACCTGTATACATTAACAGTTGAATATAACATTGGCACCAACAATACAACGTAGTTTGCAGTGTTTCTCTTCTACCTTCTTAAGTGGAACTGAAAAATACCCTTTGTTTTTATATTATGATATATATTTAATTCAGTGGTGTTATTATTAAAATTCCTAGTATAAAAGAATTAAAATCCATCACCATTTTGCTCCTGACTGAGAATGAAGCTTGAATAAGGACAATAATTAGCTGTAACGCAGATAATTATTTGTTGTTTTTGGAACACTTTACTTTTGGAACACTTTACTTTCAACAAGTCGTTGTTGAGGTTATATTGAGGACTTACCATCGGAGCGTTGACGTTTGGTGCGTCGGGGAGGACTTGGACATCCTGATGCGGAAGTGGGTCCGTTCGGCTCAAGAAGTTGTTGTACTGAGCGATAATTTCCACATCAGAACCATCTTCCTCACTGTCGGAGCTCAGGGTGATCACCTCCATCACTCCTGTCACCCTGTCAGATTCGTCAGGAAAGCATAATCGTCGCAAGAGGCTAAAAATGATGAGTTCACCAACACTGGGGTGACCCTCGGTGCTCCGTGTGTCTCCAGACTTTCATGGTGCCAGCGCCAGAATTCATCTTCCTCATTAGACACCTAGCCAGCTAACTAGCAAGCTTTCAAAATAATGCTAACTTACGTAAAACCAAAGAGCCTCTGACATGACCTTCATAATCTTGGTTTGTTTACTGGTGCGTGATAAAGGTACAAACACAGACGACGACGCTTAATCCGAAATTATCATATCTAAAATACTCATTAGGTTTCCAAACTTCTCTACGTTCCGGCACTCATGACGCCATCGCGAGCCCGCCCACTGCAAAAGATTCGCCACATCCGGGACCAGCGCCCAAAGAACCAGCCAAGAAAAATAAATAAAAATCAGAATAATAAACGATACGCGGTCTACCTCGCCTTATATCATTATATCTTTTAATGTTTTTGCAAACACATTAGGAATTAAAACGTGAAATTGAAGGAAAGTGTGAGAACTGCGACAGCAATAACGTCTCTTGTGCCTGTGGACCTAATTTTATGTTGCTTCGTGACTCTTACGACATAAATGGAAATTAGTGCGTTGTTGGCACAAACAAGGGAGACACCAACTTCTTGCTCCTGTCCTGTTTGTCCCCCCAGCAGACTCACAGATGACGGCACGTCCTCGTATTCTATTGCGGAACTGCAGTACAAACAAACATCAAAACTCTCCCGCATGAAAGTAATAACCACGCAGTAATTAAATAGTATCACTACATGCATATTGATAAACGAATGTCGAAAACCATACTTTTTATTTTATTTTTATTTTTTTAAATCGACACCTTCTATAAACCTTTTACACCGTGACCGTACGAACTACACATTAAGGCTGCGTTATGTCTTGCAGTCTAATCTACTGCCACTGGAGTGCGCCAGAGTTCTTCCAACGTATCCATGACAACAGCCTGTCTCCCTGCAGGATGTTGACTTCTGAGGTGGAATGACTGTTTTTGAAAACATCGAGATGCTAGGTACATCTAAATAAATATATGTTCTGGACGTGAGTTTCGAGAAGAGAGATTTGTGGTCTAAGGTGAACCAAAACCCCACCTAATTCTTTAAATGGTGGTCCTCATTAAAATCGAAGTGTTACATGTCTTTTTAAAGGCGTGCCTGTTTGACTCTCTGTATTGTGGTGTAAAAGTTGAAGATGTGTCAAAGTTTTTCTGAGCAGCTGCTCAGGGGTCATGAGGGTCGTTGGAGTCAGTGCCAGTTGTCCCTAGATCAGAGACAGGAATACACACATGGACAGGTAACCAGTCCATCACAACACACACACACACACACACACACACTTATTATTCACACTGAGAGCCAGTTTAGAAATTCCAGCAAACTAATGTGCACGTTTTTACACTGTGGTAGGAAAACTGAGTAAATGTTCTCACCCCTGCACCAGTGTCACCCATAAATGGAAGGTATCGGAGGCAACAGCTGCAAATTATTTGTTTTATCCTTTAAAAGACCTTTAGCAATTATTTGTACCAGTAAACAGTTTGACATGAGGTCGGCTGTATTTATGTGGACTCGGATTAAAGCAACCATGAAGACGAGATGAACTGCAAAAACACAGGGAGTCACAGTGGGAGGGAATCAGAGAACACACAGATGTGGAGCAACAACTCAAACTCAACAAACTTAACATTGTGTAGCGACAGTGTTAACTTCACACCCCATGCAGACACATTTCCCTAAAAACAAAGTTAAATGATATTTGCCTTAATGTAGTTGGTGCTAAGCTAAACTAAATATGTCCTTAAATGTCCATCCTCCTGACAATCTTGTGATATTATTCAAGAAAAGTAAAGGAATATCTTGTTTGTGCAGTTTCATTCCTACATAGATCAGTTTCCCTGTGAATCTTTTTAAAAATCTCTCCCTTATTCACAGGCTGAACATCTACAGTCTTTAAACAGTTAGAGAAGCAGCCTTTATCAGTTGTCTACACATGTTCTTCCATTAAATCGGAAAATAATAGAACTTCTGATGATGCACCATAAATTGAAAACTTTATATTAAAAAAAAGTGCTGTCTCAGCAAAAATCACAGCTCACAGCAGTTAAGGAAAGTGAGCAAAAAATAAAATAAAATAAATCCTTATCCAAACATTTTAGTGGTGTGTATTTTTATATTTTAGTGTGTATTCACAGTCTTAAATATGTTGATGTGTGCATATAACAGAGCAGGGTGTAAAAGAAATGTGAACAATCGTGAAACTTTCAGCATAAAAAAAACCCACAGAGGTGGAAAGTCTGATGAAAGCATTTTTAGCCTCAAATGGGACATAAAGCAAAAAGTTTGAAAGAATATCACAGAATATGGAAGAGAATCAGTCTTCAGAAGGTGTCACACAACCTCCTTGTTCCGCTGCCATGCTGTCCACATGCTTGTCACGCTCCTGTGTTCGCGCCACGCCTGCCACCCATCGCGCCTCATACTGGCCGGCCTGTGCCAGTCACCTGCTTCTACTTTCATTTCCTTTGGCTGGAGACCCTAACAAGGCCCGTTTGACTGGCAGGGCGTGCCATGCCCGGAGACAGAGCGGTGCTGCCGATGAAGCCGAGCCCGATGACTCACCCCTCAATCTGTGACCCGGTGCAGATGCTGGTGAACCTCACAGCAGAGAGTTAGCGCTGCTAACTGTTAAAAAACACATACCTTCATGCCTGCTAAACAGCACAAAAAGACACTTTCTGCTCAGAGGTCGGAAGCTAACCCCGACACAGGTGATGATCACCTCTCCTAAATGAAGCCTTCGCTACACTAACAGCAGTTAGTAACCAGCTGATGGATTAAACCTCAACACACAACCGACTAACTCACTGTTAACAGTGTTGCCACCCCCAAAACTCCCTTCACAGATTTAAAGTTTGCATTATGAATTGAACACCTTCAAGGTTTTCAAGGTCATCCGTTCAAAGTTGAAGATAATTAAGAATGAAGGATTCACGTCAACTATCAGACAAAAAGACAGGTAAACTCGTCCCCTCTGGTCTTGAGCAGTGGTCATAGCCGAATATGGATGACTCAGTCACATCGTCACCATTAAATATTGTGCAATATCTATATTTCTCCATGAATGAATCGTGACCGCCAACTTTTTAAAGCAGAAAAAAGATTTTATACTTGAGTTGACAAATGGTGTGTCAGAATTCGTGGCAAGGATCCAAGTGCAACACAATCGGCAGATTAAAATCTCTTTAATTAAGCTCACAGGTAATTACAGGGTTTGACGATCTCGTCGTCGGGGACAGAAGCAGATCAGTTCACCAAGAGACAAGCGAGGTCGGTAAGTCCAATAGTCTGTGATCAGGTACAGAAAAGCAGGCAGGTAATCTGGGAAACAGGCTACAGAGGCAGGTCAGGGACAGGCTGGGTCGATCACGGGCAAGCAGGCAGAAAAACAAGGCCCCGAAGTCTTGCATCACGCAGAAGAAGACCTGGCACTGAATCAGTCCAAGACCGGAGCCTGAATACCGGTGTATTGGCAAACGAGCTGCAGGTGAGGCTGGTCAGGAGGCGTGGTGCAGGTGAAGTGGTGAGGAGCGCAGAAACACTGGCGGCTGAGACATGGTGCTGGAAATTTAATGTTTGAATGCGTCAAAACGGTCCATTATGGTCTGTGTTTCTGTGGATAAAGTGCAGAATGTGAAAGCACATCGTGTTCCAACATAAATGTGTTTTGTCAAACATGTCAGATGTGATAACAAAGGCACCATTACACTCGCAGCCAGCCTCGACACGGTTGCTCTAATGAGCGCCGGCGATGGATGGCTGAGGCGCACGGTGTATGCTGAGAGCTCACCTTCATAATAAAAAAGATAAAAAGAAGAGGCAACGAAAGTTTTAAACTGAATTTTTGAATTTGTCCACAAAGACCCTGAGGATTATAGTGTGCGTTAGTCATGTTAATGTGGTCTTAGTCTCTTTGTCAAGAAAAAAAAAAAAAAGCACAAATTACAGGCCTGTGAGGCTTCAGCAGTAAAGTGGTTTATATAAAATGCTATTGTGTGTGTGGTTGTGTGTGTGTGTAAGTGTGTGTGTGTGTGTGTGTGTGTGTGTGTGTGTGTGTGTGTGTGTGTGTGTGTGTGTGTGTGTGTGTGTGTGTGTGTGTGTGTGTGTGTGTGTGTGTGTGCAAACTGTGGTTGTTTAGCCATGAATCCTGCCCATAGGTGACATGGTTTAGGGGCTGTTTAGTGGGGACTGTTTGTTCTCTACCGTGTCCTGTCCCCTTGACCGAGGCGGTGAGGCCTCACGTGCTCTCACCACACCTCTTGTCTACCGGAGGAGTTATACATGAGCAGTGAAGTATCTTCTAAACCTAAAACAAACTTCTCGCTCTCTTAAAATCCTTTGTTGCTGTAAAAAACCTTTGACCATTATTGCTAAAACAGTTGCTCTGATTGACTAAAACCACCATAATCCAAAATGTTAACATCAGTGAGGAATAAACCCTTGACCCACGTTTGTGGTTGTCTTTCCCAGAGAACTTATAGGAGGCATAATTGTTTGCTAGCTTAGTCAATTCACTGGGGACTCTAACAGGATACGGTACATTGCCGAAAATCCCCGGTTAAGTGTAGGCCATGTTACAACCTCAAAAGCCCCCTAAGGTAAACTTCTCCTATTTTATTATTCTAATTTGTGGACACGTGCCATCCAAAACTATTCAAGTACAAATGTGGGGGTGATTTGCGCACAATCCTGAATCTTAACTGACCTGAAAATAGTTTCTATTCATCCGTTTTATTTTAGTGCATCCACCAGAAAACTCTTCTGAAGTTCAATACTTTAATCTTTGAAATGATGCGTTTAACAATTCATGACCTGTGCTGTCAGCCATCATCAGTGAGCTACAACTGAGTTGTCAGCCTGCTTTTTCACTGTAAATGGGATGCATTTGAAAGTTTCACCGCCAATGATATTAGTTCTCTGTTCTTTGCTGCAGTTCACGGTGGAATCGACCCCACTTCACTTTAGGAAAAAAACATTTATTGCTCAACTCATTTATGGACTTCTGTTTCTCACTTTTGAGCTGTGCCATCACTTCAAAAGTTTAAAAAGGCAAAGAACATCTGCCAATTGAGACCAGCAACAAATCTGCCCTTTTTTCTTCTAATGAGGTGGAAAATCTAATTCATTTAGGTGCGTCCCTGAAAGAATGAGTGTTGTTTTTGTCTCCATGCAATTTCCTCATTACAGATAATGCAGCTCTTTGTCAAAGATGAAACTCATCCAATTCAAAGAGCAGCTGATGAACTGATCGCTCTAGTTGGTAATGACCTAAACAAATGATGCCCTTCCGCTTCCAGCTAAAGTTTGAAGGTTTTATTATGTGACAGATGCTATCAAATTCAGGCACTTTTAGTATCAGATCTATAACTTTCTGGGGGAAAATAGTCCTTGATCTGAACAAAACAATCAGCAGCGATGTCCAGCATGCTGACAACAACAGCAACACTAGAAGAGAGGTGGGAGATGAAGGAAGATGTGTGATCGCTGTAAAAGGACATGTGAATCACAGTAACACACACAATGCTCACCCACACTGATGCATAGTATGAACAGACAAGCACGGATGAACACACACCTACCACGGTGCTGTTGTCGTGCTGGCAGGAAGGTTTATTGTAAGGAATCAGCTGCAACCTGAGGTTTTCCAACCACAACACCTCAGGACATTTATTCTGGGAATGTTACATAACGCAGCGCTGGGTTCTGCTCGCAGCCCGCCTGAAAGAGCCTCCTGAGAAGACAAGAGAAAGGTAAGAGGATTGAGGAGCGCAGCCAATGTAGGCACCTTTTCTGTTGAGCTGCACAGCCTTAGACAATGGCAGTATCGGCATCACGGCGCTGTGCTTCAGCACAGATCACCTCACACAGGGCGAACCTTGTTTGGCACCTGCATGAATGGCACGCTGGGGAGGGTGACCATAAAAAAAACAACCACTGAGAAATATGCAAGAAACGACGCGTTTCTAGAATTTATCAACACCCTGATTGGATTTTCAGAAACGTGCAGCACGATGTGACCATGGATGTGATGAATGGAGCAGCGGCGTCAGAACGGGAGAGGTAGCGTCCAGCACACCCACCCCCTGATTAGGTGTGACGCCTGCATCATAACAGGAAGCTGGATGGGCAGTGACAGGATGTCGGGCATTGTTGTCGAACTCAGAGCAGAAAGTACGGAAGGCTGGAGGGAATATGGCGGTCATTAGTTTCATGGCTTGTTTTCGGGCGATTTCCTTCAACAGCTTTATTTTGTCGCGAGATAAAGAAAACGGTAAGGAACCGATGCGCGTGAACGTGAATGCTGAAAGGTTTTCATTCCTGTAAATGTGGAATTTGTCCCATTTTGGCTCAAGTCCATCGCTGTCCTGTGATGTGACTCAACAAAGATAACAAGGTGAAGGAAGTGACGGCAATTTTGTTTTCCATCAGATGGTTGCATAACAAGATGCTTTTTTTTTGAGTCTGGGTCCCCAGAGGGTCTATAATTAGGCACGATGACACAATGGAAGTTCTATTTTAAACATTGATGCTGGTTACTAAAGAGCTTTAAGGCTGATGGGCCCTCAAGGAAACATCTGGATGCTGTGACGCAGCCTCAGCCTTCAGCCATGGACAGACTCAGACTGGCAAACATTTGGGAACCTGAATTGGAATGAAGCTGATAACAGCTGGGTGGAAATCCTGCAGCAGGAGACACAATTACAGTCCTGAGATGGACTGTAATTGTTTTGGGTTTTTTTTAATAATAGACCCTGGACAGCCATGTCTCATCACGTCATTCCGCCGCTGGAAGCCCTGAGCTTGCATAATTGCTGCTGCAGATGGACCCCCCACAAGTCCAAATATGGGAATTAAAAATATATATCTTTCTTGAGTTTCTGTAAAAGAATAATTTAAAAAAACATTGTTCTGGTCTTGCTCTCTATGGAACTGTCAATAAATTCCACGTTTTCTTCACTTAAACCACCTGAAATCTTTTTTGGCTTAAGCAAACGCGAGCTTAATTGGGAACCTTGTAGAGCTGACAGGTTCAGGAAAAAGCTCCTTATCTTGTGATTTTGCCTCAATGGCTCCTGACTGACACTCTTAACGAGGTGTTTGAAGCTTGCATTTCTCGGGATTTGAGAAATAGCATTTCAATTTCAGTTTTTGTTTGCATCTTACTGTTTTTCTATAATGCTTCAAACGGATCTAACTTTAATTTCCAATAAATACTGCCTTATCCGTGCACGCCTGAATAGCGTCCCCCAGAATAAATAACACTGCCCCGAAGTTTACTCAGACTGCATTCTGAAGCACACTGAAAAAGTGAATTTTAAAAGAAAGAATAAAATAGGCGAGCACCGTTTGCGCAGCAACAGTCAGCAACAAAAGCGCTCTCTCTCTCTCTCTCTCTCTCTCTCTCTCTCTCTCTCTCTCTCTCTCTCTCTCTCTCTCTCTCTCTCTCTCTCTCTCTCTCTCTCTCTCTCTCTCTCTGCCTCTGTGTGTGGGTGCGTGTGTGTGTTTTAACTTTAAAGATGGGCTCCTTCCATGAGTGATGTCACTTTACTTATTGGCTCTGCGGCACTGCGCATCTCTCGCGCGTCTCTGAGAAGGTTCTCCTTTCCAAAGCGCAAAGGAACGGTTGCGCACACCGACGTCAGCGCAGAGGAGCAACTTCGGTTCCAGGGACAATTCGCAGCTCGTGTGATGGAGAGCTCACTATTTATGTAGACGCTGCCTCCCGTTTTGTCTGCTGTTTGTACTTTCCAGGATCGTTACGCGCACGCCGCCGCCGCACACAGAGGCGCCTCGGCGCGCACAGTCATTGTTTTGGAGAGAACACGCGGGCAAAAGAACAAAAATGATGCGAAAATTCACACGGCGCCTACAATGGATCTAACACAGCTCCGCGTGCTGGTGGAGAACGTTTCCATCGAGGAGAACTCCACGGACACGCCGTTCGCCCTGCCGCACACAGAGGCAATTACTGCGCTCATCGTCCTGGTTGTGGCTGTCATCATTTCTGTGACCATCGTGGGTAACGTGTTGGTGATCGTGGCGGTGCTGACCAGTCGAGCTCTCCGTGCACCCCAGAATCTGTTCCTGGTGTCTTTGGCTTCAGCAGACATCCTGGTGGCCACCCTGGTCATCCCCTTTTCTCTCTCCAATGAAGTCATGGGCTACTGGTATTTTGGGAGTACGTGGTGCGCCTTCTATCTGGCTCTGGATGTGTTGTTCTGCACCTCATCCATCGTGCACCTGTGCGCCATCAGCCTGGACCGCTACTGGTCAGTGACAAAAGCGGTCAGCTACAACCTGAAGCGCACGCCCAAGCGCATCAAATGCATGATTGCAGTCGTGTGGGTTATATCTGCTGTCATCTCCTTCCCCCCTCTGCTCCTGACCAAGCACGACGAACGCGAGTGTCTGCTGAACGACGAGACCTGGTATATCCTCTCCTCCTGCGTGGTGTCCTTCTTCGCTCCGGGTCTCATCATGATCCTGGTTTACTTTAAAATCTACAAGGTGGCCAAGCAGCGCTCCTCCACCGTGTTCGTCGCCAAGAACGGTCTGGAGAGGCAGCCGTCTCAATCCGAAACCTGTTTCGTCAGGAAGGACAGGTTCGAGATGGAGAGCCCGAGCAGCCAGAGCTCCGGCAGCCCCCAGCAGAGGCAGGGGGAGCTGGATGACATCGACCTGGAGGAGAACTGTGGCGCGTCGGACACTAAAGCGCGCACGCATCGCTTCAGCAAGAGCAGAAAGGTGGAGGGGTCGGAAAACCGCCCGCCTCAGAACTGCCGTCTGTCCTGGGCTTCTTCGAGAGTGTCACAGTTGTACCCGGAACAGAAGAACCCGGGTGGGCGGCAGCAGCTGAACAAAACTAAAGTGGCTCAGATGCGGGAAAAGCGCTTCACCTTCGTTCTGGCGGTGGTTATGGGGGTGTTTGTTCTCTGCTGGTTCCCCTTTTTCTTTACTTACACTCTGCACGCTATCTGCAGAGACAGCTGCTACATTCCTGGCGCACTTTTCAACCTGTTCTTTTGGATTGGTTACTGCAACAGCTCAGTGAACCCGATTATTTACACCATTTTCAACAGGGACTTTAGGAAATCCTTCAAGAAAATCATCTGCAAAACCTCTAAACGTACATAAAAAGGGACAAGTCTGTTTTCAGCACCTTTATGATGTGGAAATAATTTTATTCTTTTCTTTTTTTACTGTCATGCTTAATATAAAATACTGTAATGTTCTTGTTTCCAGTGTTGCTTCACAGTGTTAAACTGAACAAAAACAGAGGACATTGCAGTGATTCAGCAGCTGGTTAAATATTTGAACGCGTTTTGAATGATTTACACGTTTATGTCACATATGATGATCATGCAAAACTGACATTTGCAGCAGCAGACGAATGAAAAAACCACCATCATCTGTAAGATAAACTAGAAGATAGTTTTGCCTTTCACCACAACAAAATAAAACAATGTCCTGTGATGTCCTACTGAATAAAATACTTAACAGTGCTGAAATCGCAGGAGAATCTCTCTTAGTATCACTCTGTCCCTTCAGCCAGTGACCTGAGGGGTTTCAAAGCCCTGCGACTCCTTGTTATTCCGTTAGTGTTCCAATAGCAGGTACGTTGGAATGAGTTGTTGTGTTGGATGTTTGGTTCCGGCCTCCTGAAAATACGGCTCTGCTTGTGCTTCAAAGGTCCGAGTGTTATCGTGGGAATGAGTAAGAGAAGGCTCAGTAGATTTTACTGACTCACGCACGCCAGAAATAAAGGACACAACCATAAAACAGACCGAGCTGTTCCGCTGACCTTGAACAGAACAGCCCTGGATGCAGTTCCTGGGTGGAGCAGCAGATCCCAACAGAGTTCCCACTCTGAGATGCACTTTCTGCTTTTCTGAGCTGTTTTAAACATCTCACACATTGTTGAAATGCAGTATCTAACAGACGGCTCTTTTTCCAGCCTGAGTTGGCATTATTTAAGTAGTGTGTGCTAGAGGCCTGTGGGGAACCTGAGCGGATTAGCATCAGACCATATTTTCTGGATGAAGTGGTGCTGGAGCACGTACACAGCTCAGAACGCTGTCACGGTTCTCCCTGGCACACGCCTGGCGTGGTGATTTCCTGAAGCGTCTTTCGTGAAGCCTGCTGTTAAAATATCATGGAGGTGTTTGTTTTTTCCTGCTCTCTTGGCGCACGGCACCATTTTATCCATGAAGTGGGCCATCTGGGAGGGGTGTTCGGGAACGGCACCTCGAAGGGAGTCGCCAGACTCTCGGAGGGGATGAAAGGCCTGAACTGAGCTGCGGAGGAGATGAAGTGACCTTTGGCCTTCGCACTGAAGAGCCAGCAGGATGGTTGCTGGGACGTGTGTAAAGTTAATGGGATCATCTCCTAACTTAATTTCTCAGGAGATCACAGGTGTAAATCTACGTCTCTGACAGACAAACGTTTGCATGGACGCCCAGTATGTAATTTTCATTCTGATTTACTGATGACTCTCTGACAAGACGCGCAACTCCCTTGTTAAAACTCACTCCCAGGTTCAATTATCTTTCTAATCAGCGGCTTTATTGCGGCATCGTTCTGGAGACGTGCGTCCTCGCACAGCGCAGCTCTGCCACGTCTTTTGCCTGAGAGTTCAAATTGAAACTTGACTTTCGTGAAAAATGATTCATCGCAGGAGCGTCATCACTGCTGCTCCTGTCAGAAAGCTCCCAACAACAACTCCATTACTACTTGATTAGCGCTTCTTCTTCATCTATTGAATAAATAATTGAAAATTAGGCCAAGATTATTAGCAATCAAAGCGTGTATATGCAATGCTTTCAATTTATTGAAAAAATATATTGATTCCATATGTCATAGTGCCTGTGCAATATTGAAATAAAGAAGGAATCAATAAAATAATGGCAGTTTGTTACACAGCAGAAGGTGCTATTAAATTCTTAGTCCAGTAACAAGGCCTTTTTCGGGGGGTGACCTGATATCTTCACAGACCAGGTTGCAGTTCTGGTATTTTTTAAACTTGTATCGTGATGGGGGCAGCACGGTGGTGCTGTGGTTAGCAATGTTGCCTCAAGGCAGGAAGGTTTGGGCTTCAAATGTTGACTCCAGCCTTTCTGTGCGGAGTTTGCATGCGTGGGTTTTCTGTGGGCTCTCCGGTTTCCTCCAGTCCAAAGACATGCTTGTTAGGTGAATTGATCAGTCCAAATTGACTATAGGCTGGCGACCTATCCGGGGTGGACCCCGCCTCTCGCCCCTTGACAGCTGGGAGAGGCTCCAGCAGACCCCTGCGACCCAAGTGTGGATATAGCAGGTACACAAGATGGATGGATGGTATCGTGATGGATGACGGTATTCGGAGATAAAGGGACAGTGTGCTGCCCCTGAAGATCTACAGTCCATGCTGAAGGCCCTAATGGGAGCAGCAGGCCAACCGGACACAGTGGAAACATTTCCTGTGTGAGAAACAAAGAGGAAACCTCACTGAGGCCTTTTGTAAACATGGGAACCATAGCGGACGGTCAGGATGCAGGGCTATTTGCAGGTTATCTGCAGTCAGGACGGTCGCAGGAGACGGCAGTCTAAATGTTTCAAGAACAGAGGAGACTCTCAGCAGCGAGAGAAGACGACTGAGGAGAGCAACATCTGCTGGTAATTGCTTTTTTTTTTTTTTCAATTGTCTCTGGTAAGATGAGAGTTGGAGACAAACAAGGCCCTAACTGGACCCAATCTCAGGAAGCTCCTTGTTTGTCATTAGAGTAAATCAGCAGGTGTCACATTCACGAGAGGACGAGCTGGAGCGCGGTCGCTCAGAGTCATTCTAATATATTACGCCGCTCAGCGCAAACAGGCAGTTTAGCACTCGAGGAGCCGAAGTCCTGGGAGCTCTCAGCCCCAGCGTTTGCGTCCCTGCATGCTAAACCGCTTCAGCTCTTCAGCGGCCGACTAAGTGCAGATTTATCTCATCAACACAGGCACGGCGAGAGTCTCCAAAAGTCAAGATCCATTTTGAAGCACTGTTTGATTAAACGTGGCAGATGTTGCACCGCTGCATTCCTGGCAAAGTTTGAAAGTAGCAGACAGAGATTTTCTGTTGAAGCATAAAAATAAACCAATATTTAAACCTTCCTGAGTGTGAGGCGGGCCTTGATCTGGGATTATTTTGACCTCCTACGTCACTACTGCTGACATTTCAACGAAGATGCTTACAAGTGAGACATTCTGTGGATATCAGGTGCTTTTGGATAACCAAGTAAGTATAGTCAACATTTAATACACAACAGAAATGGGCTGTGGTAGCTGTCTCGTCCCATAACGCACCACAGAAACATCAAAATAACAGTAGAATTGAAAAGAAAGGCTAATCTGAGAAATTACTTACATTAATCATGAGTAAAAGGATTGAATTACAGACCTGTAAGTGAATTTCAGAGAAGTATGTTAGGACAACTGTTAATCTTTTCATTCTTTGTAAACGTGGATTCTTAAAAGAATCATCCGTCGCTTCCTGGGCTCCTTTGCTCTGGATTCCAGCATCACGGTTGCAGCCTCTTTATGATGCCTGTCTGGCACGACTGAGCTCAAACATACTGTACGTGGCACGACAGGCAGAGGATTTCTTTTGAATCTTTTCAAGTCCTGCAGCTGCTTATTGAATGTGATCCTTTCCAGAGGAAGAGCAGAATAAGACATCGCGCATCCTCGAGCACGTATCTGTTGTCCCCCTCCTGGCTGATGTTCCCTTTGCTCTATCGCATGAAGACGCTGTTTGGCTCTTCTTTATCTGCAACTTCTTGATCCACGTCTAAGATTGCTGTCATGCAACGCTGGCTGCTTCTAATGGATTCCTAAAAATGCGTTTGACGACTCAACCTTACATTCAAATGATCCCCGCCAGATTGATCTCGGTGAAACCTACAAAGATGACAGAAATCTGTCCACGTGAAACCTCTTTTGGTTAACTGGATAACAAAGCTTGTTTACCTGCATCCTTTAGTCCTCACACACTCTTCCTGAGGTGAGCCCAGTCACCTAAACTGTTACCTTGGGGAGTCTTCATCATTCTGCTCTTGACATTTTCTCCCTGATTTTTCCAACATCAGCGACACACAAAGGTGGAAAAACCTGCAATGACACAAAGTTCTTGAAGGTGGTGTTCTGTTTTTTATTCCTGCTTCCTTTTTTATTTAAGTTTTGTTATTGTATTCCATGGATCTCTTCTAAAAGAGTCTATTTTTAGCGATCCTGTGTGATTCTGTGTTCAGGTATTATCAGTGCACCTCCTGCACTCCTCCATGTGTTTTTCTTATTTGAAGGGAAACCTTTGACTACAAAATGGATGGGGGTCACATTGTAGGGTCACTGGCAGCGGAGGGCAGGAAAAACATCAGGATAACCCTCCCCGACAGTCTCCATCTGCTGGTTAATTTAATCCAGTGTGAAGTCACCCTCACCGCACAGATGATCGCGATCTGCACCGATCTATCAAATAAAGGAAGTGAAGCCATGAATGCAAAACACAGAGGACACTACGGTATTTCATTAAAAATGACTTTTAACTCAGCATTTATCAGGTTGTTACTGTGTGTTTACTATTGCAACCACAGACAGGTGCAATCTGAGCAATCTGTGCAAACACGGCTGCTGTTAATTAAGTAACAAAGGGGGAGGAGTGAAAAAACAGCATTATTATTTACCCATCCCGTTATTCACATTTAAAGCTCTTTTTCTTTCCAAGCACATAGAAGGAAGGCTGTAACCTCGGCAACCGTCGGTAGATGTTGTAACCCCACCCCCCAACACACACAGACTCACCAGTAATTTAGATACCACTTCCATCTGGTGTTTTTTAGCAGATCAATTAACGAAAAGGGCAATTTCCTTGATTAGTGAGCAAAAATGCGTTGGCTGGTTTGGATTTCTGGAAAAAGCACCTCTATGTGTCTGATTTGAAGCTTTATAACTCTTTATACTCTGCACCCAGGTTGCTTTGGCAGAACATTGAACAGTTTCTTGCAGGATAGCAGAAATATCAAAGATCTTATTTAAAACAACGAGGACATCATTTTATACCTGTACAGTCAGTACAGGTTAAAAAAAAAAAAAAAATACAGGTCAACATTAAAAAAATAAATTATAACAATGTCAAACTGTAACAGGTGCATCCAAGATGAGGAGTCAACA
>BJFM01000252.1:120569-138900 GCA_016586285.1 Arothron firmamentum | reverse complement strand
AAACATTGAACAGTTGGACATGTGCATTCAAATGTTTACATTAAATTAATTTAAGTTACCTGGCTGGGACTGGTTGACGTGTTTCTGTCGGGCTGTTTTCCATCACTTTGAGCACCGAGGTTGAGCAGGAGAACTCTGACCTCTACTGGACAGTATGGGAAGCACAGAGAACGTTGGCGTGTTTCAGCACGGACAGTCTGCAAAAGTCTGGCCAGTGAATTAATCATTTCCAGCATGTCATCAATCAACATAGCATTTCAAACATGTAATAACGGCACAATTTGCCTGAATTGTGCAAACGTCCAGGTGCTTCAGGTTCTCTGCCAGGACTCCATGGTTGAGTATGTTGTGTTTGGAGCTCTGCGATTACAGATCCTCATGCTGCACGTACGCACAGAAACACATCTCACCACTGCTGGGCAATGTCGCCCTGACTGCCTGAGAGAACTGGGATGACTCTGGATGCACGACTCTCACCAACAAAATGAATGTTGATTAGTCTAGCTGGATTTGTGTCAAGTCGGTGACCAAGTTAGGGTTGAGGGAAAGCTGGAGAGAGAGCATCTAAAAGCAGGGAGCTCATGAGCTCCAACGTCCAGCAGGACAGAGACTCTCAACACATAGTAAAGACAACGCAGGAGATTGTGAGCTCCAGTCCGGACCGACCAATCAAACATCTCTGAAAATGTCTATTGGTGTAGAAGGATGTACAAAACTCTTGAAAGTATATATTTGACTCAGACTCATGAAACCAACTGATTAAACTCTGACTCCGTGTCTCTGAAATGAATCTTCCTAAAATGATGCTGTTAATCTGCTCTCCAGATGTCGGTCACACAGAAAGTTTCTTTTGGCGATAAGCCCAGCAGAGGTCAGATCATCACCCTTCTCTCTCTCTCTCTCTCTCTCTCTCTCTCTCTCTCTCTCTCTCTCTCTCTCTCTCTCTCTCTCTCTCTCTCTCTCTCTCTCTCTCTCTCTCTCTCTCTCTCAGGCTCCGCTCAAGCCATTTTCCTGTTAATCTTCTTTAAACCAGTGGAATAAAGTATTGCCTTTGTCATAGAAATTTTAACTCCAAGATTTGGGAGCATCCACTAATGACAGGAACCACTGAGACATCCTTCTCCACCTCCACCTCCTCCCTGTTAATCAGTGACTCAACTGTGGCTGTTGGAACCCTTAGGTTTGGGTTATAAAGGTGTTTTCCAGAGACTTATAAAAAAAAAGCCCCTGGTTTTATATTTAGTCATTAGGAAGTTGCAGCCCATGTTTGGAAAAGAATGACACTATTTGAGATGAGCAACAAAACTGGTGAGAACGTTAAATGGCCTCCTGAGTACACCCACCTGTCAGACTTCAAACTCTTTTTGCCCCGTCAGCGTTTGGATGAAATCCTTCAAATGGCGCCCGTCTTGTTTTATTCGTACCTTCCCTGCTGTTTGCCAGATGTTATACATTAATGACAGATGTGCATCAGCAGATTCCGACACTTCTCACCAAATTGAAATAAGCGGTAATGAAGATCTGCAGCTGCAGCGGTGCCGAGTGAGAAAGGACATCACTTTATTGTCAGCATGAACTCAATTTGACATCATTGACGGAAGAATGGCACAGTACCAACAGCTTCTGTATACGCCTGTGCGTGTGCGTGCAGGTTCTTTTCTCTACATATGTGGGGTGCTACCCTTAAGTTTAAGCTGTGCATTGTGGTTAGGCTGAAGGTTAGTATGAGGGTTTGGTTTAAGGTGCAGAGATAAATACAACACACCTGTCACAGACATGCACAAACCTGGGTGTAGTCATGTTACTGCTGCTTTACAGTCTTTTTTTGTTTGATTTTTTAAGTTTATATGAATGTTTCTTTGCTCATCTCCTTGTGAATCTTCTGTTGATCACTTTTGTTCCTCTGTGGAGGAGGTGGGGCAGTCAGAGCCATCAGGACACTCCTGGGGGAAATTAAAAAAAACATTACAATATATATATATATATGGTGATTTTTTTTTTTCTGGGCCGCTCACCTTCACTTGGTCCAGGTCTGGTCTGCCTGGGAGGGATTTTTGTGTGGAAAAGGCCTGCAAGTTAAAGTGTAAACTCATTTCAACTGTAACATTTTTAGGAAACACCAGCGTGTGTGGGCCTGCTTCTCACCTTCCTCGTTTGTTGCGCCTCATCTATGGACTTGGACCTGTTCTTCATGTGCTTCTGGGGGGAGGTGTTGGTGGGACACTAGACAGAGACAGGGAGGATTAATTGAGACACAGCTGGAAAGGCTGTAATATTATATGATTATCTTAAACACCTCAGTGGTCTTCTGGTCCATGGCTGACGCTTGTCAGGGGTTTTCAGACTGCTGTGCAGCTATAATGACAGGAGAGATAGATGATTATTTTAAAAGGAAACAATCTTTGACCTTTAGAGTGGGAGAGTCAATAGATCGCTGTTTAAAAAAAAAATAATAATAATAAAAATATAAACAAGCATTACGATGGGAGGATGTGGTCTGTAGTAACAGGTCCCTACCTCTAGATGGCGCCAGTGCCGACTCAGCTGTGGCACATTGGATTTAATATTTAGTGTTGAGGAGTCATCTAAGGTTTGCCATGGGGAGGAAAATGCTAATTATAAAATAGAGATGCAAATCATGTTTTTGTGCACCACGTAGCTGGACACATGCGGGAAAAATATTTTCCAGACAACTTAAAGGCTACAATGAATGCTAGCCAGTGCCTACAGCTGGATTCACAGCTGGCTTCCGCAGCTTTGGTGGCTGTGTGTGGAGAACCTCTGGGCCTGGCTTAATATGCAAGTTCTGGCTGTGTTCATAATGTAAATGTTTTAGTGGTGTCCGTCACTGCCAGCTCCCGTGACAAATGTGTTCAGAGTACCGGACTGCCAGTCGGCTGGATTACAATCTGATGAAACATTTAGAAATGCATATTCTAAACGAAAAAAAGAGGCTTTAATAGTATCATTTGGAACAAAAAAAGCCTTCATTTAAAATGACTGCTGTAAAATGCTCTGTGAGCTGTCTCCGGATAATAGTGAGGGGGTGGGTGAATTAAGCAGATTTTTTATTTTTTTATTTTTTTTTTTGGACGATGACAAAAGACCTTTACCCTGCTGCAATTTAATTGCTTTCTTTAAATAATGTAACAAGGGTGGATGCGAGCAGCACAAATCAACCCCTTCAGACCGTAATCATGGCAGGACAAAATGTAGGGAGGACGGCTTGAATACAAATGTGGCAGACTGGTTCATACACCTCCAGAACCATCTGGAAATATGAGTAACTGAGGACATCTCACAAAAGTCAGATATGAGTAGGGTTTAACTTTAATTACGCCTTTAGATTACTATTTTTTTCATAAGAACCATTATGTTTTGAGGATATTTTTGTTGAGTCATAGTACTTTTGGTAAATACAGGAATTAAGGTTTAGGTTTGCAATATTTGACACAACAAGAAAAAGGGCAGCCTGACTGAGGCTGCCGATCAGCAGAGCAACCACTGTAAATGAAGAACTGATCCCAGGCAGGTGATGGTCTCACCCAGGCGCTGGTGCAGCTGGCACACCCGGGGTGAAGAATCCTACACTAACTTAAAAAGAAAAAAAAAGAAAAAAAAAGGTGCATTAGAGGCACTCTGGGGTGATCTCGGTGTTGACGGATGGCAGACACTCAGCGGATCCTGAGTGCTCTCCATGCTGAGGGAAATGACCCAGATGACGACGCCTCACCCCCGTCTCAGCCCCCGCGTCGCTGTCTGTGCACCTTTGCTGCGACCACCCCCGTCCTTTGTAGACGGAGGGAGGGAGAGCAGCGCTGCGTAAAGCGGCCGTGCGTGCGTGCGTGCCTTTCCTTTGAGGCGCTGGTGGGAAAAAAGCCCCGCGGCTTTAGCAAAGACTCTCTCCAGCGATTAATGTGCATGAGCGGGCAGCTAAACAGCAGCCAAGGTGAGAGAACCAAAGGCAGAGCAGCTCTTTGTGCGACTCAGAGGGAAAGAAACTGCTTATAAAATGATGTGGACAGCAGCATCATACAAACAGGACGAATCTGAAAAGCTTTCCAGAAACCTTCTGCTAGGATGAACACATGGAATAGTTTGCCTTGCAGTCTTTTCTCCTCTTTATCTTCTCTTATCTCACTTTGCCAAAAGAATGACGAGGGTTCGTTTTTACTTGGCCTTAATTCTGCAATGAAATCCCAAACATGGATTAAAATTAAAGTGAAAAAAATAAAAATACATTAAAAACGGCAAAATTAGAATATCAAAACCAACTAATCGGTTTAACAGCACTAAACGATACTGTCTGTATTTCACATATTGGATCAGGACATCAGGCTGTTTCATGAGGACGGGCAGCTGGTTCTGGCTCTGGGGCAGCTAATTCCTCCCAGATTAAATTAAAGGCTAACAGATTTACAGCGTCACATCTGTGCTGCTGCACACGCTAATCATGCTCATCATGTGTGTACTTAGCACAGGCAGGCAGGAGAGGGTGTGAAAGCATCACCTGTGAACCAGCAGCCAGGTGGAGAGAGAGAGAGACAGGGAGAGAGAGGGAGAAAGAGAGAGAGACCTGAAGACAAAAGGACATCTCGTCCAGGCTCCAGCCAGTGTGTCACACGCTCTCTCACTCACTCACACACACACACACACACACACACACACACACACACACACACACACACACACACACACACACACACACACACACACACACACACACCTCAGCACCCCTCCCCACACAGCAGCACGACCACAGCAGAATGCAGTTAGCCAGTCATCGACCGCCTGAATCACAGGCTGGCCATGTGCATCTCGCTTGGTAACCGAGCTGCTGCTTCGAATCTCTTCCATTTCCAGCAGTTAGTCCCTCAGAGGCTGAGCAGAAATCGCTCACTGCTTAATCATGTGTTGGTGCTGCTCTGATGAATGGCTTTAATCGAACAGCGCTCATGCACTCCACTAAAAAGGCACCCGCAGCACCAGAGGAAGAAGATGAGGGAATAAAGACTAAACAGTAAGGAAGAGCACAAGTATAACAGAAAAAAGCTCTGCCTGGGAGGGTCTGACGCAAGTATGAAGGCACATTTCAGAGGATAAATGCAGGGAGGGGGAGTGGATTAAGGATGGGAGTGACAGAAAGCGCAGGGTTAAAAATAAAAGGCAAGAATCAGGTTCAGACACTCACCTAACGGTCTTCCTTCTCTCAGCTGACGTGCAGAGGAGTGGATGGCATTCCTCGTCTCGCTGCTGCTGCGGCGATGTCTGAGGGGAGAGCACTCCCCTCTCTGCCCATTCATAGCTCTGCAACACACACACACACACACACACGCACGCACGCACGCACGCACGCACGCACACCACCAGGTGTGCCAGTCATCTGCGTGTGCTTAGCCTGGCTTTCGGAACACGTGGGCGATAATCATCGGGGCTGATTTACTTCAGTCACATCTATATTGGTGAGAAAATGGGGCGTGATGGGAAAATGAGATGTTTCACTCTTCATGCTCTGACACATGGTGCTAATATTCACGCAGATCAGGCGCCTCATTCGCTTCACAACCCATCCCAAATCTCTCCCGTAACAGTTGTCTGGGGATGGAAAACACCTTCCAGCAACAAGTCAGAGGACGGATGGCACAGCCGATTGGCTAAAGAGGCTTCTCAGGCAGCCAATAGCAGCAATGCCGCCATCACCCTGTTAAAGGTGATGACGTGCATGTGATGTGCGTGTCCACTATCAAAAGGAAAAGAAAAAAAAAAGACCCCAAAAGGATGAGCAGCAAGATATGGTAATCAGACCAACTTGGACTCCCACGCACACGGATACAGATCAGCTTTGCCCGGCATGAGTCATGCAGCCGGCCTGCTGAGGCGATGGCGTGTAGCTGCATCGAAAACCAACTCGCACAGCCTTTGACACAAGATTTAATCGGAGACATTTCTCACCGAGCAGCAAAGGCTGCACAGCTTTTCCCAGACAGCACAGGCAGGATCGCGGACCTCCGTGAAAGATTTGAGTTCTTTAAACACACCGTGAAGGTCATTTTCTTCTTTACGTTATTCAGTTCATCCCATGTAAAAACACACTGTCATCTGAGCTGTGAGGTGATAAACAGGAAGTGACCAGAGCTTCTCAACATGCCGTCACAGCGAACACGACTGGGAATATTGCAAAAAACACACACAACACACACAAAACTGATATAAATACTCAAAACAGCTCAGTAAAATCATTTTCTTTAAGCAGATGCTTGTGTGACGCACTTCAATCAGCTGCTGGACAGTCCTGAGAGACCCCAGGAATAGAGCGACTCTACAGCCTAAAACTCAGCGAAACAGGATTTGAAACATTTAATAAAAGCGATACACAGCTCTGGGAAAGCGTTCCCCCTGTTAAGGTTAGTAGTGTGCTAAAGGGACAACATATTTGCCTGGATGCTTTCCTGTAAACAAATTGTTAAAGTGCTTTCACATTTTTCACTTAAAATAGCAAGTCCTCTGCTGTGACAGCTCACTTGACTGGCTGAAGTCTTTGATCATGTTTGTGTCCAACACCACACGGAGCGCTTTTAAACCGCTGTTTCCCTCAAGTCTGCAGGTTTAGCCTGAGCAGAGTCTGGGGCCTCCACAGCTGCTCCAGCTGAGCATGGAGGTAATGGCGTCTCCTTTTGGACTTCTTTCAACTCTCCATGGCTGGAGCTGGCTGTGCTGGCTGCGCTGCTCTCTGGTTTTGTGTCCTTTTTTCTCTGATCCGAGGACAGCTGCAGGAACAGTGGGACCTCCAGCTGCTCCTTGGTTAAAAGGCCTCTCTGGTCATCGACCCTGCAGCACTGAGCCCGTGTCAGCATGTCCAGGAACCCTGGGAGAACCAAACATTATTTTTGAGGCATTTTGGTAGAATGTCTGCAGTGTAGAATACACCGACCCTGATCTAAAGCTACTTTGACCTTGACACAAATCTTAATCCATTTTCTATCTGTCTAGACCTTCTGAAAACTCAATAGTGTCACTGGTCTCTGTGAGAGTTTAACTGTTTTAGTGCAAACAGGAGGTCCTACGGTGTTAAGATACTGCTAGGAACTCCTACCATCCATCTCACGGTTCCGGTGAGGTCTGTTCTGAGACTTTGCTTCATCCGTCTTGGGTGACGTCTGAGCATCGAGACTTCCTGGAATCGTCTGGAACCAAACACATTTGAACATCACTGTACATTTTACATGGTTTAGTGGCTAAGTGAGCAAAGACCATCTGATGCTTCCGTAATATTCAAGATGTTTGATTTACTGGAGGGTTCTGGTTGTCATAACCTTTCAGGCACAGATAGATGCGCGATCACATTTGAAGATTTCCTGTCACTTAATTTTAAGAATTTCTATTTGAAAGTGCGTATACTGTCTCCAAAGCACACACATCTCATTTCAATGCTTTTTTGAAACAGGTTTAATCTAGACATGACCTCACCTGTGTGGCTGCAGCGGCGCTACCAGCTTTGGAAAAGTCTTTCCCTGGAAACAGAACAAAAATACAGTCAGGAAAAATGCTAAACACGTTACATCGAGTTTAAATTAGTTTTTTTGTCTAATGAAATACAAAAATATTTACTTTTAAAATTCCACTTTTGATAAGTAAAACGCTGATAAGGGGTTTTCATAAGCTTCATCAACCAAATGTAGTTTTCTTGTAACGTTTAACAGCGACATCAGCCAACTGATAACACCTCAAATGGGTTCTGTTGTCATCCTCCTGATGGTGATGAGTGAAACCGAGGTGAGAAACGGATAAAAAGAAAAATCATCCTGGCCCGGTTACAGGACAAGTCGAGATCTCTCACCTTTAACTTTGTCCAGACGTAGGATCTTATTGGCCAGTCTGAACACGCCACTCGTCATTTTCACAGGATCATCACTTCCAACCTTTAACAAAGCAGGAAAAGATCAGCTGAACCAGCACACAGCTACAAGTTAGCAGTCCTTCACGTGTTTAAGCACTAACTAATAACTGGTACAACTTTAAATGACAACTTAAATAAATATGAACATGTACCAGCAGTGGCTGCTAAAAATATACACGTTTATTATCTTTGTTCACATATACAGAGACTCACAATGGTAACGAAGGCATCTTGAGGTTTAAGATTGTGTTTCTGGAGCACAGCAGAGATGGCGTCTTGCACCGTCTTATTGGACTTTGCCATGATTCCTACAGTCTTACCAGCAAAGGCGATTTCCAGCCTGAAACACAAAGAATTTACCATCTGATTTAGCACAAGTGGTTAACCTCAGTGAGCTAATGCTATTTTGACATCTGCATGTAGGCCGCTGGTGAAAGGAATGGCTGACCCCCAACAATATTTCAGCAGGAAATCCAAAATAAATTCTGACATGTTTAGTCTTGCATATCGTCACAAAGGACGATCTGTAAGTGAGGATGTGGGTGTGTGTGTGTGTGGGTGTGTGTGTGTCTGCTGGGGTGACAAAGACCAAAAAATAAAAGGAAGGAAGTATTGACTCACGCGAACTTCACTCTGAGCTCTAAAGTGACCTGCTGGTCTCTGAGGACAGAACAGTCCTGGTCCAGTGATAATGGCTGCTGCAGCAGTATTGAAAACATTCATCAAACGTCTGTCCAGTGGTGGTGGAGTGTGCAGAGTAGACGGGCACCCACCTTGTCCTTGCCATGAAGGTAAATGACAATATCTTTCAGTGGGAAGCCCCTCTTCTCACACAGGCTGGCCAGCATGTCTTTAATGAGCTGGCCGTTCCGTGTGGGAGCCAGGGAAGCGCTGCCATCAGGCAGGTAGACACAACAGTAACCGCTCCCACCTCCGTTTCCCTGCTCTGGAGAACGAGGGCCGAATTTTCCATTCTGGATTAGATGATAAAGGAAGTGAAAGCCATGTTTTGTTTTTCCTGCAATCATTAATATTATGTTGGTTAAACCAACAGCACCTTCAAACTACCTCCACCTACCTCCATTTGCCAGTAGAGGGACCCAAGTTCTCCACTGCTGCTGGACTTGGTGGGCGTTTGTGCATCTTTACGGGAGGCTAATCCATAGTTGTTGGATGCATCTATTGTTACTTGTGTGAAGAAACAAGCAGCACATGAGCATAAAGGTATAATTTCCCAACAGACAGAACAAATAGACAGACAGACAGACAGACAGACGGACAGACGGACAGACGGACAGACGGACAGACGGACAGACACTACCTCCTAGGGATCCTCTTTTCTGCTGACATTTCTCAGTTTTAGCAGCTGGTAGACTGTTGGACAGCTTGTTCTATTTGACATTGGAAAATAAACCAAGAAAATCAGGACAAGGATCCCACAATACCTCAGACACAATGAAATTCATGTCATAGGATGCTTAAAGCAACTGCAACAGCATTCTTTATATGCACCAGTCAGAGAATCTGTTACACAATATTTAACATCATGTGTAGCAGCAAACTTGTAGATATTATAAACTGGGTGTTCACCGATACGTGATCACACCAGAACTTTATCAGAACGCACACACCCATCATAAAAAGTGCTAATGTATAGTTAACAAGGTGTTAATTAGTGTGTTAACATGACACTTGAAAAAACTAATTATTGCCTTAATTGAACTACAGTATAACTGAACAACTGAAGTGGATGTAAAAGCGTTAGAAATTGATTTTAAAAAATTTTAAAAATTTTAAAAAAATTATTTGATTTGTAACATACCGATAGTTATATGTAACAAATAAAACACATGAATCTTGAGATACCCTGGAGTTGGAGTGTGTTTTTTTTTTTTTTTATCTCTTTGACATTAACTGTAACGGGTTGGGCTTTGCTGTGCTGTTCTCACGGCTCAACAATTAAATATGCCGCAGCTGGCAACACATTTCAAAACTGAACCAAGTTTAAAAAGCTGGCAGAGCACGGATTTTGACATCTGAAAACACATTTAACCAGACTGTCATCCCACCACATCTGCCGTGTGGAGCTAACCCCGTCAGTGGTGACTGAGCAGGCGTGGGATCTCATGGAAACTCACATCATTAAATGGGATTTCTGAAGGAAAATAAGGATGATCGATGTCGGCTACAGCTCTGTATTAAAACTGAAAATAGGAGTGAACTACAGGCGGAGATGTGAGTACATTTGCCCACGTTCAAATTGGGCCTAAAATAAAGTGTGATGCCAGCCTAACCTGCTGTGTTGACTTCATAGTCTAATTTCCATTCCCTAAACACTCATCAAACATGGCTGTACTTTCTCCAACTTGTCGCTACCTTTTTGTTCCCCAGTGATCTGCTTCCGGCAGCCACGTCATCCCAAGGTGCCATGTGGCCTTGCTGAGGTAGAAGCTTGCCTTCTACGCTTGCCAAGGTGCAGCTCTGGTAGAGAGGTGAGCGCACAAATCGCCTGTAGCTGTCCATCTTCATCAGCTTAAATATCTGACACAGAGCAGAGGACAGCGGCGCACCTTGAGTTTGAAGGTCAAGCATGCATCAGTGCATCACGGGGCACACAGACCTGCGCTTGAGCCTTGTTGAACATGTCGGGGGTGGGCTCCTCCAGGTCCTTCTCCTCTGTCTTAGCCGTGTCATCAATGTTGACAGGGTAGGGGGCATCCTCAGACAGGTACGCACTGTAGATGGAGCGAGCTTCTCCTTTCAGCTGACAACACAACATCAACAGCGTTTTATCTGTTACTTATTATCCGACATGAATGTTTGATTGCAATTCTGTCTACATTTGGAACTTGCTTGCTTCCAGATTTGTATTATTAGGCCCATTTCTTTTATAATGACATTTCATGATGTTGAAGAATTGAGAAGTTCCTGCATCATGCACAGACTTCTGTAAAGATGAGCCATCTCACCTCATCCACAGAGGCAGCAGGGATGTTCTTGAACTTCTCACAAGCCTGCCAGAATAAAATGTTCTCCGCACTCACCTCAGATTTCAAGAAGGCCTACAGAGAAAGAAACAGTATGAACACACACACACACACACACACACACACACACACACACACACACACACACACACACACACACACACACACACACACACACACACACACACACACACACAGAGACACACACACACACACACACACACACACACACCTCAGGACATAAAAACCAAGAACTGCTGGAATATACTGCTCACAGTGAAATGGTAGACACCACAGGGATCCTCCAGCAGCTTCTCGAATGAAACAGCCCAGCTCAAGACTCTGTTGGCAGGGTCCGCGTCTCCACCCGGGGTGCCTGGAAGACTGGAGTTATTGCCTCCTCCACCACCAGCTCTTGTAGACATGTTCAACTCTACACAACAACCAGTAGAGAAGAGCACCCCAGTGAGACACTCAAACAGATTTACTCAGAAACACACACACTTCCTTCAGGAGAAATGATGGTTCTTCAGATTTACCTCCATCTGACACTGCCTGGCTCTGTGGACAGAGAGAGAAGATTGATGAGGCAAATTATCTCCTTAACGGATGATTTATTTGGAAATAATCCCAAAATTAACTTGCTAAAATGCATGTAAAATAGTATGCATCGTTCAAGATGTGTTGTAATCCGTCAAAGTCAGATCAACAGCATGTAGAAGACAGAGCACCAATCAGATCGATAAAGCTCCAAAAACACAGTACTTTAAAAGCGAAAAATGGATGTCGAACGTGTTTTCAGTGAAAACGCAGCCCGAACATTACAGGCTGTTCTCACAGGAAGTGGTTGAGACTCATTCAGCTTTCAGAAACAAAAAAAAAAAGACATGTAAAAGTTCTGTCGACATCAATGGGTTTGTATCACAAACGACTTCAGTTCTGCAAAAAATGAATCTGCCCGTTAATCAGACGACCACATATACAGCGATTAAAACCCGCCAGGAACAATTCAGAAAACGAGAGCTTCCAGTCCCACCGAAACTGAACTCTGTTGACTTTGAAACCTGCGCAAGCACCTGTTTACGATTCAGATTTTTACCACAACAGCTACCGGTGTTGAAAAGTGGATCGTCTCTCAGCAGACATTGGCGTGACTGATCCGTTTCTTCCTGATTCATCAAACTGCTATAATCGAGCGTGTGAATATGTTGTTTGAAGGCGAGAGACACTTAGAAACAACCCACAAGTGATTTCACAACTAACAGTCACACTAAGTTTGTTTTAAGGCAAAACTGAGAAACTATGCTCACATATACACTCTACATGAACGAATCTGACTAAAAAAAAAAAAGAAACTGGACTGAATGTTACTTGATAACCAATTCTTATATGCAATCACGTGTAAGGACAAGTATAATGACCGCAATCTTATCTATACTGAAGTTATCTGCTTTTGACATCTCATATTTGAAGACTTTGATGTCTTACAAACTGGATTTGTTTAATACGAGTTAAAGTGAAACTGTCGTTTCTGAGAGTGACAGTCATTCAGGAACCGTCCCTCCCATGGCTCTTCAGGGGGATTCGCTTCTCCACATGGAAATTGTGCCTCTTTTACTTTTTCTGCTCAATATGCTTCAAAGCTCTGCTGCAAAAGCAACATGTTAGTACCTGCAAATGTAGTATCAGAAGAGGCCAAAGGACAGAGCCTAGTGCAAACTAGGTATAACGACATGAAAACGCCCCACGGTCTCCTTTGCATAACTTCTCCAATGTGTTCTGTATGTACAAAAGCTCGATGGCGCACCAATCACACATTAAAAAGCATGGCAACATTCAGAAATCCATTTTTGAATATGCACCGACACCTTCTGCTTTGCCAAGCCAAATCCAGAAATATAAGAGCTTCACACCAAAGCCTGCGGAGCCCACACATGACAGATTGGTAAACATGTATGGATTGGTTTCTGCTTCTCACTCAAGGATGTTTCACTACTACCGGATTCTGGAACTGCCAAGGCGTTGGTGATGATGGCAGAAGGATCAAGTTCTCCAAACCACTTCTGTTCACCACTCAAACTAAAAAAACTGAATAATAATCTAGAACTCACCATGTGGCCAAGAGGAATCCCCAAAGATTTGCTGTTCTTTGCCATGACGGCCCACAGACCTGGTCACAAGCTGAACTCTAACACGACACAGGCTTCAGTGGCACAGAAAGGGCTCCACCCAAACATAATGCACACACTTCAAACACACACGCGTGCGCGCGCATACACACACACACACACACACACACACACACACACACACACACACATAAACAGAAAAATTCATCACTTCGTTCTTCCTGTCACTTCCTGCCTGGAAGGGAAGTCTTGCCATAGCAACAAACCACAAAAGAGGAAGCTTGGTTGCCAAGTTGCAACTGTTGTCAGTCAGTCAGTGTCTTAAGAAATACTGCAATGTGGGAACACAGACAAGACAAATAAAGATAATGTTTATTTGTTTTATCAACAATTTGCAGCCTTCAATATCTACATGGCAATTTGCAGCTTGTTTTTTTTTTGTTTTTTGTTTTTTTTTTCTGTTGAGTTTTTAAAAACTTCTAGGACACACACTGGAATGGAGACATTAAATAAACTACAATATCTTCAGATGGTAATTCACCTGAAGCCTATGTGTTTAGCAGTTAACAGTAAAACTGGCCTTCATGTATGAATGAATAAAATGTGTTTTCACAGCATTTATAGCAGCTGCAGATCAGTGGATTCCCTTTACACTTTTCACTTTTTGCTGTTAACAATCGTGCAGAAAATCCTTTTCTTACCTTATTGATGTTATTAGTCGTCTTGTACCATTTATTGTAATTCCCGAATTTCTTTTTGGCTGCCACTTTTGCCAGGCTGGAAAACCTGCGACATACCAGCCGGAAAGAAAGCATCTTTGCAGAAACGAACAGGTGTGAAACACCAACATAACCAGCTTCAGTTGAAGCTCAGAGAAGCTGCTTTCAAACAGGCCACACACACAGGTGGAGGAGGCCATTTTAATTAACTCTGGTTGCTTCCCCAGGTAGCTAATACCTTAGGAAGTGTTGCCACTACCTGTGCCTTTATTTTCTGGATTGTTAAGTGAGTTTAAAGTGAGTTGCACACTAAACCACAACTTTAAGTTTTACAGGATCGTTATAAAATTGCTAAATGCAAAACACTTTGACATTGTATCATGCTAGCTTATAGCAACATGATAATGCTAATGATTGGCTAATTGTATGGACACAGATTGATCTGCTTGATTGATCAAGAGTGGTCTGCTTGCAGAAGCTGAATTAAATATGCTTAATTAAGTACTGTCCAACACAGCCAATGATCGATGAATTGATCCATGCCATTACAAACATTGAAAGTAATGAGCTTCATTCCATCACTAATACAGTAAACACCGACTGAGGAAACTACATATTTTTTTTATTTCGAATTCTGTAATTAGACGTTACTGAGATGACTGACATGGCGCTTTCAAGTAAAATTTACCTCGTTTTGTCCTTTTTTGTTCCGCTGTTTTTCTTTTCTGATTCAGATTTATGTTTAAAAACAAACCAAAAAAGCAAGAATAAAAAATAAAAAATAAAAATAAAAACACGACACGTTCACAGACTCTCGCTCCTTGTGGGTCAAAATATGATCCGCAGTGCCCTCTATTGGTCATTAATTCGAATTGTTATTATGGATGTTGTGTTCAAATGATATGACATTATAAAATACAACATAAAATAATGAATCGAATAATTATATTATTTTTGTACAACCAAAATTTTATCATTTCGAATTTTAAACAAAAAACCTGGAAATGGTACAATGGCATAACGAGCCTGATCATTGTCTGATCTTAAATGATCAAAAAAGTAAGATGAAACATTAACAGTCACTTAATTCAACCTTTTTTTATTATCTCTGTTTTTCCTGTAGATTCTTGTCCAGTCAGCAGAGTGCATACATGGCCAGCGTCTTTCTGAGTCACTCGCATCAAGATATCTTATAGACAGAAAACTGACTATAGGGGTCAGGAAGTAAGGCATGGAATGCACCCAGTTGTGCTTTAAATAATAGATAAAAAGTTTTAAAAAAGAAACACAAAGAAACACAAAATGCAAATAAAAATGCAAAAAAAATAATACTGAAAACAACAACAATAACTACTACTGACTACTATATATATAGTATGCTACTATAACAATAGTGTTAGCTATTTAGCTAAAGATAACCCCCCTTTTGATATTCTATCATTGTTATTAGGGATTTAGCAGTCCTTTTTATAAGAAAATTAGAACAATTAAACAAATATAGATGTCATATTTTTAATCATTCTGATATTCTGAAAAGAATCAATACAGTCAGCACATGTAAATAAACCAGTGCCAATGTATTTATTTTCTCATTGATTTCTATTTAATATTTAAAAAATAACGCAGAGATTCTGAAAAGGCCAAAAAAGAAAGTCATCTTGTCAGGGGGTCGGTCCACCTGCTGTGTTGTGTCATCTCCACATGATGTCGCTGTTAACAACAAGTACAACTTGGCCGTTTTTAGGCCTGGTGGATTCCTAGTTGAACAGAAATGAAAGAAGCAACGTTAAATTCGTTGATTTGGGTTTGCTTAGACACTTATCGTGTAATTTACATTAAATCCTAATGATGTCACATAGTCTCGGTGTCTTCAATGCTGACTGTTTTGTGTCCACATGCTGACAGAGCTTTGGTTCTGCTGATCAGTGGTATTTCCACTGGGGTCGTGGTTATGATGACGTCACCAGCCGTTGATAAGAAACCAAGGTCTCTCACCTTTGAGTCATGAGTGTCGCTTGAGACAGGCAGGGTTGAGGCTGTAGAAATAATGTGGACATCTGTGTTGTCTATGTACAAAACGTGTACATTATGTATATTCTTTTTACAGCATTCTGTGAAATTTACTCAAAAGTTTTTAATGCAGAGTTGCATAAAAAGGCTGGCAGCAATGTTGTTAGCTTTACATACAGATTAGGAGGCATCAAACCGCTCTGTCTGGTTTTAATCTTCACCAAAACTCAAAAGGTAAAATGACAAGTAGAGCTTTTTTTCCCCCCCAGACTACATCTTTGCTATGAGCAGTTGCCAGGCAACACACACACACCCACACACACACACACACACACACACACACACACACACACACACACACACACACACACACACACACACACACACACACACACACACACACACATACACACACACAGACTCACACAAAATCTGGCACAAACTCCAGGAAATAAATATGCCACCTCCAAGCTACATATTTACCATATGCATGTTAAGGAGGTGGAGGATTTTTCCAATTTAGTTAATCTGGATTCCTGTCAACATCATTTCCCGTCTGTGGAGCTTTTTGATCTGTTTAATTAAATGTGCGCATTGTTTCCGCTGATCAAACAGCAGTGCTTTAACTGGAGAACGATATTATAGGAAGTTCCATCAGAAACTCGTAAGGAGAAGGAAAAAAACATATAAAATCCTTTTTGCTAACATTCCCATAATGCCTTGCAGCCGGTAAGGTCAATAGACAGTACGGTATATAAATATAATTGAATACTTCCAGTTAACATTCAAGGCATTTGGCATGTTAACTCCTAGATAACCAATATCTCTCTCTCACACTCTCTCCCTCCCTCGCTGACAGTCATAAATAAGAGTCAGTCTGTCACATTTAACAATTACTGTAGTTTTAATGGAGTCCTAATTAAATGTGTTACATACTGACAATAAAATGTCTTAATATCTGTGTGTACATTTAAAACTAAGTGCATGAGATTGGGTGCGTTCACGTTATTATGTTGATCCACAACGTTCAAGTGACCCACACTGGCTGAGTGAAACACCTGCGTGATTGAAGAAAATATTCTAGAGATGTTTTAAATGTTTTAATCCCAACACGGGGCAGGCGAGCTCAGACTAATCCCGCCGCTCTGCTCACATGAACACGTTACAGTCAAGCCTGATATTGGCTGAAACAGAGCAGATACATGTGGGGTATTAATGCTGTCTAAGAGAAGGGAGGTGGGGAATTTGAGGATGATTTAAATTCCATGCTTCAGCCACATGATGAAATCCATGAAGTGTAGCTTGACCCCTACATATCCATATGACATATGATCTTTTTTTTAATGTTTCAGTGTGTGAGGCAGGACGGTCTATTCAGTTTCCTCCTCGAGCAGGTGGCTAAGGGATAATCCACATAAAGCCACTGCCAAGTGGAGAGGGAGGGATGGACAGAGTAGGTGGAGGGAGGTGACGGATGGAGTGGCCTTTGCATGGATGACGAGGGCTAATTCTGGCCTCCTAATCCCAGCCCCCCTCCCTCCCCCTTCCTGTTGCTAACTCCACAGCTACAGTAAAAAGGCAACTGGCGCCCAGGTAGATGTTACGGTCACATGCACACTTAACCCCACCACAGGAAGACAAAAACACAGAAGACAGGAAGGCTTTTCCTGGATTTCCTGGACCTGTAGGACACCTAGGTGAGCACCAGCAGAGAATGTAGCTACGGCCCTTGGGCCAAGCCACAGGAAACACCGCCACCATGGGAGAAGCTCAAAAGGTAGGTGATCTGACATTCATGACTCATGAAATCAGCTCCATCTACTCTGTGTCTATGATGGGGTTAACTAAATAAAGCCTTTAAATGATTAACTATCATCAGGAATCATGTCTTTGAGAATGTGGTCACGGCTGTAAAAAAAAAAAAAGAAGAAGAATTTTAGTCAAGAAGTAACGTCCTGTGGTAAAGAATGCTGTAAATACAACAGTGCTGTCAGTGTTCCTGTAACTCCTGTGGTGTTCCTGTATGATGTGACCTACCATCAGTCACCCCTCCTCCCTCCCTCCCCCATGCAGGGCTTACTCTCTGTCATTGAAAAACTGAAGGGAACCACCGAGCAGGAGGTCCGGATCGTGCTCCTGGGGCTGGACAACGCTGGCAAGACCACCCTGCTGAAGAGCCTGGCCTCCGAGGACGTGAACACCATCACACCGACGCAGGTGACGCGGTTCAAACACATCCTGTGACGTCAACTTCAACTTGTTTTGACTTTAAGTACTGCCAGACACCAATATTTGGACTCCGTTTAAAACAACTATAATGCATTTGAGATGAAATTGAGCATCTTATCTGGGGCTGAAAGCCAGGTCTGCAAGATCTAGGAGGATTGTATTTAATCTCATGAGCCCAGCTGGACCGCCACACACTCCTGCTCAAAGTAGCTGGACTCAGATACCTTCCGCCCTCCTGACACGTTTTAAAATGGAGCGAGGCTTTCAGGGCACACAGCAGCAGCAATTAGTGAAAAGAAGGTGTTTTTAAATAACCCTGATCAGACATGAGCCCTCTGAGGATCCAGGCCTTGTGGCAAG
>BJFM01000252.1:75449-113079 GCA_016586285.1 Arothron firmamentum | reverse complement strand
GTGTGTGTGTGGGTGTGTGTGTGTGTGTGTGTGTGTGTGTGTGGGTGTGTGTGTGTGTGGGGGTGTGTGTGTGTGTGTGGGTGTGTGTGTGTGTGTGTGTGGGTGTGGGTGTGTTTGTGTGTGTGTGCGTGCGTGCGTTCCAGCCATACACAGGGGTTCCCAGGAAGATGATGGACTCCCACTCTGGCATGTATCTCATTTGTCCCTTTAGTTTTAGGCAGCGGCTCCCATCCCCCCAGCTCTCCATGGCATTAGCACTGTTACCATCTGAATGAAGATGATTTCCCAGCACTCGTCAACAAAGCAGTTTAGCATTTTAGAACAATAATGAACACTCTTTGAAATGTGGAAAGGACTAAACAATAACGAGAAAAAAAAATACTGAATTAAAAGAAATGTGGGCAAAGCATCGGGTCAGAGGGCCCCCTTTCTTATCTTAGAATGAGATTATCACCTTTATAATCATCTCCGATGATGGACTGGAAAGCCATGAGCTCCACGTCTACGTCTGCAGAGCGGTTGGCATTTTCAAAGTCAGAGTCTGTAGAAAAAGACAACGGATTATCGGAACCATTAACAGACACATTTGTGTTTTCAGCTCATGATTCAAATGCAATCAGTCTGCAAACATCTTATGACAGGAAACCACAGACTTCAACATCTAAGACGGAGTTGCTGGAACCAGCACCCCATGTTAAAACCTTCTACAATAAGCACGCCGATGCAAAATTAGTGGAATACTGAGGCATTAAAGCTGATCTGAAATATGTAAATTGGTTTATCAAGGCTTGATGATAACAGATGTGTGTGTTAGAATAAAAAGACCTATGGTACATATTTATATGAATAACTACGGTGTATGTAGAGATATTGTGGTGTAATAATTTAATCCAAGCTGTGAGTGTGTTGTTATTAGATGTGAATAATAATAAGATGTGTTTTGGACGGTCGTGCTCATGCTGTGCTCATTTTTCTAACATGAGTGGTGGTACCAATAGAGAAATGCCATGTTCTATTATAATATAAACTAACTCTTCTTCTGCAACGGACTGATCCGACCACGAGCCAGAAAGTCCTCGACCACCAGAAACACACCCCTGTGAGTGTTTGCATGGCTCCCACTCTTACTCTGGACTCGGTTGTGAAGGTTCCTTTCTCTCTTAACGGGCTCCTTTGACATGATCTCAAACAGGTTGTTGGGGTGAGAGATAATCTGTGTGCAGATCAGAGTCACACTCATTCTGCTGAAATCTAGATGCTGTCGTTTCACCTGAACTGAACACTGAGACCGTCTGTGAAACCCGTCAGATGTTACCATGTTCCAGGTGAACTCCACTAGGGGGCGAGCCAGCAAGAAGGCGTCGTTGATCTTCTTCCCGTCTAGATCAGGGAAAACTGTGGCCAGGCCGGAGCCGACATTATGCACCACCATGTCCTTAGGAGGCAGGGAAGTGCAATGGTTGTTGCTTATTTGAAGCTTCACGTCCTTCATTAACTAGCTTAGGGGCACAGATTACCTGTCTGAACACAATGTTAAATGGAAAGACCTCAAAGAAGAAGTCTGAGGTAATGGGCAAAATCTCTTGCTCTTCCTCATCCTCCTTCATGATGTAGCGGTAGGCGGAATTATCGAAATTCAGCCTGCACAAAGTTAGAATCAATATGTTAACACGTGACATTAATTTGGGAATATTGACATATACGGTACATATGACACAATTTATGACCATTCATGGAGCACATTTATATCAACATATGCAAGATACTTAAATAGTTTCTATATATTAGGCAGTATGAAGGACAGTCTCCTGAGTACCTCATGGTGACGTGGGAGTAGTCTCCGACCATCTGCTCAGACAACACTTCCACGTGGATGTCCGTGTCGTAGAACTGCTTCCCCATCTGCCTCAGCTGACCCATGGCGTAGTGCAGATAACCTTTACGCTTGCTCCTGCAGGTGAGGAGCAGAACCACATGTCACTCCTTCTACACAGAACTCTCGTTCTCTCTCTCTCTCTGGTTGGTTGGTTTTTACCGTCCTGGTGTCACACCTGTAGTGGAGGGTGACCCCAGTGGCCGACTCCTCCTGGCAGAAGAAAGTTGGAGGCTGCACCTTGGGGTAGCTGAAGCGCAGGTACTCGTGGAGGTTATCCAGGCCGTTGACAAAGTCACGTACGTGACGTCCGAGTACCTGAAGATTGAGGATGTTAGAGAATGTACACAATGTTTTTCTTTCATTTAAATTACAATTTATAGAATAATCTGCAGTATTTACTCTCCTATACAATCTCAGTAAATCCCAGTTTTATAAATATCTAGAGAAAACCCACATAAACACGGAGAGAACATGCAATCTCCACACAGCAAACACAGAACTGAACACAGAACCTCCTTGCAAAGCCATCATTTTAAATTACTTAAAAAAAAATCCTTCAGAAATAAATTATTTATAACAAGGACGGGGCGATGTACCAGAGTTTAATCCCTACATGAATAATAAGTATGTACATATAGGCCATGCTCAGATTTTTCCATTATTTGTTATTTCTGCATGGGTTTTTAATTCAAAACTGCCAGAAAACCTGTTTTAGGTGAAACTAGCTAATTTCCATATATAATCACTGTTATTATCATCAGTTTGGTAGTAATATGCAGATTGTGTCTTTCAATTATAACTGAATGAGTACTGAATAATCAATAGAAGAAGCATACAGTTTAAAATCCCGTTCTTCAACATTCCATAAAGAATTTACAGCCTATTTTTTTTCACCTTGAGGATCCTGTCATAGCCGTACTTCCCAACAAAGCCCAGGAAGTAGACTCCCCAGGAGTTCATCAGCTCATTGTAAGGCGTGCCTGTCACTCCACTGGCTGCCTTCGCAATACGAGGGATCACGCTCTCGCTGTACACCTGTAGACACACACACACCAACATGGAGGTAATGCTTCATTTGTGCTGAACGATTCGGTCACATTTCCAATGACTGTACCTGGTGTGTGACAAACGAGTGTAACCTGACGTCTGCCCTCTCTCGAACCAGCTTCCAAACGTCGTCTCCATACGACTCTTTGATGAAGTCATGAAGACTCTCACACAGCAGCCCATACATCCTGTCTCTCTGGGTTGATGCTCAGGCTGAACGCTCCAGTTCCTGGTTTCTAACAGCCTTCCCTGAGGGTTCCTGCAAACGAATGAGGAAGATTCACAATAATGACTGTTCCCGGGCTCCAAACGGACTATTAATGCATTTAGCTTTCAGCACAAACCTAGTCATGCACTGACTATAGCTGCAGTTGCTCTCCCTCACACCACCTGGGGAGTTTGCCTGTCTTCACACTCCCAGACAAAATAGGTGTTTATCTAAGAGCTGGAAAAGGCAAACGGTTTTAAAGGCGCTCCGGTTGTCCAATCCTCCCTGTCTGAATGGGCTTTTTTTTGTTCTCTTGTCAGCACCTGGTGGCCGTGGAACTCTCTCCATGTGACATGAACACACTGTGGGGGCACCTCTCAATTCCAGATGACCCCAGTCATGGGACTGGTATGTGGATAAATATACACACATATAAGAAAGACAAAGAAAACTACCCCTCAAGTGCAAAATACAAACATACAAATTTCTTTTACTCTACTTGACAAAACTAAGGTAACTAAAAATACACTATAAATGATCAACGACGTTTCAGCTGGAACTGTGTGTCTCTTGCTGGTTTTTTGCGACTCACAATGAATTCGCATTTTCTTTCAGGGTCCCGGAGGCTTCCCAATGGGGGGCAGCGGCATTGTGGAACACTGCAAAATCGATATCCAATCTCAGCAAGGATAAGGAAGAATATGTTTTCCCCGTTCAGGCTGCTGCTGGCAACAATAAATTGATTTAGAAAAAAATAACAGGACAAACTTGAACTATGTGCAGATCAGGAAGACCTTGTTTGTATGTGTATGGAGGTGCATGCATATGTTGCATATATGGCATATATAATTCTGTTTATTATACAGATTATTTAAATTGCTGTTGTTGCCTAATGTTAACAACACACCACTATATTTGTTAATTATTTTCTATGGTTCCTATTGTTTCTTCTTCTTAGCAATAGGATAATTGTAGCAATTAGTTTTATTGTCAAAGTGACAGTTGAGAACCAAACTACGCATTCTGGCTGTACCTCACAACTGCAAAGGCCTGTTTCTGACCTGGTTTTAGGTCAGGTTTGGTGGACAGGTTTGGACTAGGGTCAGGGGGTTGGTTGTGATGGTTAGGGTTAGGGTAAGGGTCTGGCTAATGCATTGCGTCTATGAAAGTCCTCACATAGATAGAAGTACATGGATGTGCGTGCCGCGTGTGCGTCATGGTGTGAAGATACAAAAATACAGACACACAGAAAGGATCAGATTTTAACGTCAAGATGTAAATCTGACAGTTATAGCTTTTATAGCTGCCCACCCCCCCAACACACACACACACACACACACACACACACACACACTCCCTCCATCTATCCATCCTCACTTTCTTATCCCCCTGTGAAAATAAACCGGTGAGGTAAGTGCCCGAGGCATCCTTGGATGACTTGCGCAGACGCTTCCTTCCCAACTGCAGGGCAGGAAAAACGGAGCCACTGCTTACTCCAACCCCAGCAAAGAACACACGCACAGAGGGGAGACGCAGGTAAGGCCTGCACGCCCGTGGAAGGAATCATTCTGAGGAAAGACGCTCATAAAGGACTGGCTGCTTTGTATGTGGAAGACAAGTTGGAGCTTTATTGCTGTTGCCTATATTAACTGTCTAAAAGTCTAATCTGTGTGTGTGTGTGTGTGTGTGTGTGTGTGTGTGTGTGTGTGTGTGTGTGTGTGTGTGTGTGTGTGTGTGTGTGTGAGGAAACATAGGGAACATTAAGCCTGACTCAAGCATTACTCACCTAACTGCGACATGCATCATTAGTGTGGAACTAAATGGAATGGAAAGAAATGTTCTCGTTGTATGCATCAGCCAAACATGCAATGCTGCACCTGAATACTTCCTGGTGTGTTTACAAAGGTGTCCATACAGGATTTCTAAACAAAACACAGTTTAGAAAATCCCTCTGATAATTCTGTTGGTAACATGTTTTCCAAATAGCAGTCGAGGACGATGATGTATTCAGGCCTGGACGACACCACGAAGCGGAGGATGATGCAGGCTAAGGCTCTGTCCATGGAGGCCAAAGGAGGTTGGTGGAAGAGTGTGCAGTCGTTGTTTAATCATGCTGTGTATTGCTATGACAGTTTGCTAATTGCCTTTGTGTTAGCGTGCGTGCGTGTATGATTGGGAGTGTCAGCAGTTCAATACACATACAAAAACAGAGGACAGGCAGTGTGGTGTGAACCCCCCCTCCTCCCCCCAAAAAAGGCGCTGGTGTGGAGTTCTACAGCCCAAGTCTCTGAAACCGCGAAAACGGACTCCCACCAACGAATTATACACCAGCTGATCAAAGACATGCTCAGACTTCTAAAGATTTTTTAATGTTGGCGAAAGAGGGACACCCTCTTTCATCCAAGGATTCTATTTATATGCCTAGTTACCCACGCAACTCTGGACCACAACATTCAAGACGCCCCCCCACTCCCGCCTGACGTTACCTCGGGGCTATTTCAGACGCTGCTGTGGCACGATACAACACGAAAAGGGACCTCAAGCAAAAGCTGTGCAAAAAATAAGGAGTTAGTAATGCTGCGCACGCTTTAGCAGTTTTATATCGGCGCCTGTCAGCTGTTATAGAGTTGACAGACACAAGAAGATCAGAGGAGACATTAAAATTTGCCAGAGGTCCTCACAGTTTCCCTTCTTTCAAATGTCCAGAAGTTACTCCTGTCAAACATCCCGTGTCAGCATGCGTTCCTGTGTGATGTAACCTAAACCGACTGTTTGGAAATGTGCAGGAATATTGAGTTAAATCCCTTACACTTCTTCTCTGTCGTTCTGTGTTGCGGTGCCAGTGGGGCTGAACCTGGGGAAGAAGATGAGCGTCCCCAAAGACATCATGATGGAGGAGCTCAACCTTTCAGCTAACCGAGGCTCTCGCATGTTTCAGGAGAGACAGAAAAGGGCTGAGAGGTTCACCCTGGAGAATGCCGTCAACGGGATGGAACACACCAGCAGCGTAAGGAACTGGGAGACGACACGGATGCGCTCTGTTCATTTAAAGATCACGTAGATCTGTTTGTTCCCACAATCATTTTTCTGTGATGCAGTCGAATACATTGAATGTGACTGTCAAGGTCAAAGAGGCGCAGCTTAAGAAGGTCCTGGGTTCAATTCCGGCTCTACGAGTTTTCTCAAGGCCCTCTAGGGTTTAAAAACAGGCACACTGGGTTGACTGGAGATCCTACACCGCCTCTGGATGTGGGTTGGTGTGGAGATACCGGCGATTTAACCTTCCCACCTTTATCTCGCTATCACTGGCCTTGTTATGTGAATGACTGCTCACATTTGGAGACTGAAAGCGCCAACATGTTCCAACAGCAGAAGGCTGATTGTCATTATGCTGTTAAATATTTCACTTTCCCTCAGATTTTTGCACATTTTCCAGGTGCTTACCGAGATCGTTCCTCCGCCCCAGACCTTCCAGCCGGTCCAGAGAGGCAAAGAGAACCAGGTTTTAATCATCCCTGGAAAACATCACCTGGTCAAGGGCCTACAGAAGAGTGTTGCCACGAAGGGCAGGCCTGACGTCCTTGCTCCAGGTAAATCCACAGCAAAGACGACCATTGTCCTCAGGATTAGCTCATCAAAGGCGAAGCGCCGACACCGAACCGTCCATCTTTTGTTAATCCTCACGGCGCAAATGAGTTTTATTATCTGTGCCAGCAGCACGAGCAGTTTGAACAAAGCAGCTATCAGCAGCCATCTTCTCTGAGTGTCTTTGTGGATGTGGTCTGACAGTACTCCAGAGTTGACAGTCAGCGTTTTATTAATGGAGATTCACGCTGAGATCTCATTGCTCCATGACCTGTTGTCACATCAAGATGGATGTGGTTGTACTTTGGTAAAAGGAGACATTTAGATTCATCAATTTTTGCTCCCGTCAGGATATTCTGGCCCTCTGAAAGAAGCTCCCTCCGAGAAGTTTAATACAACAGTTATCCCCAGATCCTACTGCTCCCCATGGACATTAGCTTTGGGAGGCCACGAAGAGCTCCAGAACGTCCTCAACGCTCAGCTGCTCCAGGACCAGCTGCCACCTGCCAGTTACAGGTGCTTCAACAGGTTAGTGTGGCTCGCAGAGCAGCCGAAGATTGAACCGGGATAACCATCACAGCCCTCTTTCCTGGGCTCCAATCCACATTTCCACGCTTTGAAAATGAATCATTCTGTCTGGCTTGCAGCTCCTTGCTGCTGTGTGACGGCTATTTTAAACTGCGGATCTTGAAAGCAGATCCGCCAGCTTTCCACAAGAGATTTCACAGGAAAGGGAATCGCCTTTCTGGTGACGCCAACAGAATTACATCAGGATAAGATCACACTGAGACAGGTGGAAAAATACAAAATGCATCCCGGGGGGGGGATCTGTTGACACGTCACGTCATCGTCATTATTAAATAATGACGCCTTAAACCAGAACTCAGGGGCTAAATGAGCAGCTCAGATTCACTGAACCTTGACGGAGTCATCCTGAATCCCAGGTGCTTTCTCCTTTCCAGCTATCACACAGGTGCCAGGCTAGGTCAGCACGCATCACCTCCTTCCCCACTCAGGGAAAGAGACATGAAACACAGGGTAACCAGCCGGCTTAATAAGCTCTCTTCTTTCTCAGATCAGCACTGCCGTTCGGAGGAGCTACAACCAGCAAGAGGGCGATCCCGGTGATTAGCTTTGAGGCCGTGGAGTCCCAGCAGCTGCCCGGTATCGCTCTGGAGCGCATGTGCCGACGGCCCAACTTCAACCGAGCACCCAGGGGATGGGGGGTTGATTACCACCCTGAATCTAATGAACTATAGAAATGGGCTGATCAGCAAAAAGACTGAAACACTGGCCGATGCTTGCACGTTAAAAAAAGAAAAAAGGCAGATCCCTTAAGGGGGGCATGACTTATAAGCTAGTTTGCCTTTGCTGGGCTGGTCTATGAGTAAGCCAGGGTGGAATCAGCATCTGGGATGAGATGAAGAGCTCCACCTATGCTTCTTTGTCATCAACATGTCTTGATTGACTCAACATTTAGCCTCACTCCCGTCTTCCCCTCCCCAGTGTCTTGTAAACCTGCTGGAACAAGAGTTAAGAGTACATCCGCTCAGCTCAATGGCAAAATCTGTCATTTTAATGACAAAAACATTTAAAGCATTGTAATAAACGTTATGCAGTGGGAACATTGTGTGAAAATGAGGAAAAACAAAAAAAATGGTCAGATTTAAAAATTGCTCAGAAATTGTTCTAACTCACTGTGTGACATATGACTAAACTGTAGTAATAACACAATTTATATATATATACACACACAGAGACTCCAACCCAAGAGGATTAAAAGCCATGAGGCTCACTTCTTGCACCGATAGGTGCTCCTCTACCGTTTTAATATCCCCTGTTCAGCTGTATGCTATTTGACAAATTAATCCCGTATCATCCAGGCAGTCATCTGTCCATACACAGATGGTCCTTTTCTGTTTATTCACAGCACTGCAGGTGGTTACATGAGTCAGGTGTTATTCTATAAGTAGTAACATTTTCATTTCCCCTAGTGATCTCTGTAGGTTTACAGCATCAAATTTGGAGCATCCTGCCAGATTTGACCAAAGAAAGAAAGACACAAACACAGTTCAATGTGACTCCAGCAGTTAATCTCCGTGACGGGAACCGTGGGCACCATGGGCACCCATGCGCTGAGGGTCCTGAGAGGGGTAGTGGATTTGTCCGGGAGGTTTCATGTTCAATGGAGGGGGCATAGGGGGAGCCAAGTGACCCATGGGGTGAAACATTGGAGGCCCAAATCCTGATTAAAAAGAGAAAGAATCAGCAGGTGTACACAGATTTGCCTGCATTACAATTATTAATGGAAGCCTGGGAATTGTACAACGTATAATAAGGCATAACAAAAAGGATTTTTAATTTCCTGTGCATAATAAATATATAACAAACAAATTCAAGAGGGTGCATTTAAAATAGGATTAGTCAATGAAGTGTAAATCCATTCTTATTGGCAATGAGATCAACCGAAATAACCGAAGATTGTATTCTGTATAATGTGTGAGACACAAGCTGCATGTGGGGTATTTAACCTGGAGGAGGTGGGTTGATGCCTGGAGGTGGAGGGAGAGTCATGTTCATGACTGTAGGAGAGGTGCCGGGGTCCAGGTTGAAGTAGTTAGCAGGAGCATCTTCATCCAATGCTGGTGGAGGAGGAAGAGCTAGAATCCAAATAGGGAACAAGTTAAGATAGCATCACACTTCCTGCGAGTGGAAATGATTTGTATGTTCAGAGTTTATATTGCACCTTTTGTAAAAGAGCTCCAATTAAAAAGAACAAAAACTCACCGCCTGGCAGCCCAGGTACGGGATCAAGCCGGGTGCCCATCTCATTAAGGCCATCTTTGCCTTCGTTCCCTCTTGCTGCTTGAGACCTAAAACAACAACACACTTTAATCTATTCCATAATTACCAGTGACTCTTGCTACCAAATGGAGCCCAGCAGCAATCACATATCAAGCGTTAGTTTCTGTTAGCCTCAAAAACATTTTAAGCATTTAATAGAGAAATTACCATCGCTTTGTGGGACCATAACACTTTTCATCACAGAGAAGTGGTTTGTCTAAATTTTGTTAAGCATTGTAACTCAAAAACGTTATCAATTTTATCAGCTTTTTACCTCCCCCATTTAACGGTGAGTCTTCGTCCATTGATGATGAGCTTGTTGAAGGACTTTTCTGCAGCCATTTCTGCTGCCTGCCTTGTGGCAAACTGGATAAAGGCACACTGCTGTCTCTGGACTATGGTAATGGTACGAATTTCACCAAACTGGTAAAAGAAATTCCTGCAAATAAACAACCACCAGAATTAATGGAACAAAAAGTAACTTGCATGATGCACACTGATTGGCCACAAGAAGCACCATATACTGGTGTTACAAATGTTTTTAAAATTACTTTAGATCTCCATCTGTGACGTTATCGCCCAACCCCCCTATGTAGAGGGTAGTGATAGACTTGTCTTCCGGTGGATCCAATCTTGGCATTGCTGAGGCCCGTTTCAGCAATTTGTCTGCCACTGGATCATTAATGCCATAGTAACGGTCTTTAATGTTCTGGTCGGCCAGAGGGTCATCGGGATCTGTGGGTTTTTCATGCCTGGAAAAAAGGAAAACAATTGACACACTGAGCAAAAAGGCTTAACTTTTATTTTTACCAATTTTAAATATTAAAGGGCTTAAAAAAACAAACAAACATATACAACAGTGGAAGCAATCAGATTAGTTTGATTATGAGATGATAAATAATATGTTTAAATTACCTGTAGGGACACTCTTCCCCTCTCTTACACTCTCCCTTCACCCAGAAGGAGCAGATGTGCGGTCGGTTTCTCTTATAATACGGTGTGGTCCTGGCCAGTTTCAGCAACATGTCACTAGAGCTGGGTGCTTTACCAACCTGGCCCACTGGCCGTGTACCATCAGAGTTAGCCAACTGAAAAAAGAAAGGTTCAAACAGATGAGGCATCAATGACAAAATAAATAAATAAATAAATAAATAAATTACTCTATGGATCATTTAGGGACCATTTTCAGAGATACTTTTAGCAGCACCATGCATGTTCCAGTTTAAAACTCTGTAATATCATAAACCGACTAAAAGTTGGACCTGTCAAGCAAAAGCTTGAAACAAGCATTTCTGAAAGTGAAGCAAAATAAAAAATACCTCTCGTTCCATGTTCTGCGTGTAGTACTCCTTGTTCACATCTGATCTTGGAATGTCCTCTTTAATTGTAAGCCCTGTGTCTCTCACCTGGATGGGCAATCCTGTCACACAACAAGGAACACATTTAATGTTATAATTTACGCATCACTGAGAAGCCACATTTTTGTTTCGTGTCATAAAAATCCAAGGTGCTGATGCTCACCATATTCCAGGTCAAGAAGACATGTCTGACAGACATTTTTAATTTTACTGCAGGTCTGACAAACCTCCGTCTTCTTGAAACGCATACGTGACCCCGGACACCACCGGAAAACTGTAAATGGCCGAGCACAGATCTGTTGAAAAAAGTATGAAAAGTAAATATTTTCCTGTGCAGTAGTTTATGATAGAGCATATAACCTATCTATACATACCTTGCACTCTTTGCCATACTTTTCCTTGGTCTGTTTAAAAATTTTTTTAAAAAGCACAAAAGCATGTCATCTCAGCATCGCTTTGACAGAACAAACAGTTATTTTTTTCTAGTTCTCATCTCACTCACCATTCGGATGTAGGGGTTTTCTCCCAAACATGTCTGACACAGAATAGGAAAATCCTACAAGACAATTTAAACCAGTGTTTTAAATGAATCACAGGGAGACATCAAGAATAAAGTAGCATTTACACTGTTTCCCCATTTATTTAAAGATGCTGTTTCAATTTATCGTCAGTATCTGCCAAACACAAATATGTTAAGAAACTCTGTAAGAAACACATGTAAATATACTATTCTGATGTAGTGAAAGACAAAAATAAAGAGAGTCAACACGCGGGTGCTAACAAGTTCGTTTTACATTAATTTAAGCTTCATTAATCAATATATGTATGTATATTACAGCCTATACAACAGCCTAGATCTCATGACCACACTGTATTAAAGGATATTAAATTTTGACTTAATTGGTAGAATTGTATTTGCCTTAATATCATTTACTCTGAAATATCAATCATGACACCAAATGGCAACGACTTACATCAAAATCTTCGGTTATATAGAATAATTTTATCCTCAAAATAGTAGAAATTGTTTACGTGACATTTTAAATACGATTGTTAGCATGCTAGTGCTAAACTGATAGTTCAAAGTAAAAAAACAAACCAATTCTAGGCGAACGCAAGGTTTGAGATCAATTTTAGTAAGCCAATGATACTATATTGTGAATAAAAGTGTTCAAACGACACAGTCGTGATTCCAGTAATAAAAGGGACATAAAAGGATGCATTATGATAGCACTACCACGCTTTGACTAGCAGTAGCTAGCGGAAAGCTAACTAGTTCAGAAGCTAGCCAAACATGGTATATGGCAAAATAAACAAATTATAAAAACGCTGCTTGTCATTTCTATATTATAGTTGGAATTACAGTGTGTCCATCACTTTCTGTTATACAAACAGCATAAATATGAATGATGAAACGTACCGCGTCTTCCCAGTTCTGTCTATTGTAGGTGTTGGATCCTAGCGATGTCGCCATTTTGGTAAATGCAGTCCAATCCTGATCGTGTAGTGACGTGCCTCCTTTACAGAGGCGCGTTCACGAACCAATGCGCGAGACCGCTGCTCGTTTATGATGGGGAATGTTGCACTGCATGCCGGGTAAAAGTTTTCTTCTTTTTTTTTAAAATTACCTCCGCCAAGGAAAGGGTTATGTGACAGCAAGGGTTATCTGTCTGTCTGGCTGGCTGGCTGGATGTTTGCAAAAACAAAAACAAAAAAAAAAACTCAAAGTTATTTGGGTTTTAAAAAAAATTTCAGGCAATGTTGATGATGGGCCAAGGAACATATTAATTTATTGGTGATATTCTAGCTTGCAGAGGGACTATGATCTTCCAAAGATTATAGGCCAAGGACTTGGATCATGAAGCCATCTACTATGGTACATAATCTTATATGTCTATATACTGTATGTACAATACTAGCTATAAGTCACAATATGTGGGGGGAAATGAGCTGAATGGTGGAGGTCTGCGCTCTCCTCGTGCTTTTCTATTTGGCAAAAGTAACAATTAAAATACAAAAACCTAAAACAACAGAAAGATAAATTAAGTAAATAGGCTTACGTATTAATTGGAATACACTTGTGATGACAAAAGCAATAATGAACAAAAATGGTAAGAGGACGAAACATTCAAAATACCTTTCTTGCTTTGTTATTCAAAAGAAAATCTACATTTATTTATTATCATACCTGTATGATAAAAACTGATCGTACTCAACACAAACATACCTTTTTACCAGTGTAATTTATATTAATTTTTGGATTTTAGTTATTTACTTAAACTCTATTTAATTTGTAGTATGATCATGACCTAGTTGTGTTGTGTCAGGCCAGATCATTTTGCTTACCTGCAGCAAAGATTAAAACCGAGATAATAAATAAGTCTTGAAAATTAAAGAAATGCAATATGACGCATTTAATATAGTCACATTTTTCATTCCATTCATTATTCATGATTTGTTTAAAATAAATAATAATAATTTGAATCACCTGCACTCTCAACTACCTGCATGTTAACAAAGAAAGATGACTTCCCGAGTCTTTGTGTTGTGAAAACCACAAACATAAAAGAAAGGATCCAAAAAATATTTCTGCGTCGTCAAGGTGACGGGAAATGTCACTGAATACTGACCCTTTGTTGTTACCATGGCACGCTGTTATAGACTCTCTCACTGAAACACGATTGAAAGGATGTCAGCACTAAGAGCTTGTGATTGACGGCTTTTAGTCTAAGTTGTGTTTCTGAATCAACCTTATGTCATAATTACAGCATCAGCATCAGCTGGGGCTGTTCTGCTTATAATTCCACCTGCATATTTCTGTTCATGTGTTGCTATTGTAGAATAAACATGGAGCGACAAAGCAGCAGTTGATGGAATGACTCCATTACTATAAGCATTTGTATGCAAATGTTTATTAAAGAAGTTTCCAGCGACGCCAGCGTGAGAGGAGAGGAAGGGTTGACATGCAGTGATAAATCCATTGGGATTAGGAATGGGCTCGTCAGAGGAATGTCTGACACGAATGTCCCGTGCACTTTGTCAGACAGCCACAGTTTAGTTAAATCTTAAACAATGTATAAGCTCAAATTCAAAACGAGTTGCAAACATGTATTTGTAATCACATTGCTGTTTTCTATGTACATAGGATGTTGCCCTTTTCAGTTGGACCTGTTAGCTGCTGTCTATGAGATTGTACGTAAGCCAATTGTCTTGTCCACTTACTGTTTATCTATCCACCTGTTCTATTTTAGGTCAAAGTGTTGGTGTGAAACTCTAATTAGTGGTGCAAAGGATATTTGAGATTATGGATGAGCACTAAGTCCCTCATGTTTATTTAATGGCAAGGTGTTAAATCAAAGGGACTGGAATTTTTCACAGAAAAGCTTTTGTTCAGGAAACCAGATAATAAAAGGCATCACTTTGTGCTGTGCACATCAATCAATGTTTTTTCAATCTATATTTAGAGTGAATAAAAATAAAATAAAATCTTTTGTTTTCCTTTTGGTGCATACTCTTTTCTTGGTGATTAGCAGGATGCCAATTTAAACCTTCTGGCTGTGGCTTTCTTTGCTTTAATACGTCCTGTGACCCCTGTCTACCTTATCATGTGACGTAGATAAGAGACAACCTTCGAAGGAGTACTGCGTCCTGGATTTAGACACCCCGTAATGAAAGTCACCATTCTCACAGTCTCACAGGATGGACGTGTTTATTTTGGGCTTATTACTTTGAGGAATGTGTACCCTAGTTAAGATTTGAGAGCTTCTCATCTATTGATGTATTATTATATTGATTATTAGGCTCTCCTCAAACTATGGCTATCATAATTGCAAACCGGTGTATCTTATATTCATTATTTGTAGCAGGGAAAGTGAGAAATTGTTTCTGAGATGCAGCATTTCATAAGCATTCTAAAGGAATTGTTCCCCTCAAAAGATACTTATTGTTCATTATAAAATTTATATGGGCATTTCCACTTAACATTGTTATTAATTAATGTGGCGTGATGAACCCAGTCTTCCTACATGAATCTTTTTTAAAAATTTGTATATTACTTTCTTAAAAGTCTGTGTTTGTAGCTTTCTTTCTTCAATCAGGTCAACTAGTGAGTGAAAAGGTCATAAAAACTTCGTTCATTTAATGCCCGTGTGGAGAGATAAGAATATGTTGTTCTGTCGCCCCCTGTCGGCAGTTATGGATCACCGCCGGTGCACACAGCTGCAGAGAGAGGGGGGACATTCTCAGATTTCCCGATTTCTCTCAGCCGAGTCCGCTGTGGCGCTTCCACATTACAGCGAGCCGACCGGCGTGCCTCAACCCGGCGTTCATTCCAGAAAGCCTGCGTCGTCCCAACACCACCGAGAGCAGGAAAGGGTGAGTACATCGACATAAGTGTGGTTGCGATCGCTTTCGGAGGTAGTCGTTCGGAAGAAGGAGAGAACCGACGCTCGGTCTCCCAGCCAGGCCAGGCTAGTGAGCGTCGTGTGGCGCAGACGGGGAGTGAGGCCAGTCTTTCGGCCTGACTTCTGCATGGCTGGAAAGATAAAGCCCAGGCGCTTCGGTGCAGCCTCGGCGGTGGTGAGATTTCGTCTCGTCCATATGGCAGCAGAACTGCGGGAGGCTGGCGCTAGCCACCGTAAGCGTATCGGGTGGAAGTTTGCGCCGAGGACAGAGCTGTGCAGACCCGATCTCTGGTTTAATTCTGGAATTCCTTTATCCAGCCCGATGATGTAGACCGACACCAGCGACAAGCAAGCAGGCTAACTTGTTTTTCCCAACTTTGGAGCAGCTGCGAGGTATCGAGTTTTATTAAACGATCCCCCGTTAGTTTATTTAAAAACCCTTTGTGGCACGTCCGACCTGAAAGTTACTGTCTTGCGCTGAAAAAGGTTGAGCGTTTTTGTGTGCAAAATTTGAATTAAACGTCGGCAGAGTCTCCCAACCCGGCTAACAGCGCTGCACATGACAGAGATGGTTGAAGGAGCACAACGGGCATCTAATGGGCGCTTCACCATCACCCAGTTTTTCCAGATGATTTCATAAAAGGTGGATCAGATTTAAGCTGTAATGTAGTGAGAGGCATCAGACTATTAACGTGGCTACCTGTAGAATCATCTAAAGGCTCATTACACTGGGGTAAAGGCTGCTGAAATGCTGTGCTGGTGTGGAAGAACTGTTACCCTGCCCAAATTATACTGATACAACCGTAAAAGTTGGTGATTATGTTGAGGGGTGCAGTGTTTATATAGGGTAATTACTGTTAGTTTTCCTCTCTGTGATCAGCTCAGACACCTCTGTGAGGGCAGGAATTCACATGCAGCTTGTACAGTTGAAAACGGAGGAGTAGATAACGGGAACTTAGGCTTTGAGTGTTTTCTCAAATGTATGGCCAGGCCCTGCATTAAATCAGTGATTGATCAAGTCTGATGATCCGATTATCGCACCCCTTCTTTAGAGGTGATAGTCCCATCCGACAACCTGTGTTTGATATGTTGTTTGCTGATGGATTAATTATGCACATGGATTTATGATTGCATCTAATGCAGAACAATGTTTAAGGGTATTAATGAAGGTGCAATGATAGTTCTTTAGAACTATTAAATAAATACTGTCTTATCTTGAAGATGCACTGTGATTTCATTCCTTTTTTAACGAATATGTAGGGGTGTGTGTGTGTGTGTGTGTGTGTGTGTGTGTGTGTGTGCGTGTGTTTTAAACCAGCAGCAATGATGACTGTGTAATGTTTGTCTCTAGTTATAGCTTACAAACGCAAGAATCTCCACTCTGCAACAAAAAGGGGGCAGCCCGGACCTGCGTCCAGGCTGCGCGCTTGTGCACCTCTGTGAGTAAGAGATTACTAAGAGAAAATGACTCACACTCTGAATGTATTTGGCAAAGTCACAAGGACTTTCCCTGCTTTTCGCTGCAGCTGCAGCACAATGTCTGGGGGCTGACACAATGCCTTTTTGGTGTCATGTACTTTCAGATTTTGAATAATGCCTCACCCTTCAGGCATGAAATTTTAACACCTTTCACCTGTCTTTTGCCCCGCCTCGTCGCTGCTGTTGGTCGTATTTGTGGAGAGTTGTGTTGTGTTTGCCTGGTTGTTCTAACCCGCCATCTGACTGCTCTCACCGGCTGCCAAACCCGGTGCAATCTAGCATTTTTCTGTTGATGCTGCTGCTGCTGCTGCCATTTGAGCATATATTAGCATCTTTTCACAGACGTGTGCAAGTGTGAAGCTGACACTGTGTTACTCAAGGTTGTTAAATCATTGAAGACATCACAATTTATGTTGTCTTCGTTAACCAAACAGATTTTGTTTGTCCGTCAGAGACGGATGTGATCACAGACAGTCAATTTGCCATTTTAGATTGGAAGCCTGAATGGAGTACAGTATGTTCTCAGTTGTGCCTTTAATTGCTCCGTTGCTGTTTATCTCCGTTTAAAAGAGGCTGTAAAGAAAATACCACTCGCATTTAAGACTACACAAGGTAAGTGTCGTGCCAACAACATGCCAGCTCTTTTATTTTTCCATGTCAGTAGCCCTTGTATCCACACTCAGTGTGTGGGGGGCAGCCCTCTCTTTGGAAGCCAGGCATCTTTCCAAAACTCGAGTCCCTCCAGCCCTCTCTGCTGGATAGAAGCACTGCTTTGTGCCACAGTACTGCTCCCTACGGTTCTTATTCATACACTACCACAACACCCCTGGCTCTTTGGCTCCGCTGGAATCTGGAATTAAAAGTTTACTCAAAATAGCCGGCTGTTTGACAGACAAACCCCCATGTTTTCCTCATTATTTCAAGTGTCTGGATTAAATTTGCAAAATCTAAAGGGGAATGGCATTCGAGTATAACCTGCAAAGTTGTATTTATGGAAATATTCCGATATCCTTTTCATTATTCAGTGCGGCTGTGACATTTTGCTGGCTTACACTGTGCTCTTGTGAGTGGTAGTGAAGAGCAGGAACAGAGTAAATACATTTTAAATGGCACAGCATTATCGAGTATTAACAAATGATCCGATAGCATCTGTAATCCTCTGGAAACCTTTTTTTTTTGCAGTAGCACTACCGTTTATCAGATAATTGGCAAGCACTGGGGATGACCACATGTATAGCTGGCTGGCTAGGCTAGCTGTGCTACCGACTACAGTGCACAGGCAGATCAGATTACTGAACGATTAGCCATGGCCTCCTATCCCCAACCCAGCAAAATGATTTTCCACTGTCATAATTCCCTAGACTGAATTACGCAGGCCAGTGACTCAGAGATACCCAATACTACAGCCCTTCAAGGCATAAGTGGTACTTTCTGGAGAGGGGGGAATATGTTGAATGGTTGTGTCATTGAGGATAAAATAGGTTTCTAATTTGAATTTCTTGAGCTCTGATGCTTGTAGTCAGTCCTACCCATGCTTGAGTTGCGGAGAAAGGTCACATTAAATTGAATGTTTCCCCTTTGCTTTGGGCTTTGACACAAAGGAAACATTCAACAGCTGGAAAACAGTCCTAAAACTCAAACCTGGCCCTCACATGTTCCTCCATTGTCAGCTCTTAGATCAAACAAAAAGAAAAGTCAGTTGGGCAATGAGAAATTGAGCAGGCCTCGAGTGGAATTTTGCTAAATAGGAAAGGCAGACTATGAAGTGGAAATAGGAAGAGTGGCTCAGGCTAGCTGTGGAGATAGAACTATGTTTCCAAGGTGTTCAACACCCTGGGGCTGAAATCCGATACATTCCAGAGGCTCCAGTGTCCAGGCGGATAATAGAGACTAGGGTGTAGCATTTCATCAGAAGGCACATGATTGGAGTATTAGCACTGGGAAAGTTAGAGCCATGTCATAGGCTGGGAGGTAGCTAGCCCCGCTTGCCCGAGGATTGGAAAGTATGTCAGAAGAGCAGGACGGGTTATGTGGGCGAAGACGGAGGGTTTTGTACACCCCCCTCCCCATCACCTGGAGACAGGTTAGGGTTAGACACAGGCATGTTTTGGCACTTAAGCGGCAACTCTAGCTTCTCTAAAATGCTCTTTTCCATCATTTATGCCAAAAATTCCCCCACAGTTCTCGGATGACTTTGAGCTGTGTGTCAACAAATATCTCTGATTAAATTAATTTAAGTCCCATCTTGGTGTTGGATAATTCTGTGTAAACAAGATTTAGAAAGTCTTATTTGACTGTAAGTTGCTTACATGAGTAATTGCATTGTATTTTGTACTTTGTGACAATTAAATCCATGTGTTAAACGCTTTTACAGTCAGCACTTCATGAAAAAGTATCACATTGGTTAAATTTTCGGAAAAGTGGCTGTGTTCTATAAAATTCTTACATTATTGGACCATTGCATATTGTTGGAGGGACTGTTTACACTACTTATGGCCAGTGGACCAACATTAAGTGCTGTGCTTCCTGTTTAGCGGCTCCCTAGACTTTGTTTAGATTTTTTTTTTTCTCCTCTGACAGACTGGTGGGAAACCTGTGACACAGGGAGTTTGCACATTCACCTGGGGTTCCTGGGGTGCCATTCCAGCATCTCAATCTGCAGGCTTAATGTAATTCTCAGAGAGGAGTTTTCAGCCACGTGTGATGTCTGGAAAGCTGACAGCTCTTGAGCTATAGGCTGGGGTGTTTATACTGCAGACATGGGAAAACACCCAGTTTTATTTAGTGGTCAAAAAAAATGCTAATGAGTGTTAATGGACTTCACCTCCGTGATTTTAGCAGACCCTTAGGATAATGTGTGTTCATACACTTTGTTTCAGAAATGGAGAGACAAGGTAATGGGAAAACATGACTGCACTCTGGGATATTTTAACCCTGTCCTCTCTCTAAGTGGTATTGGTAATCAGATGCCATTTAAAGATGGAGAGGGAGGGAGAAATCTGCACATAGAATTTCTATTGGGAAAGTTGGCGTGTGTTGCTTTGTGGCTGAGGTACGGGAGCAACACCGTTCCAGTAATGTTTGTGCAAATTAGTCAGTCTGCATAAATGTTAGACATTAGCATTGCATCACAGGACCTTTGACTTGTTTCGGCTCCGTGTTGTGAATGTGGAGGGCAGACAGGCGTGTTTGCCCAGTTGTCTGTTGGATTCAGCAGGGTCTGCCTGCACCACAGGTGCTACGCACATTCTCACTTACTGGTGAAATGGGTGTGTGGTCACTCACATGCACGAGGCATGTTGCATACACTGTTGATATGCGTACTGATAATATCGTATGCACTAAACTTTGACTAATTTAAATATTTTAAGGGAAACACAGCAGTATTTTTGATTAAAAATGTATTATAAAATATTCTAATTGTGTAGATTTGCAACAACCAGTCTGTTTTGCTTTTGAGTTTCATTTACATTTTCTTTCTATTTCTGAACCAACATTTTGACACGGTCCAAAAAACGATAAACACCAGGTATCACGCCTTATGTCATAAGTTGGAGCTGTATTGGAGAAAAATAAACAAGTGAATTCCTTCACAAGGTCACACACACTGTGCTTCACTTTCCATTTGTGAAATTATAATTGCAAGGGTGTTCTCCAGTAAAAGAAGAGTATCATGGTTCAAGAGCTGACCGCACGGTCAGGCCAGAGCAAGTCATCTGGTGTTTGCTTGGCTCGCGTCTGTGATTACAATTGGCCTGACTGCAAACAAAGCATTCTGGGATGCGGAGGGCCTCTGCTACATCTAAACAGATCAGCCCTGCTTTCTAGCCTAATCTTTGGATGGAAAATGTGAATGCACTGCAAGGGCAATGGGTCACTGTCATTTTGTTTCATTAAACTGTTTGAAGACGTTTCAAATCTAGCCTAGCAGAGTAGCCCCAGCCGATGGCATACCTTCCCCTCCATTTTGAATCAGCGAGGCAGGAAGGCATGCAGTGGTCCAGGTTTAGCTGTTGGCAGCTACCAGTGTGTCTCTCCGCTGATGCGAGGGAGTTGTGTGCCGCCCATCCTGCTGCCTCTCATCCATCGTGGGTGGTAGCGAACTGTGGATGTGCCTGTCCATGTGCAGAGCAGGTGCTGGCTTCCCCCAAAAACTGATCCAGATGTGGCTGGGGGACCTGGGAAGGTAGTTCGGCGGGGAGTACAAATGATTGGAAAATGAATGAGCTGCTTTCTTTAAGGTTTCTGCAGCCACCTTTTATCCGCTTTGACGAGGGTCCGTGGCCAGGCGCTGTAGCAGCTGGCTGCTATCTGCAGAATTTGCTACAGCCGCAAGCGTTTGGTTCCTCCAGAAAAGCTGCCTGGGAGGCTGTTTATGTTTGCAGACTCGCACACCCCACCATAGCTCCTTTAGTTTAGCTTCTCTTCCCAAACAACACCCAGGCCCTTCTGTCAAGTGTTAAGTGGCCGGAAATGTTTGGTGAATGGACACAGGTGTCTGGGCCAGGGAGTGTGTGTGCCTGGCCAGTGGTCTGTGTTTGTTTTCTCTGTAATGGCCTCCAACTCTCTGCTGCAACTCAACCAGAGCTCATTGGCTCTCAATGGGCCAGAGTGGAGGCCCACCCCTCTATTTTACTTGTAGTGCTGGACTGAAGAGTGAATGAAGTTGAAAATCTGATAATGAAATTTAAGGTTTCCCTTAACAAACCCTGTGTCCAAACCTCCCCCTCTACCCTCTCGCTCAGTAGCTTGTACCCCATTTTATGGGGTGTCCAAACGTTAAGTGAGGATCGCTGGAGAACAGCTGATGCTCCCTAACCAAGTAATATATCCCATCATCCTTTGTGGTCGCACACAAGAAGGTGGACATGATGCTAATCATTTATTAATAATTTAATGAAATATTAATGTCATAATAGTACAGCAGCAAACAAATGACCTGTGAGTGTTATATTTATTGGACCAGAGAATAAAACTAAAATTTTCCGACCGGCACTGGCGAACGCGGACTTTCAGCTTATCAGTGAGTACATTAAGTAGTGCACTTAAGCCAACTCCTTATGTAGTGTGATTCCAGACAAAGCAAATGTTTAGGTTCCACGTGAGCAGCCGTGATGCTTTTTTTTTTTAATGCTCAGTCTTTTTTTTTTTTCTTTGCCTTTATCCCTCTGTTGCCTCTGATCTTGCGGCAAAGTAGTCGTTTGAAGTTGCCAAGACTCTGGCTTTACTGTTGAGTCCTCAGAGTGCTTATGTGACAGGTAGAGAGGAGCTGGAGGGGAGTAATGCGACTCCCACATTGTCCAGAGCCACTCCAGTCTTCATCCTTCACACCATCTTCTCTCCCTCCAGTCTCTGTGGTGATGTCACTCCCTTTTGTAGCGTAACAGCCTGGAGGTGCGCTCTGGGCTCTGTGGAACACACATGTTGCTACGACACTCTGTCCTCTGTCTCCCACGGGAGCCCACTGGGGGTTAGGTAACGGGTTGTTAGTGCTATTACCAACTCCACATCTGGACGTTGTACCTTCAGCAGTGGCTGCTATCAATGCCCTGATCTGAATGTTTGAGTAACCCCGTGGCCTGTCCAGATGGCCAAGCCTCTGAGCTGCTTTATGATAACCGTGCAGTTAATATCTGTCCTATAAAACGCTCTCCCAGCCACCCGCCCCCACCCCTCCACCCCACCCAGTCTCTGCTCTCATTTCTCCCAGCCATTGTCTTCACCATTGTCCCCAACACCTTCTCCTGAGTGTACTGTTTTATTTCTTTACCCCACTCATCCTTTTAAATTCCAAAATCCATTGTGTCTGCCCCGGGGCAGAAAGCGTGATGGCTGGAGAAGGTGTTGCAAATTAAATTTGCTTCCCTCGGACATGGGCATGTTGGAACAGTAGGAGGAGATGGGGGAGCAAAGAAATCTGTAGGAAAAGCCAATTTCCTATGCATTACTGTCTTTCTCCTCGGGGGCTCCAGCGGAGGAACACCAACACCTATTGCTTTATTTTTCTTGCTTTTGCCCTCTCTCTGCCACTGTTTTCATGCAGCATATGTCAAGGTCTTACTGCTGCTACTACCCCCGCTACCAAAATCTGACCCAGTTTATTAGTTTGGCTTTAGTGAATCATTAATCAAGGTTATCTAACTGTTCTTGTAGTGATTCTGCCTTCGTGCGGTGTCAGTGCCCCTCTATGTTTAGACATGATGAAGCTGTGTGCTCATGCTTCCCGTTCTGTGCGTTTTGTACTCAATATCATAACCCTCTTCCGGAAGAATTATCGTCCTTCAAACCGGGCTATATGTTCGATAGGTGTGCCATGCTCAGTAATATGTCATTGTGACAAAGCACAATATGAGGACTAAGTGTGCTGAATGCAAATGAATCTTGCGAGGTGGCAGTGGATGAATAGAGTGTGGCTTTGGAGAAAGGAGGGGAGTAAAAGGAGGGACAGAAGGAGGGCTAATGGTGGCGACAGAGCAGGCAGAGAGAGAAAAGAGCATGGGAGGAGGGGGGGGGGAGGAGGAGGAGGAGGTGGGTGGTGGGATGTAGTCATCGCCAGGCCCATTCATCATGCAATGCCTGCTGGGATGCACTGGGGTCAGTCCTGCACAACACAATTACAGCCTGTTCTGGGGTGTTGTGTTGGGCTCCACTATGTTCCGACTATGTTCTGATGTCTTTTGTTACGTTTGCTCTGTCCTAGCTCTGTTGTATTCCCCTTTGTGTACTTTTTTCCCTGTTCTGTCCATTTGCGGCACATCTCCATTTCATTATTTTTGAACGTGCTGCCGACGCGATCGCTAAGTGGTCTGCTGCAGCTCTTTGAGCAAACCATCTCAATTAGCAGGGCATTTGCTGTGTCTTCATTGTTGCTTTGAGACCTGAAATGTCTCTTTTGTCTTTTGCAGCGATTCTGTTTTTCCATCTGCTGACACCACTGTTGTACCAACAGCCTCCTTTCATCCACATCGGAATTGGAGCCACTAGCTTGATCCTTGTGACTGACAGGCTTGCCTAGCTTGGGTTTGGGAGATACTAGTAATCATCTTGTTTACCCTGCCTGTCTGACAGCCCTCTATGGGCATACCGATGTTTCCGGAAAGCTGTAAATATCTGCCATGTGATCTAATGTCAGCTGACAGCATATCTGATCATAAGGATATCTCTTGGCTTTCCATCCCTGTCTGTTCTTCATGTGAAAAATACCTTTTTTTTTTGCCAGTCTGGAAAAATTTGAAGTGCCCAAAAAGCCTAAAGGAAATGTCATGCAAGGATGCAGCAACTTTGACATTTTAGGGCTGATCCAAATATGTTGTGAACCTTACAGTAATGGTGCCTCCAGTTTCCCACATTTTGCTGAATAATAGTGTATAAGCTCGACTTTAAACATTTTTAAAAGAGTCACTAATTTAAAGGAGCACCTGTTAATAGCAAATTAGATGTTAATAGCAGTCGTTTGGTTAATGGACAATCTCCCCCTTTACTTGTATAGTGAGTAACTCCCTAATTTGTAAGTTCTTTTCTCTTTAAGTTAGTTGCAAATGTCTACTTGCTGTCTTAAATCTGCCGCTTCTGATTCACATATTTAAAAAAAACACTCAGTCTTGGCACATTCTGTAAATTTACGTACATGGTGAAGTTGTGCCATGATGGATGGACTACGACTCTTCATCGGTCCAGTCCTCTTGTGCAAGTATGACAGCAGAGTTTATTGAACAGAGCAACTTCTGCTGAAATGCTCACTTCAGCTAGATATTTTTAAGATCTACAATCTATTATGCCATAGACAAAGTCAAAACAAGGTAGCAAGAGCCAAAATATGAGCGTGTTGCGTCTTAAATCTGAGAAAAAACAGCATTAACAGTCTATTTTGGCTCTAAATGGTGTAATCTCACTGTAGCAGTCACAAAAGTGTTTCATCTTTTTGCATATTTGCATCAGTTTCTGTCCTGTTAAGGTGTTTATATGTAAGGGACCGTCTGATTGCGCTCCACCAGCAAACTACCCAGTTAAGCAGAATCCTGTTCACGACTGTTTTACCCTGGTTTTTGAGCCAAACACTGATACTCATAATGGAATAAATCTTGTGAAATCATTGTCGGTCTTTGCACATAAGGAATTCTGTCATTTGTAATCTTGGCATGCTTCTTTGTAATTCTCTGCAATCTATAACAATTACGGTAGGTTGCTGCTCATTATTTTGAAATGGGATCACAAGTTTAGTCTTAATGTAGTTAAAGCCTACAATATTCTTTGGTATTGTGTTAAGTATAATATACAAGGGTATGCTTTTACTGCAATACAAATTGTTTACCGTCCAATAAGAACTGATTAAACTCAAGACAGCAGTTCTTTTTTCATTTTAGATGATCTAATTTTGTGAGACTAAGACGTTTCTTTTTTTAGCAGTGAAAAAAAAATTCTGTACTGGATTGTGTTTTCCTCAGTTCGATAATGATACATCAGAAATATTTAAAGAGAAAACATGCACAAAGTTCAAGACGTTTTCTTACTCATTGAGGATGGGTGGTGGCTGGGCTGAGAGAAACTTAATAGGAAGCTTCAAGACTGACTAAAAGAATGACATCCATGTGCCAGAAAATGCAGCGTTTTAAAGTACAGAGCATCTGGAAACAATTTGAAACAATGGATTGTCTTCAAGAGGCTCTGTGTCACACTATATGGATAGATCTCTTTGCGAGCTTTCTTGGTTGGCTCTCAGAAATCACGACAAGAATTTTGCAGAGGTTGATATTGTAAATATTAATGCTGTAGTGATGTTAATAGGTTTTCAGTGTAATGCACCCCGAGGATCCATAGGTGTTAGTGTAAAAAAAATCTTAACTCTTTCAGCCTCTGCTTACTGCTGAGAGCAACATTAACCTTGTCTCCAGTGTGAAGAGACCTTGTGTGACCTGGAAGGCATCCTTTCTGTTGTTTATGGCCTCAAAACAAGTATTATACCTGATAATGCATTATTGCTCCCATCACTAGCTCAGGTAGCACAGCACATTTTGTAGAGTTTTTCCTCATTGCTTCCTGTTGCTGTGTTTGCTTTTATTTTCCTGATTCTGCTATAAGCATGAGTGAGTCTGTCATCAGTACAGACACAGGTCGGGACCATGTCATCCCGAGTCTGAGGCTGAGTCTACCTTGGGAGGGAGCTCACTTCTGTCACCTGTGGGATAAAGTGCCTGGTGGAAACTTGTATCCTCTGAGCCGTGTGAGGCAGATGCAGATCTTGTGTTGGCTCAGCTGTTGCGCTTCATGCCAACAGGGAGGGCTCGGCATGTCTCTGTCTGTTATTGTTGGTCTTCTAGTTGTATAGTTGGTCCAGGCATTCGCTCTTAGCTGTGAGCTTTTCATACCTCTGTGAAATCTGAATCAACCCTCACAGTTGTATTTTTAATCTAATTTAAAGAAAAATACTTATTTCTACCTAAACTATTGTTTTTTAAGCTCCAGGATTGGCAGTTTTCTCTGTTTGATTTGGAAGAAGAAACATGTGTTTTCTAAACAGTATATTTAACCTCATGTCTGACATTGGTTGGTGGTTATGGGTTTGTTGGAAGTGGTGAGGTCAGCCCACGTGCACAGCTTGTGGGAGGGCAGCTTTTGTCCTCAGTTTCTCTTTCTCCATTTAACTTCTTTCCTGTCCCAGTGTGCGCAGGCATGCACTGCTGCTCTAGTAGGTGGTATTACCCATAGCATCAGTCAGCCAAAGAAGTGCATACTCAACATGCAAAGCCAACTAAAGTGGCAACAAATAGAATTATTATTTTTTTATGCAAGGCACATTAAGTGCCATTTCTGCTAAAGGGGAAATAGACTGGACCAGTGATATTGAGATGAAGTGACATCAATTCAGCCAATGTATCCCATAAATATTTATTTCCAAAAGCTGCAATGATGTAATCCCAAACACGCCATGTTATAGTATTTCAAAACATCTCTGTAGTGACCTTAAACCTAGTTTGTGTTTGAAAGTGTGCACAGTAAATTAACGGACATTTAACGATGTCTTCCATTTTTCAGCTCCAATGTTTTACTAGGGAGAAAATCAAGGCTGCAAGGGCATACGTCGGTTTTCGCTGAGCCCGGTGGTCACTAAGCCTCATCATGTGATGTGGAAGTTGAGGCTGAGCGCAACCATCATGGTAACAATGGTGTAATTTTCACAAAAGCCTCTGCGCATCCGCCAAATCTGAACCAAGAACCCTTAATTTCCTCTGAGTCCAGCTATGCTCTGTCTTGATTCTGGTCTGGCACATTTGTGTTCTCTGATCACAAGATGAAACCAGTAGATCTGATTCCGTCTCACTATGGAGCATATGGAATGTGCCCTTTCATCTTCCTCACCTGCTCAGTTGCTACAACCATGACTTCACCCTCAGATACCGGAATCATCCTTCCTTCTCTTCTCGTTTTTGCTCTCATCTGCTCCTTCTAATTAGATGAGGGTGATTTCAATAAAGTTACTGTCGTCTTTACTCCATTAGTTATATTAACACCCGCATCTCTGCCCTGGAGTCGCCTATCCATCCTCCTCCTTTCACCGGAGGGGGCAATCCTCTTCTTTTCATAGATCTATGTAACCTAGTTACTGAGGCCCAGCAGGGGAGGCCAATCAATTAATGAACAAAGGAGTCAGCTCGCTGAGCATCAGCGTGAGTCTGGAACCATAAACAGGGAGCTCCCAAAAACATGGTCGCTGTCAGTTCAGCTGATTTATGTTGTTTTGCTTCATTTACATGGGTCTGTACTGTGCACGCAAGCACAAATGTGAACGGCTCAGGTGCCTGTTTTGATGGCAGATGTATGCACACCTCAACATATGCAGCTAACAAGAAAGATGTTCGCTCAAAGTTGAATATTTCAGTGATTCTGTTTTGGCTCCTGAGGACCAACAGCCCTGCTCTTTTGCCCACCTGTGCTCTCTGACAATCTTTCATCACTTTTTCATCCTTCCTTTTTCTCAATACCCCTTTTATCCTTCCCCCCATATCCCTCTCAACCCCCCCCCTCTCTGTCCTAACCTCTTTCTTTCTTCTTTTTTCCCCCCACTCCCACTGCTTGGTTTCTGTCATCTCTCTTTCTTAATCCGACTATTTGTCCCTCGCCTTCCCCTCCCTTGAGTTTACAACGCTTGTCTCTCTCTGTAAAATCAGGGAGCAGACTGTTGTAACAAGCTGTTGAATAATGTAAGCACAGGGCTATAGGCTAGAGTTTCGGTTAACCCTTTGATCCCGGATCATACAGCGGGTGACAGCTCAACAGCACACTGGCCTGAAGGCCTATTTTTTCGTCCTCCAGCGTATACCTCACAGCTAAAGTTCCCTCATCCGGTTTCATTGTCCTGGTCTTTGTAACCAACATGGCGAGCATCCCCCTCTTTGTTATTGCAACATTGATGTATAATTGAAGGGATTGAAAATGCAATCATGAATAATTGATGTTAGAGCAAAGATGTCATGGCATCCTGCACCTCATTGTACTCCATATTTCTTCGTAGTGCTGATAAAAGATTAACAAGTGTGTTGCCCTGGTCATCTCGTTTTCTCACAATTGAAATGCTGTTCTTTTATTTTCATTATATGTCGAAGGTAAGTCAAAAGAAAGGCCAACTGTTACATTAAATCTCAAATTTGTATGTTTGTGTTCCCAATTTGTAACCATTAGCTGATCGTGTTCCCAGTTTCCAATCTTTTCAAACGGCAGAGCCAGCACATCAGGTCCCATTTACCTGTTATAATCAATACACATTCCACTCTCCTTAAGTGCCTCTAGATAACTTTAGACTTTCATATCCTGAAGCAAGGCTTTATTGATCTTGGAAGGGCTGATTGGGAGTTGACCCTCAGGAGGTGAAGGTTGGCGGTGCGTTTGGGGTTGTTTTGGCAAGAGTGGAAGGATCGGATCCCCATGACAGGATCAGCTTACCATTTCCTACCCCCACACACCTGTCACGGCCAACGGGTGACCACTTAATCTGTGTATGGCAGGGTCTGTGTTTTTGTGTGCTCTGAAGAGCAAATGGCGGAGCAGTGTTCGAAAAGAACTGTGGGATTCTGGGCTCTTCTGGTGTCAGTTATTGGCTGACCCACTGGCAGCTGGTGTCAGAGACAGTTTTGAAAGTTACATGGCCAACATGCTTCATGGCTGTCTGCTTCTCTGCACTGGGTGCTTCCGTCCTGCTGCCGATCCACATGTAGACAGCACTTCATAAATGTGCACACATGCATGTATGCACCATTAAACTGTCAGGGTGCGTTTGTGTGTGTGGGGGAGGGGGTGGTTGCCTATATGCTGTGGTTCAATGGCATTTAATCCATAATGCTGACAGGTTTTCCTTGAACTGACAGGAAAAAGCATTGCACATGCTTGTGTGCATGCTGTTGGCCTGTTTCCCCTCTGTGAAGAAATAATGAATTTCTGTTTTGATTTCAAAGTGTTGTGTTCTAGGACAGCCATAGTGCACGTATCCCTGCAGAGGCCTGACCCTGGCTACTCTCTTCAGTAAACTGATATTTGTGTCTGTGTGTGCACGCGTGTGTGTGTGTGTGTGTAGTCACGGTTGGACACACAGTTTTGCAGTAGAAGTAGCCGTGAAGAGAGGAAATGGGAATGGCCAGAGCTCCAGAGAGCGAGCCCAGATAGACCTGTCAGGTCTGCAACACCCCCACATGCTTCACCCTCTGATTCGGTGCACCAGCAGAGGAGAGCGAAGGAAAGCAGCGTGGCTCGGCACAGGTAGAGCAGAACAGAAAAGAGTCTTAGCAAGTGGTAGAATTGAAATTGAAGCTGCGTAATGATGAGTTGTGAGTGGTTCTGCATTTATTTGCAGAGCCGCTGGCCAACTGGAGGCCAGGATAATGGGAATCATGTCAGATTTACATTTGACTTGCAAACTTCCACAGGCTCCGCCAGGTTTGCTGACTGACGTGTATAAAGATAGACCACTAATTTTGAATTGGATTGTTTTGTTTTTTTTTTCCTACCCGCTTGAGGAGAGCCTTTGTTAGACATGCTGCAAAAGGAACATCCAGCCCAACCTGTCAAGATCAGTTCATCAAAAAAAAACACACGCAGGAATTAGAATGATTGTTTAAAATCACCTACTTCAGCAGTCAGAACTCAAATTCTCTGGCATCTTCAGAGCAAAGAATATCTTAAATGCCATGCAGGATATTTTTATCCAGCGCATTCTCCTCAAAAGTGGGCTACGAAACTGCTGCTGGAATTTCTCAATTGTAAAAGCGTGTAACTAAATTGTAATCTAGGCCTTTGCGATGCTTTAATTCTGTCCTTTATTGGTTTTATTTGACATTTGAACAGCCTTCAGTGCATCTAAATGTTTTTATGTGTCATATCGTTACAATGGCATGGAAATAATAGCTTCAGCTCTGATACATTTGCAAATCTGGATTAGGTATTGACAGCAGTGGGCCTGATCAATAGGGCTGATGGTGTGGAATATTTTTCTACAGTTATCATTTAGCCTGAGTGGTTTCTCATATTTAATTCAACAATAATAGCAAATACAAATGCAATTCTTGTGTTAAGCGAATCACATAGACCGCAGGAGTTGCTTTCACACATTTTATGGCCAAAACTACAACTATGGGCACATATGGCAACTGCACACTGTTTGTTAGTCATGCCGTGCTGCCCTCTAAATCTCCACTTCCATCCATTTATCTGCTGCGTTTGGTTTGCGCTGAGAGTGAGCGGATGATTAGTAGTGCATTTTCGTGCAGGAGGAAAAATCCTATCTGTTTGATCTGGTAGGCAAAAATATGGGCAGCACAACAGAATCTCATCTCTTGTGTCAGCTTTTCTTCCGTGCGGTGATATTCCCATGAGAACACATTTCTGCTGTGCAAATCACACTTGGATCAGTGCGGGCTCTCTCTTATCTGGACATGAAAGACAGGAAGATAGAAGAAAGAGGTGTAAAACGGGGAGAGAAAGGGAGAAGAGAGGCAAAGCTCCCCGGGGTATTATGATGCCTTAAATTCACCCAGCACCCTCTTGAATAGAGGTAATCATCATTTCATGACCAAGTATTGTGCGTGTCCTTATTGCATTTCATGAAGAGGTAATCCTTTGCTCAGCTGTTTATTCTCAGTCAGACATATTGTTTATGTGCGTATGCCTGTCTGCTGTTGCGTATTAAGAGCAATTTGGTCATTTTTCTTGTCATATGCTCACTATAAATCCTCTACAGGTGTAACAGTCATGAAAAAGAGTGTAATGCTTCAGTCACAGATTCTCTGAAGCTGGGTGGACATTTTTTATGTTTTCAGTTGCATTAATTGGCAGGATGGATTCACACTGACAGGTGTTCTGCCCTCTCGGACTCCCACTTTACTCTCCGCAAACACTGCCACGTCCACCTCCAAGTGATGCCCATTGTTTCAGTAAGTAGACACTTTAGAATTCTGGTCCAATTGAGACGTTGTGCTAGCCACTATGCTCCCCCTGTCCTTCAGCAGTGTCCTGAAATGGCAGTGGGTAAACAATGGGAACAAACAGTCACTCCCACCAGCATTGATCTGTCCCCCCACCCGCCACCTAACCAGCATCGCCACATTGATTCCACCTACACTCAATTTATAAGAAACCCCACCCCACGCCGTTTCAGCCAGAACTGACAAAAATGATAAATGACCCAGCCCTTCCTCCATCTGCCGCCTCTCTTTGCTCCTCAGCGGCTGTCTGAGGTACTACCAGCTCTTTCCTGCAATGCAGGAGAACAACTCCCTTTTTTTCTCTGAAACTATGTTTTTTTTTTTTAATCTTCTTTGAGGAAAAAGAGTGAGAGTTCAATAATTCGCTCACATAAACATGTCACTGGTGTAATTTTCGTCTTGCAGGTTATCTACGGCATATGCAAGGAGTCAGACTATCAGAAAAGACAAGTGAAGGAAATTATAATGCATCTTGGTGACACACTCCATGGCGTCTTCTCTCCTGCAGCTGCTCGCTGAAATTCTGCACTGTCACTCAAAACTTCTTATGACGTGCCTCCAGAGAACGGGTCAATTATTTCCTCTCCTGCTTTGTTTAATCAGGCCGATCTCTTGTTATGCATCTAATTGATCTGTCCACTTTGACCTCACATGGATTGTAATTAATTCAGACACCAAACCTTGGGGCTGTTGTCATTTGCTGTTATTCATGGGTCCAGTGTACTGCACTCCTTGGAATTATTTCACAGCATAGATCATTTTCATTGGCTCTTTAAGCTTCCAATTTCATAAATGACCAATGGTTTATAAGTTACTGTACAGATACTGTGTACCCATGCTTGTAAATGGGGCATGGAGTGTCTATAAATAGATATAATGAGCCTCTACTGGAAATCAGCTGTGCAGAGGAGGTGCACATGTATGTAGCTGTTTTTATGTGTTAGGTGGAAGTAATCAAGGCTATTGATAAAGGTTTTGTTTTCTCTCTTCCACTGCATCACCCAAGGGAGCTCTACCATTGAGGAAAGTCTCCATTTCATATCTTGGCTCCATCATTCCCTGATGGCCAATACCCACGGCGTATCTTCCCACCACAGCTTCCCCACAGCTCATCCACACTGCTTTCCACAGTGGACTAATCCATTTCCTCTTGCTCTTTGATCCCTGATGCATCCGATTCCAGATCAGGAAGAAGATGGAAGGTTTTGGGAAAATAGTTTTATATGAAAAGGCTTTGAGTGCACCATATATTGTACACATGGTTTAATCCGCTGCGTTCTCAGTCCTGATAATCCCCCACATCAAATGCGCATGTAATCATGCCATTACACCTGTGTATTCAAGTTTATCATTACAGAAAATGTTGTTATTTTATGTTTATTAGACTGCCTGAGTCTGGATATTAAATGCAGTTTAGCTGTCCACGGTCTTTTAATCTTATTCATAATTGCTTTTATATTAAATTCATTGTCTGAAGCAGGATTATTGTGTATGTAAGCTAGGTTCTGCCATTAGTGTGTCAAGGAATAACACTGAAATTTCAATTATGAAAGCAAAGGGACGGATGTCTTCAAGTAGGGCCTTGAGATGCAATTTCTGGGATATAAGGAAATGGAGGCATTTTTCTTCTGTGAAATTGCCTCAGTCTTGGGGACAGGAAATTGAGTTGGTGAAAAATCACATGATAATTCGCTCACATGGTTTTGTTGGAAAAGTGATCTGAAAGTCACTTCCTAGAGAACTAGGGGGCAAAACTACATTTCCCTTCTGAGTCCTCTGTCCTTCACGCAGTGGCATGAAATGAATTGATGAGACAGAGGGAGAGGGAAGTGTCAGTGTAAATGTTTGCAGTAAAAATGACGCTGTCTATTTGTGCATTCAGAACGGCTGAAGGGTGGTAGGCAAAAGCCCGAGTGAGAATGTGGCACCACACTCTACGCTATTTCGCGGCCTAAGCTTTTAATCGCAGCAGCCGCAATGTTGCATGAAACAACAACGAGTTTCAACAAGTTATAAGTTGATTGATTCAGTATTGATAAATGCATAGTGTGTGTGTGTGTTTGTGTGTGTGTGTGTGTGTGTGTTTGTGTGTAGGCTTTAAATATAACCTCTATGGCAAATTGAGTCATTGCCTCTCTTATGTATTGTTGGTTGCTTTAGATGTATTTCAAAGGAAATGAAAGAATTCTCGCTTTTTGAAGTTTAATCTCTTGCCAAAAGGCTTGGAGGCTGAATGCAAATGGGGGAAATTGCGCCTTTGGTTTGCTTCGTATAGCATGTGGGAAAAATTCCAACACAGCTGTTCAGTTCTTAAAATCCTTCAGAGCTTTTAACTATTAAATAATTAAACCATCTACATTTACAGCAAATTCACCGTTAGGTGACAACACGGTTTGTGTAAATTTTTCTTACCGTTCCCAATGTGATTTTCAATCTTCCTTTGCGTTTTGCCATTTAAAAAAAAAAAAAAAACCTTTAAGGCTTGTTGCATCATAACAACGCTCGCATAACGGCACCTGGTCCGTTACCATATGCATCGTTGAGATTAACAGGATTACTGTTTATGGATTACAGCAGAATCGCTGTTGCCCATTTAACCTTGAGCTACGGCCATTTACGATTCAGGCGGTCAGACCAATCTTGTCGTTGTTTGTATGGGCATTGCACTTTCGCACGAAAGCTCAGTATTATGTGTTCCATGATGTGATCATTGTAGGTTTCAGATCTTCTAATGAGTCTCTTGGGTGTATCTAGGCTGCAAATGTTTTGATGTGCATGTGCCAATGTGGCTCAAGGGAAGCCTGAAACGACAAGAGGAGCCATTTTGTTGAGTGTTCAATAGCAGGCGTTTCTTTGAGATATGTGGCGATAGAAGCAATTTCAGTATTACCATGATGAAGGAGGCTTCCGTTGCCATCTTTTTTATGTGTACACAGAAGATAGTAAGTTGTCATAATGCCACGCCACGATGTGATTTCAGATTGTGAGCAATCATCTCTTAACGAACACGAGGATAAAGGAGGATTTTTACACACACCACAAATAGAGAATACAGGAACCCCAGTGCAATAAGTAGTTTGTTTTCTAATACATTTTTTTTCTACATTTACTCCAGTAGGACAAATATAAAATAGACACAGAAATTAACCCAATGGAAACTGTACTGGTTTTTTAGGCATTTGGGATCGACCACATAAAATGCAAATGAATATAAGCCAGAGACAAACAGACCGCAATAAAGAATATAGTGGGTGTTGAACCAAGATTGATGCCATTCTGAGCAGCTGCATTAGCTCACCATCTCTGTTCCAACATGCTTCTTGCTATCTGTTCTGTTGATCATTTAAGGAATCATTTGACTATTAAGAGGAAATGATGTAAACTGCTGCCGACTGTATTGAGTAAATAAACATCCACGAAGATACTTGATCTTTTTGAGCGTCACAAAAGTTTACTGGCGGGTCTGAGATTTTCCACTTCCCAAAGTTAAGTCTGACTCATATTGAAGACTGATACAAAAACAGATAGTGGCAGTTAGTAGCCAATAAAAATATATATATATATTAGAAAACAAACTACTTATTGCACTGGTGTTCCTGTATTCTGCTTGTGGTGTGCGTAAAAATCCTTCTATGGTAACGGCTCTGTAGCATCCTCAGGACCCCCTCATACCTTCATTCATCCTTCAGCAACATGAGGGTAAGATGGAGGGAGGCTAAAGAAGGAACATGACGTTTGAAGCTGCATATGGCCAACCTTAGCGTTATTTATTCAGGGAGTTGTTACAGCTGAAGACGAGGCTCCATCCCCCATTCCACATCGTGTCTCATTAATCTAACAGTGCGGTTCTGGCCCACTTCCCATGATGCAGCGGGAACAGGTTTAAGTGACCACCCACCCAGAGGAAAAGCATTTGTCTGTTCTCCCAGCCTTCACCTGCTGTTATTTATGCCTGCACTTCAATCTGTTGCTGTCTTTCAGTTGCCATAAAATACAGAGGGAAATACTTTATGTTTTCACAGCTTTGAGATTTAACAGTCACCTTGGGGACGTCTCACTCATTTCCTCCATCAGTCCGTTTTTGCCTCCTCGCTGTTCAGTGGTTGATCTTGTCCTTCATCCACCTTTTCACTTGCTGTGAAATCCTGTTATACTTAGCTGGCTGTTGTTTTTTTAATTGTTTTTTGATACTTCCTGTTAGAGTTACTGTAAGCCAGAATGAATTTCTGTAATTGAAAATGAAAACGTTTCTAGTCAGCCAAGCTAGTCCACCAGCTTCCTGGATCAAATTCACATTTTCGGTGTCTTTACTTGAATTTATAACTTTTTAAGACATTTTCATTGTATTTGTCAACTCATCTGCCAAATTGATTTTGATACGCTGGTTTGGACTTCCTCATACAGTGATCTGCCATGAAGGTCCAGTTATCCGTGGTCTGAACTGTTCAATATGTGAACATGTTGTTACGTAGAGGTCGAGAATGAGCTCAGTGCATTAAAATGTGCGATAGTAGGTTTACAGTGTGTGTCGGCGGTGGTGCTGCTTTCTCCATTTACTGCCTCTTGCGGCTGTTGTGAAATTTAACACCAGTATTGTCAGTTTCTCTGGTGTCATCTTGATCTTTACCTCGTAGAAATTGTACTTGCAGAAAGGCTTCGCCTATAGCCTCGACCCGCACACACAACTATCGTTCTAAGAGAATAGTGTGGAAAATTATGGAAACTGCATTAGTTATATTCAAAACCTGGAAACAACTGATGAATTTCTGCATCCATACAGTCTCTGTTCTGGAGACAGAAGCTCCTGCTCTTTAGATTAGACGTGTCTGGTGACTGTACTTCTGCTCAATATTAAATATTCATGTTTTTATTTTCCTCTTGCTTTTTTTTACTTCAATCCTTGAAGAAAGGAGGGTGGAGACTTGTGCAGGTATGTCTGACATTTGTTTGAAGTGACATCAATAGTAGAAGGCAAAATCAGTGGTGCCGATATTTTAGATCCGCCGGATCCATCCATCGTGGCTTCGCCCCCTTTAGTTTGTGTTTTATCTTCCTAATTTAGCTGGCATTAAAAAAAAGGTCTAACATCACACTCAGGGCCTTGAGCTTTTCTTTTCTTTGTGTCTGCTGCTTTCCCCTGTATAGCATCGCCTCTCTGTCTCTCCCTCCCTTTTCAGTCGCTCCATCAGTGGATTTCTTTGTTTCTCTGTCTGGAGGTCAGCCTTAGGAGGCGGTCACCGCTGCTGTGAACTGGGCAAGAAGTGAGGTTCCCAGTGCCCGGGCACTGTTAGTGTTGTGTCAGCCATTCATTTTCTTTCCAGGTCATGTTGATGGCGTCAGCCAGAGATTGTTGTCTCCCTGCTGACAAATATCTCCCCACAATGATTCATCAGCACACAAATGCCTTTAAGTGTAAGTGGAGTGTGTGTGTGTATGCATACATATTTGTGTGTCATTCATCAATCATTCTTTACATGATGAAAAGTAAAAACCTGTGGAATCTCATCACCGTAGACTCAGTAGCTTTTTGAGTAATATTGCAATCCCTAAAATTGTATTATCCTCCAGTCACGACTGCCAAATCTACTAAAAGTGAAAGATTGAAATATTGCCTCGGTCTTGCACTACAGCTGGAATTTGTTGGGACATAGCATCATTAGAAGTTGACAAGTCTGTTACCCTAAAGGCCTGAAAAGTCTTTGTCCTCTGTGTCGCCTTAAAAATAGTCTGACTGCCTTGTTTTCTCAAAGTTTTTTGGAAACTGTCATTTCCTGTAGCTAATCACACACTGATAGGCTGAGGCACAGACTGGCTCCATTAGAAGTGAACAAACAAGGTTTCGGAGGATCCTCTGGTGGTTGGCCTTTGTCTGCTCTGAGGTTTCACATTCTCCAGAACGGTCTCCCTCTGCATTTTGTCTTGCACGATTGGTAGATTTGGAGCGGAACTGTGGAAATAATTAGTGTGACTCTTTCTTGCGGGGATATTGAAACCCCCACATCAGTTCCGTTATAACAGTGTAAATAAAGCCTCTGCATAAAACTGGAGGATCCTTTATGAGTGTTCATAATGTCACTGACTTGGAGCGCAGGATTGCTGCAGCGTGGCTGAAACTCACACTGCATTTCACACAGACATTGACAAGAAGTCAAGATGCACATGGGGTTGACCCTGAAAGGCTGTCTGTGTCTCCATCTCTCTCTCTGTCTCCCTCAAGGGGTCTTAAAAGTCAGACAGTGGAGTTGTGCTGTCTTCCCAACTTTCACTTGATTATTATTTTTTGTTCGCTTCGATTCTTGATAGTTTTGTTGGTAATTAATGCCATAAGAACTGTTGGGTGTGACTTTTAGTGGTATTTGTAA